>VMKM01000349.1:0-241450 GCA_008360985.2 Macquaria ambigua
GCCCAGACTTCGTCCTGCTTCCTTTTCTTTTCTCTCTTAAGCTCAGTTCTTCTCATCCATCTCCTCACATCTTCCTCTCCTTTTTTCCTCCTCTCCTTCCCCCCTTCCTCATTTTCCAGTCTTCAGTTCTTTGCCCTCGCCCTCCCACCTCCTCCTCTCATTTTCTCTTCCCTTTCCTCTCTCATTGCTTCTTCTACTCATCTTTTCTCTGCTCAAATAATTTTTCCTCTTCACCTTTACCTTTCCACTCTCCTCTGTTTGTATGACACTGTCCCACAGTCATATGAAGCATGACACACACACACACACTCTACACTAATCTCATTAAGGGCTCTATAATTGGGGAATTGAAGGCTGTTGATTTGATCAAAGCCAAAGACTTCTCCATGTCCCCCCAACATGTCAACACACCGGGCATCGAGTCAAGGAGAGACAGAGAGAGAAAGTGATACGTGGTCACTCCCTTTCTCTTTCCCCTTCTGTCCTTACTGCCAAAGAAATCTAATTAAGTGGAATAGAAATTGTAAATTGGTTTTCCCTGAAAACACACGCATACCTCAACGCCCTAGTTGTCACCTCCAGATCCGACCGGATGTTTAGCGATCAATTAGCGATCACTGGAGCTCAAAGGCATGGATCAGGAGCACAGCTGCACCCAACACACACACACACACACACACACAAGATGAAAAGGACAGCCTTGAGTAACACGTGCCTTTGCTTTGTTGAACAAAAAGTATAGAATAAAGCATTTTCAAAGGGTAAGTTAGTCGTTAGTAGTAGTGAGTAAGCCATTTAAATCACAAAAAGGAAGTCCTCATACCAAAATATCAAAACAGATCATTTGTCAATGTTTTTCCAAAATGACCCAAATGAGCAATTTTTTTGATCTACCACTTCTATGGCTAAAACAATAGATCAGTTGTTCCAATAGGACTTTGTTTTCTTTGCACAGAGCCAGGCCAGCTTATTCCCCATTTCCAGTCTTTATGCTAAGCTAACAGGCTGCTGACTATAGCTTCATATGTATCGTACACACAAGAGAGTGGTATTGATCTTCTCATCTAACTCCAAAAAAAAAAAAAAAAAGCGTATATCCATTAAGGCTCAGTTAAGTTTAGGCAACTAAAACATCTTGGTTAAGATTAGGGAAAGATCATCTTCATAAGACTGTTGGTGTGAGATGGGACACAAACCGTTGCTTCCAGTGTGGAAGTCAAGTACTTTCAGTCTAAAAGAAAGAAATATTTACCACCACAGTACAGTGGAGATTAATCGAATTTTGTTTGAGGTGCTTAGAGCATCACAAAATAACATCTGAAAAACTCAGCAGCACTCAACAACTCAACAGTCTCTTACTCTGGATAATCCACAGACCTCACTGTAGATACATAGATAGTTCTTTGATTTACTCATCCACAGCTTTACCTCTCAGTGAGAATGATGAGAGCAACATGATCTGAAATTGTTTATCCAGACAGCCACACACCCAGACCTCCTATATGAGGATGGATGAGAGGGAGATCACAAAGTCTACAAGATGTCAGTAAGACAGACAGACAGACAGACTCAGGGTGAGATCATTTTCTTCATCACTGCCTCTCAGTCTATTATCATTATAGCTGAATGGGTTTCTTCACATTTTTTCTAAAAACAAAACCCAGCAGTTGGAATTGGAATAAGAAGAAAGATTATTAGAAGCGCTCTGGTCGCTCTGCGAACATATGTGTGTGTGTGTGTGAGAGTGTGTGAGTGAGAGAGAGAGAGAGAGAGAGAGAGAGAGAGAGGATGGATAGATCTGATGTACCAATATCGCCCCCCAACGGCACAGGAGCAAACAACGGGCAGCGAAATACACCTCAGCTCTGTGTCACAGTCTCTCTCAAACATACACACACACACACATTGCACAAACACACAAGCACACAACACACTCCCAAATAAATAACTAGTTAAGTGCCAGTAATGATAGAGTGAGAATGTCAGAATGACACGACATACATAACCCAGCAAAACTCAAAAGTCTGACCTGTAAAACAATATAAAAAAGAAATATTAAGTCAGAAAATTGTTGGTTTCTCCTCATTAACCCGATCGACCACATCCTCCTGAGCAGAGGAGGCTGTATTGGCATATTTACTATGAATCTACACAGAGGACCAGCTCTGTTTCATTTCTTAAATGTGGGTTTAAAACGGAGTTTTCTCTCCTGCGCGTCTGTTTATATCAACGCGCTGGGTACAAAGCACAGATCTTGTCTTTTAGAGCTTGATTCCGACATCCGCGCACATATTTGGCCAAATGGATACTTTTTATTTCACCATAACGCGCAATGTGGCTGTTTCCTCTGCTGCACCATTACGCACGGAGAGAGGTACGGCTGCTCCACCGCGCTGCAGCGCGGAGCCGGAGCCAGAGACTGAGGGGGGAGAGAGAGGGGGAGGACTCAGTGTTTGGAGCCAGTCTTCCCTTCAAAGTAGCCTCTTTTTGCAGCCTTACGAGTCATGAATACCAAGCAGAAGGTGCCGAGAGTGAGGCGGACACAGAGACGACAGGCTGCTGCTGCAGTCTACTGAAAACACCACTGATTTAAACAGATTGTTCCTGTTACGTAGAGCCTGAATTTAGGAAGTACAGTGGGGTCTCGCTGCTTGACGGAGTTACAGCACAGGACACACTCAGACTTCCGATGTCATTAAGTCTTTTTAATCAGTCTTTTTTTAAAACAGACAGAAAACTCATGGATCGTGCGAAACAGCAGATTATAATCCTAGCCAGAGTTATAGCGACACAACGCCCTTTTATTCTGACTTTACAATATTTGTGTAACAAACAATCATTATATGTTCCAGCTTCTAATAAGCGCACTTTAATTTCATGTCCATATTATCCTGAACTTCATTTGGGACATTCGTGTTTTAACAAGGAATGAAGCATGCTGGATATGTGGGAGCAAACTTTCTATCAGCGCTGCTGTAATCCGGCGCCCGGCTCGTTTTGTCTGTCTGTAAAGCTTCAGTTTCTGCTGAGTGATAATCAGAATCATCACTGATTCTATCAAAGGCTGGAGAACACTGCGAACCCGCAAACTCTCCAAACCTCTCTGGCGCGTAACAAGTGCCAGAGGAGTGCTGGCTCCTGACTGCCGTGCAGAGATGCTGCTGCGGACTGTGTGAGGATCCCGAAGCTTCAACTCCGGGAGATGAAACTGAGCGGCTGCATATTGACTGAAATATGACAGCATCGGGTGCTGTTGCTGTTTTGAGAAGCAAACAGAGAGTAAACGGAGTGTAAATTAGATGTCAGATCAGTTATTTGCGTGTAAAGGTTGGATAAAAAGCGTCATAGGTTCTGCAAGGGAATGGACTTCTAACGAGAGTAACTTGCACACGTTAGCCCACGACACTGCTGCACAATGATGTGCGTGCGTATTTTCTGTGTAGCACAAAATATTAATCTCATCATTGCATAAATAAATTAGGGGACACTTTAATAGACAGTTCGCAGCTTTGCGCTCAGACGGACCAAAGACGCACCGGACCGCCCGCTTCCAAACACTCACACACAAAAATATATAAAAACGGAACAACATCAAAGTCACTTATTAATCCTCAACAGCACATTTTCACACGTACAGGAAGCTTCATAGAGAAAAACCTCCCGAAGCGTCCAAAACTTCACACCAAACCTCCAGTGCGCACATAAGAACTGAAGCAGACTCAGATATGACGGCATAAACTCAGGCCAGCGGTCATTATACTTTAAACCAAACGACCTGCGTGATCAACAAAACCCGCTATATTTCCATAAACAAGTGATTTATGGTATTTTTCCTTTCAAGACATTTTCTGCTCATATATCAAGATTTCTGCGCGCACGCACAGGTATAAATTCTATTCAACAACTGAAAATGTGCTCAAAACTGATTTAAGGGATGTTTTACCACCACAGTATCCAACAATATAACATATGCAGCTGCGTGGTGCTCCCGAAATCGCAGAAACGCACAAATCAACGTGTACGTCCATGTTATATTCCCATATGCGCCACTTCAACCGCTGTGGCATTTATTACCGATTCAAACTCGAAAGAAATCACCAAAGCGCACCAAAACACAGAAAATGTGAGTAGTGAGACATTTAAAAAAATCCACAAATGAAACAAACAGATCGGTTTACCTGGAAAGAATTGTCCACCAGTAAATCCCAAAAGTACAAAGTAGAGGAAAGCTGCAGGCAAAACGAGAGAATAACTCCGTTTATCCATTTCTTTTCTTCTTGTTTTGCTCACTCGTGCGGATTATTTTACATACTCCCGTCTGGTCCTTAAACTGGGTTTCCTTAGTTCGGGACAGCAGTGATAATAACAGTGATAACAGTAATACAATCCTCGCATTGGTGGATAAGAAGAAACAGAAAGACACAAGTAGAAGCAAAGAGAGAAGTTGGAGGCAAATAAACAGGAGCTCTCTCCTCTCCTTTCCTCCCGGGTCCGACGGAGCGAGCCTGTGTGTGTGTGTGTGTGTGTGTGTGCGTCAGTGGCCGCGTGCGTGCCAGAGAGTGTGTGAGAGGGGCACCGTGTGTGTGCGCGCGCTCAGACGGTCTCTGACAGACTGACGTGGAGTTGGAGAGGAATGGAGAGCAGTGCGCACCACACCGGGTGCCAGACACCCGCGTAAAGACGGGCGCACGAACGCGTGCAGAACTTCCGATCGCGAGTTTCAAAATAAGATCAAGTAGCGGCAGATTGGAGATTGAATTCTCACAGCAGGAAATAGTCACAAAGCATCATCTAGAGAGGCAAGGTGAATAAATGAATATTATGAGGAAAAATATGTCTAATTATATTATTGGCTTTCAAATTCTATCCCCCAGCTTTACTTTTGAATCTCCCAGCATTCGACAAGTGAAGGATGGTTCTTTTCTATGTGTCAACTTAAAGAAGTTATTAAATTAAATGAAAGATTTACCTTCTTACATTTTACAGGAAGCAAACGTTGCATTTGTCGTCCTACAAAGGACAGCTCAACACTTTCATTCTCTTTGTTTTTCAGACAGTGGACCTCAGACATTGAGTAGCCTAGAATGTTTTCATAAAAACTGGGAAAAGATGAAACTTTTAAGTATTTCCAGTGAGGAAACTGGTCGTTGCAGCATTAAGCTGTGGGGCACAGCGAATGAAAATAAGATGTAAAAGAAAATAACAAAGCAAACATTTTGGTCTATTCCACATTTGATGGAATGTCTCCATACATACAGCTCACTGTTGTTTTCTAAATCACCAAATATAGGCTTTTATTTGAAGGGCCAGACGCCCAGTTTCCCATAAAGTCTTCCCCGTTTCATGTGAGCTTGACCGTGCTGAAGGCTTTTTAACTTCTCTGGTTTCCCCCGGGTCCTACCGCCGGCGTCCTCCGCAAGGATAGGATTCGCACACCACAGTCTGAACACCTCTCTCTCTCTTTCTGTCTCTCTCTCTCTCTCTCTGTGTACTCTCTCTGCGTGTCTCTTTCCCTCTCTGTTGTCAAGAGATCCCTCTCAGTCCACTCATTTTACTGTCATACGATTTCTATTTCAAGGTCTGCCTCTCTAATAGGATTCCTCTCTCTCTACCTCTCTCCCACACACACTGTCTGACTCGTGTGTGTGTGTAGTGATTGGGCTTTCCCTGTCATGTTATCTGGACAATAGAAAAAGGATCCAACTTTGCAGTGTTGCACACTCTGCTGAAAATGCAGGTTATAACTTAAACTAGAAGCGGACACAATGTACACTTTAGTTTGCTAACACTTTTGTTTGGTAATGAAGGGATTCAGCTCCTGGAGAAATACCTGTTTTCTAAACGTTTTCTCAATCTGACTCACTGTGATTGCAAAAGTTGTAAAATACATAGGGGGAGCAAATTAAGTTCCTAATTCAATGTCTGCTTTCTCTTTCATTATTTTTAAGCAGCTAGAGCTGCTTACCTGTGGTAGTTTCAAATTTTAATCTGTACACAAAATATCCAAAAAACATCTGGTAAGTTTGTCCTTTGGGCCACGACATCAAACAAAGCAATCTATAACAAAATTATATGCTTATTTTAATTCCAATACAATAACCTGAGTAACTCATTCTACTCTACATTTCAAGACATTGTTGGTAAAAACTATACCAACAAACAGGCTGGTGTGTGTGCTTCATAACTAGTAACTAGTGTGCACTAGGGCCCATCATAATAGCGTGCACTGGGGCCCGTCGTAACTACCTTACACCACTGACACAGGCTACTGACCTCTTACTTCCCCTAAAGCATGCACAGAACATAGGTGTGTGTCAGCGGTCTCGGCGGTGCGTTCAAGTGCAACTTCAACAGAAGACATGAGGCGGCCTTTGTTGGTGCTGGTTCTTTGAGCTTGGCATGGTGTGTCAGGGCCCTTAGTGTGTGATGAAACTGGATTCATTCATTCATTCAGTTCCATAATCTGTGCCCAGTCTTCATCCACACTGTGTGTTGGTGGATTCAAGTCTGAATATCTCAACCTAAGTGTATTTTATGAGACCATGAACAAACTTTAGTGAAAACTCTAGGTTGAGTATCATTTAAATTTTGACTGTGGGCCATTTACTGACACATTTCCTACTAGGACTTTGTAATTTCAGACTTTCCAACAACTCTGAAATGCAGTTTGAAAAGAAAAGAATGAGGGAAAAAGCCAGTACACTGAGGAAACGTGCTAGAGAGACTCTTCAGATGCAAAAAGCATGGCCATCAACATATTCAAAGTCAGAGTTTTAGTTGATGATAGTCTGAACATTCAGACTGTCATTGTTAAACTATCACAGATTCATGTTTTGAAGGTTTTGCTACTTCGCTTTGTCCTTAGTTTTTATCCTGACAGATTCTGTTTGGGGCTAATCCCCACTACTCCTCTTTGTACTGTTTGCATGTCTGTTTTTCCCCCAGAAACAAACCTGTTCAGGCAGCAGCTCTGGACGCTGAGAGGACAAATGTCACCGTTCACATTTGTGCGCACACACACACACACACACAGTCACTGTCCTCATTTCTGACATTGGATACATGTTGAGTCGGGTGTGGCTTTGAAGGTCAGGCTGGCACCTGTGGAGCAAAAATTCACAGCAACAATGGAGGAAGGAAAAAAACAAAAAACAAATAGATATAGACAAAGAACAGGGACGTTGAAGCAGGAAAAAAGATTGAAAAACACAGTGACTGTCCAGTTCTTCACTGCCCATGGATATAAATCCTGAAACCTCACGTTATACAGGCCGTTTCACAGTAGATATAAATGATGGTCAGGTGCTGGGGAAGTGACTTGACCAAATGATGTGGACAAGAGCAGGACTAAATGTAAAAATGCTAATTAACTGTATAAAGGTCTTTGTAATCATCAAAAGCATTCTTTTTGATAATGTATTCATGATGACTGTTGAAAGTTACCTTTCTGTCTCTTTCTAAGCTGATGTTTCCTGGACTTTAAAATATTCCATTTCAACGTAATTACCTGGATGGCCATTTCTGTTTCCTTAAGATGTTTTATGCACCAGCTAACCTAATTCCTGTATTCTCTGATTTGGTAAAGACCATTTTGGACCAAAACATCATATGAAATTTGTATGAAATAAACCAACAAGTAAGAAAACGTGCAAGAGTTTTCTGCTTTTTCAAGCATATTTGAGCTTTAAAACCAAACGTAGACACATGAAGCACCAAAACTGCTACTTATAAGAACATGTCAGATCTCTCTCAGCCTAGTGCCCTTCAGAGGTCCCTACTGACTGTCTGGTATTTGTTCCCTCCTCTTTCCAGGTGAGTGTGACAGGGCGTGATGAATTTAGTAAATTCCAACCAGCCAGTTGGGAGGGTCTTGGCATTTTTCGTCCTTAGCACTAAATGCTGCGCAGCTCAACAGGCTGACTGCCAAAAAACTGCCTGCTGCTCTGCAGTGTGTTGGGCATCAATACTGGCTGCATTTTAGAACAGTTGCATATTTAAGTTTGGAGATTGGAGAGTTACAGTTCAGGTGTTACAAATTACAGTTTGGTTGCCTTCTTATCTCATGTCAGACCTTTGGGTTCACAGTCAAAGAGAAACCAATATTTCAACATAGTTTTCTAACAGTTTTTAAAATGGTTGAAGGGAAAACTCCCCCCTCTGTTATTTGTGTACATTATCAAAGCCCATAAACTACAGTTTACACATTTGATTGCTAAGAATGTCCATTACAGAATCTTCATAATTATCAATATCTGTATAAACTCTCTGCTGCATTTTGTTTATGCCTCTTCTCCGTCACTCCACCTCTTCCTAAAATAAGTTAAACTCAATGAAATTCAAGGAGCTTTATTGGCACGAGGTTGGTCACACCTTGCCATTTTTAGTGGTGAAAATGGTCCAAAACATCACCAAGTCTCCACACCAGCTGTTTACTATACAGAAAGAACTGAGAGACAGGAAATGGTGGCATAATGGCGTTTTAACTACACGCAGTTTTCAGTTTATTGGGTATATCTTGCTAAAACTAGATTGCCCTGCAATAAATCCTGCATTTATAAAGGTTATAACTTTCAGTTTCTATTGAAACTGTTTTCGAAAGGTGTCGATTCAACTTTGAGGACATTTTGGAGGCTGTTGAATTGTTGTGTGTTATACTAAGAGGTGTTTCTCATATTTTGCCCACCTCATTTATACAGCATCAATGAGGACAAATATAATCTGCATGGCATTACGTTACTACCAAAACGTATTGGCTCTTGCACATGAGTAGCATATAAACGTCATTTCTAGAAGACAGGGTTGCTGCGTTGCTGCCAAGCCTAAACATAGGTCGTTTTACGTAAGCAGCTTGAACATCATAATGCTGTAATGATGCATTAACAAAAAAGTAGTAACAAAAATCAAAGGAACACACTAAAGTAATTTCCAGTCTGTCTTTTCTTGAGAAAGACTGACAGTGACACTTTGAACATGTCTCATTACTCACAGAAACATTGTATGATGCCAGCCGGGGCCCTTCTCTTAGAACTGCACTGGTTACCTAATATGAATAATCAGAATATTGCATAGCACCATTTTAAGTCTCTTGCTTGTAGTATTTTGTCATCTGTATAACTCTTGTTTGACCTGCACTGAAACCCTGAGACCAGCCTCAGCTTGTCAACTCTTCCTCTGGCTCACTTTCTCTCTCCCCCCTCTCCATAATGTATTTTCATGCTGACAGCTAATGAATATTTCCAATATTTAGAGCTGTAGAAATCAATGTCTAATTAACATGAGGGTGCGTTTGTCCGAGCCAAGACCAGGACACAAGCACCCGTATCCTCCTCACCTCTACATCATCACTTATTTATTAGAAATCAATTATGCAGAGTTGAAGCATTCCTCTAGTCTGTTCTAGTCTTTCCTAGTTTATTCTACTACTGAGAAATTGTATTCCACTACATTCTAGTATCGTCCAGTCTCCACGTTTGAATCAGAAGAGGGTAGCTGTCAGTCTCAGGGTCCCTGAGAGGTCACCATGGTGTAATTTGATGTATTTTGGATATAGCAATCCATCATCTTGTCTCTAGTCTTTATGATAAATGCTTTCTTTTTGTGAACGCTGTCTGCTTTAGCAAATCAAATTAATTAGCACGCTTGGTATGCGCTGACACACCAGGGGGACGTGGGCAGCAAAGCATTTGTTTTAGAGTTAAAAGGTAAAAAAGAAAACACACCACTGAGATACACTCCATTAACAGGCACACGTGCAAATGCACCGCCTTACACACCCACACACCCCATATATCAGAGACACATCAGGGGTCGCTACCAATCATCAAGTTGGAAAGCCAGGCCACCTAAGGTGTGCATTTATGTGTGTGTTTGGGTATATATCTTTATGCTTGATTACGTGTGTGTGTGTGTGTGTGTGTGTGTGTGTGTGTGTGTGTGTGTGTGTGTGTGTGGTTACATATATATATCCATGTATAAGAAGCCACATGATACTGAGGTGCAGTTCTCTATTTGAATTTAGCGAGATGGAAATCAGAGGAGGCCAAAGTATGTCAACCACAGCATGACACATATAATGATGTTATTAAATATGGATGGAAATTGGGAAACACACAGTGTGAAGATGGACTGACTCTGTGTGTGTGTGTGTACCGGAGGTGTATTGTGTGTGTATTTGGAGGAAGGTGAAGTCCTGTCCAATAATTGAACCTGGATATTAAGTGATTCTGCTTCCTGGATTTTGTATTCTGTTTCTGTATTCAGAGTCATGCCTCACACTGAGCCCCTGTCAGTACAGTCCAATACTTCTGTTCAGCACAAAGGATCAGTCATCAATTTAATCTCTAATCATTTTATAAAATCATTCATGTAGCCCAAATCCACAATAAAGTATAAACCAGAAACATGTGACAAAAAGTGTCTTCAGTAGTTTGTGATTATTGTATAACAAGATCAACTGTGTTTCGCCCCCAGGCCACATTAGGTTCACCTTGAACCTTTTTTCTTATACAATAAACATGAAGCATTAAAGAATATTTATAGCCTCCTGGTGTGCCGAGATTCACCTTTGATTTTGCTGTCATATGATTCCTGCTCTCATCAGCACCTAGAAAAGTATTCTTGTGAACGCTGTGCATGAAACAATTCTGCTTTGTTTTAGACTTCATAGTAAACTGTTTTGGCAGCATCTCCAAGTCTGAGGCCATGGTACTCTGCCAGAAAATGGTGGATTGCTCCCTTTAGGTTGGGAGTGAGATGCTGCCCTAAGTGTAGTTTTAGTATCTCAGGGTCTTGTTCAAGACTGAGGGTAAGGTAAAACACTGGTGGACTGGGGGGGGGTTCAAAGAAATGTTGCAAAAGTGCCCTCTTGGATGCCCCTATGGTAAATAAAACATGATAAAAGTGCCCTCTAGGGTGGCCCAATGTGCAAGACAACTTGATAAAATGCCCTCTTCGGTGCCCTCCTAGTGGAGAAACATGATCCAGCGCACTAATGGATGCCCTTCCAGTTGAGAAAACGCAATACAATGCCATATACCCCACCGTATACAGCTGGTGCCCTTTTTATTTTTTCCGCCCCTGCCCCTCAAACAGCCTGAGTCCGCCACTGAGATAGACCAGTTAGAGACTGTTGGGGAAGCTAAGCCTGAAGACAAAGCTCTCAATTTACCAGTCAGTCTACATTCCAACCCTCACCTATGGTCATGAGCTTTGGGTAGTGATAGGATAGGGTGAGAAGCACAGACATTTGGCATAGAACCACTGCTTTGAAATGAGCCAGTTGAGGAGGTTCTAGGTTGGCCAGGATGCCTCATGGAAGCCTCTCTTCTGAGGTTTTCTGGGCACATTCAACTGGGGGGACACCCATGAGGCGGACCCAGAACATGCTGGAAGTATTATATATCCCATCTGGCCTAAGGGGAACACCTTGGGATTTCCCAGGAGGATCTGGGGAGACAGTCTGCTTAGTCTGCTGCGTGAGCAACCAGGATCAGAGGGGAAAACTTGTGCTTTACCATTTAGTACAAACAGAAAAGGATGCAAGACGTACAAAAGGACACCAATCAAACTGCAACTTTGGAAAGCTGCTGACGATGAACAATTCCAGAGCAGATCTAATACCTAACTTTGTTTTGTTTATGTTCCTTCCAAGACCTGTCTCACCACTGCCCATAATTACTTTACTTTTTTTAATTACAGTTTTTTTTCCCCAGCTCTGAGTAGCTTCCCCATTTCCTATGACAACAGTACACTAAAAAAAATCAATATTCTAAATTGCATCCCTTTTCCAGTGTGAACACACTACAGCAAAGGTCTTCTGTTACCAGCTATCCTTATGAAGCATTAAACTTTCTTTTGAACTAATGCATGGTTTGTGTTTGGAGCTGGATGTGGATGGTATTTGTCACTTAGGACAAAAAATACTGCCAGAAGGTTTGACAGTTGGCTTAGCATGCTTTGCAATGTTTGACAAGTTACCTTACACAAACTCACGCCATATGTTTTAGGTAATTGTTGTACCTGTGGTCAGTCATTCATTCAGTTTAATTATGAGTATGTGTATAGGTTCTAATTAGCAGGAATCTGCACACTGACGTCCAAAACACTCAAAGAGCCAGAAAAAAAAAATCTTTTCAAGGCAGTTATTGGACTTTGCGCTGCCAATAAGTGCAAAAGGCACTGAAGTGCACATACCAGCAGACAATTCTGATTTTAAATTTTCAACTAGTATTAGTAGTTAAAACAAGTCAAATCTGCCATTTCTTCTTTCTGGCACAGATAGTCACGGTGTGATCGGCCTCATTTAGCATTTTGGAATTCCTGAAATGACACTGGAAAAAAGTGAAAATGATCTCACCATACTTCTAAACTTATTACTGTCTTAAAAGCCACTAGTATGTGTAGGAGTAGAAGAAAAAAAGTTTGATTTATGCAACTCCAAATGGTATTTTTTAAAAAAGACATTGGGGCTGGCACACAGACGAGAATGAATGGGCTGGGATTGTCTTTGCAGGTTTTGTTTGTAGAATAAAAATCAAGTAGTATAGTCATAGTCATTTTACACATAGTGGCCATAAAGTTGCATGCATTGCTTTTTTTGGCCACTCGGGGGCTGTGGAACAAGCAAACACAACACTGACAACTATTACTATAAATTAGCATTCATTTGGAGTCATGTTTCTAGACAGCTGACAGATGTAAATCCAATATTCAGTCCCCTTTAAGCTCTATTTTGGTCTCCACCAACTCCTGAGAAAAATACCTGGCTTTTTAGCTGCTAGATGTTCCACTTTCTCCACTACCTAGTCTCTAACTTTGTCCGTCTGCCATTTGCTGTCTGCTGTGCAGACAGCTTACAATCAGTTCATCAGAGCTTTTTCACTGAAATCAGCTGCCTGCTGTGGCTGGAAAAAGTGGTTGATGAGGGCGGAGTTTGTGGGCCAGAACTCCAAAATAATCCAAAATAACTGGCAATTCTCTGTGGGTTCATCACATGAGAGACCCCTTTTACTTTACCCTTAGTCATGTGATCCATTGTTTGAGTAAAAATATTGATTAGTGCAGAATAATGAGTACAGACCTAAAATGAGACAAAATAAAAGTAAGGTTTGGTGTGCAGATAATACTCATAAAACAGGTTAAAACTTACTGCTATTGATATGGCTCTAAAATATGTGTCTTTTCTTCTCTCTGTCAAAAGTCAAAAAATGATAACAATAAAGGCCATGTACTGTATGTCGGCTCAGCATACTCAGCCCACAGATGCAGCCTGAAACACACCAAGGCAGCAAACAATACTGAGGTGATTAAATTATTAATAGTGGTTTTTATTGAGCACCTATAACCCCCCAGTGAGGATGGCATAAATCAAGCTGTCCAAAACATAAATTACATTTTTACAGAGAATGGTAAGAATAGTGGAACTGGATTTATGCAAGAAAAGTAGAAACAGCAGGCGGAAAAGAATCACTGGTGTCACATGGCTAAAATCTGATAATAAAATCTGACAAACAAGATGAAATGGATGAACACACCTTGTTTCGATGGGAACCTGCTGCTAGCAGTTTTTAATATGATGGCATTGGCAAAGTGTCAATAGCAGTTTTCTTATGCACTACATAATCAATTTGATTTTAATTCAAGATGTGTTTAAACTCTTTTCATCCATTACAGTGCTTGTGGGACGGAAGAAAATATTTTTATTGGCTCGTGTTTGCTTCTCTCCAGCCCTCACTTTGATTTGTTCTTGTGTCTCGTCTCGACTGAACCTTGACTGTCTGACGTGAGCTGCTGTAACACCGACTGTGTTGCCATTTACAGACAGAGAGGTGCAGAGTCATGGCATCAAACAAGGTTTTATTTAACAGTAATGCATCAGCTGAGCTAAGAGCCTGCAGCTGCTTTACTGAAAACACAGAAGATGTAATTATAGTTCAAGTAAATTAAAATTTCAAACTTGGTCCAAGTAATTAAATTAATTTACTTGCCATTTTTGGTGTGCTGACTGGAAATACAGTCAATTCAGGATCATAAAAGGAAATAAATTATATAACCGTTGCTTCTCCACTGTAATAGAAATCCCTTTCACCAACTTAACCCTGAGACCCAGCACACTATCAGGGGAATTACGTCCACATTGGACAATTCTGCACCTCACGTCCAGGACCAACATTCAGTGCCAACGCAAGAAGTAATGTTCCCTTTATGTCAGCATGTGGGCATGTAAGCATGCCTGACTTTAACACAGGAAACGTTCACCTCTCGTCTCAGACAAGTAATGAATGTGTTTAAGTGTAGCACTAAAGAGTTACTTAACACCAAGCTGAAAAAAGTGTTTCACTGTCGTCTCTGGTTTAAAGTTTTCAAGCCTGTTTCACCTCTGACCACATATAGTGTCACTGATAGGAGCGGCCTCTGTGTGGTCAGAAGTGTGTCCTAGAGTACACCTGAACATCACTTATTCTTTGTGTTGTAGTTACCTAACGTTAACCATACCTTAACCATATTTTATTAGCTATAACCAATGCTCTTTCCTTAACCTTAACCATATGATAGTTGTATGATTGTTGAAAAAAAGAAGTCAGTATTGGGTGCGAGACCACTGCGAAATGTTAACGTCTGAAAATGTTTTCTTGACTGTTTTAGCAGAAAATTTGAAGAAATCACATGTAAAACTTACAAAATTATTTGAGTTTATATACAACATAAATGGAAACACTTGGTGGACTTTTCCCTGTGAAGAAATCAGATGGGGCTGTTTGTTATGGGACAATATTAGATGGGTTGTTGTGTCATTTTTGAAAAAAGAAATATGCCGTAACCTTTAACTGTTTTGACTTAATTTGTAAAGATAAACTTGAACGACGGTGTGCAAACTGAATTAGTCAGAAGCATTGCTAATAGTCAGTTATTCCTAAAAATTTGAAGAGTTGTTGCATGTGTGTTTGGTTGTAAACCTGATGGAGTATTACTGAGTAATCCTGCTTGGTGCAGAATTCACACGTTTCTCTAGTTTGTGGACAACAGGTATCTGAATGATGGACTGCATACAAAATCAAACTATTCTTTGCTCTTTCCCATGGAGACAGTGTTTTTCACTTATTTATTTTCTCATTGTGTGACTGGCAGGACGACTGCCTCATTTGCTGTGTTATTTTCCTTTTCTTTTTTTTTTTTTTACAAAGAAGTTTGAACAACTTTTTCTAAGTAGCCTCAGTTCACACAGCTGTGTTTCTCCTGAGGGCTGCTTTGCTCCAGTTCAGCTTGGTCCAGCACAGCGTCACTGGCTGCTTGCAAAACGTTGCTTACAAAGAAGCTTCGCTGATACAGCGTCTGCTGTAGGGAGGATTTGTTCCAAGACTGACGCTACATGCGGGTCATTATTTACGAGTTGGGAAAACAGCAGCAGGAGCATGAATTATTTTACAACCAAACCTTATGCAGTTGTTTGTGTATCCGATAGCACAAGTATTAGCTCTGCCACCATGAAATTGTGGTCATGTAAATATGAATTATATGCTTATTTCACAATGTAAAATGATCATGAGATATATTTACAAAATGGCTGCAGTAATTATATTTTTAGCCATTTGTTTTTTAGCACTACATAGGCTATGAAGGGGTCTTCCAAAAATATTATAAATATATAAATTGCTAAATAATGTACTTCTGCCAGAGCTTTGGAGCTATGAAGAGGTGACAGAGAAACACAGAACAGTCTGAAAAGTTTCTATAGACATTTTGATACATTGACACTTTTTCCCCATGACTTTGGGACACCTCTAGTCAGAGGTCCAGTTAAAAGAAATTGGCAACCATAAAGCTGGAGTCTTAACAAAATCTCTGTGGCTTGGTTTAAAATACCACAAGGATCAAGCACCACTGCACCCTGTTCATGACCCCTGTATCGCCGCTGTTCAGAGGCAGTTTGAATGCCTGTTGCTTTAAAAGCAAATGAGCCACTGCTCACTACGCCCCGCTCTACCGTGAGGTTTGACTCTTTGAGCTTGCCGTAGCTGGTCACTGTGGAGTGTCATACTAGCAGGGTAGCAGAGTAAGCTAGCAGTGTGAATTCAGGAGTGTTCAGTTCTTTTCAAAATATAATTTTCCAATAGTAAATAGGGAGTGATTTCAGACACAGGAGGTCTGAAAGGGGAATACTCTTGATGCAACAAATACAAGATTCTAGAGAAAGATTTCTCATTTTCCCCTGGGTTCCACTTAACCCCAGTCAATTTACGTCCACACTCGTTTCCCAATCAAACAGACACCATTCATACTGAGAAATTACACTGTACAAAGAAATGCAACAAACAATCAGGGAAAAAAGATTAACAGCAGAAATACCTCTAATTGAAGAAGTCTAACATCCAATTCTCTCTGAGCGAGTCAGAGCCTGAGGAGCTGGTAGGTAATTCATAATCAAAGCCAGCACTTCACCTGCGCTTGAAAACACCCTTTTCCCTGGAGGCATACATGGCATTCTAGTATGAAACTTGGTAAATTGCTTGAAAAATCTCATTTGCTATGTCTCCCTTTTCAGGTAAGACAGCTTGTGGCAGCGACAAGCGATAGCCATGTTTTTACATTTTAACAAAGTGATGTTTGAGCAATATTCAGCATGGAGAAACATAGAAAAAACATTTAATCTGTTTAAATCAGTTCCATTCATTCACACTAGACAGGAACCTCCAGTATAACCTCAGCGTTAATCAAGGGCACCTTAACTTTTTAGTTCATGCTGTACAGATTATAAAGCCCTCTGAGATTGTCTTGTACACACAACAGCACTGCTCTGACTTCAAGTCCATTGTTATTTAGGTCTGATGAACCTAAATACTGAAAACAATATAGCATCAGGGTGGTACAATCATGCTTTATCCACATAAAAATATATAATATATCTGCTGACCTGAAATATGTTATCCATGCTCTCAAAATGTGGCAGCAAACACTTTATCCATCTTACTTATTCAGCATAATTGCAGAATCAATTTAAGAAATTTTACTCATTATTTTAATACTATACAAGGTCTGGCCCCAATCTAAATTTGTGACCTCAGTACCCCTTATGAGTCCGATCACAGCCTGAGGTCTTCTGGCAAGGGTCTCCTGGCTGTTCCCAGGTTAGCAACAAGAGATTCACTGTCAAGACTTCCCAGCAAGCCTTGCTGGAGGAACTACTTCAATGTCAACTTTCAGGCCCCTTCATACGTCTACAGGCCAGCATTTTCATGTTCACAACCTCCAGCTAGCGTTAAAAGATAAGTTTTTTTTTCCAAGTCTGGCTTTAAACTATACTCAAATGCCCATTAATGCCTATTACTGCCCATACTGGCCATTAAATGATCCCCTCCTAACATGCTTCCAGTGGAGGAGATGGGGAACAAAATCCACAGTAGTCATTGAATATATCCCAAAGTCTATCTGAAGGTAATGAGGCTTGAACAGTCCTCAAAAGTTTCAGTCTTTTTAGTTGAAATTTCCTCTTTGTGTTTCCCTGGACAGTGATTTCATGCTGAGCTACTGTCTGTTCAGGTATTGATTTTTATTCCTCATCTATATATTAGTGTATTTTATCTTATGTGTGTCCACATATTCTTGTCTTCATTTTTGCTCTGTGAAGCACTTTCTGTCTTGAAAGATGCTATACAAACAAAGTCTATCATTAATATTATTATTATAGTCCCATTGACAGCACAAGTGTTGTTGTAGAAAAAAAGCGTGGGTAGAGACATATATAGTTTTCCCCTAAATAGAAGAATTTCATGAAGAATTTGACAATTATGCATGATTAAACTGAATTTGACCCACATTGAGAAGTGAGTGAAATGTGTCAGCCCACCATCATCTAACATGTTTGAATATGACATTAAACCATTGTTTAGCATAGTTAGCATCCAAGCTGTTCTTTGTATCGGTTGGAAATGATCATTGTTGCAATGTCTGGCATTGGGCAACACTGCTCATTTTTTTGACAGTCTGCCTTTTATTGTACTGTAAACTATTTTTTTCTAATTAATACACATTTTCTGACAGTCATAGTTAATACAGTGACTTCAAATTGGACAGAACTGACAAAGAAACACATAACAACCATGGATAATTCCTGCAGAGCGAGAGAAGCGTGGAGAATGGGAAAAAAAAGAAACAGAGATGAAAAGAGAATATAGTGACGTCTGCTAGTGTGAAGTCATTACAGCAGGGAGTCCCGCTCTCAGCCGGGGAAACTGAAAATCTCCATTTACCAGTCAGATATTACTTCCACTATCAAAGAAGATAGTCTTAAATTCCTATGCAGGTGGTCTGAGTGTGTGTGTGCATGCATGACTGTGTGTATATGCATGAGTGTGTGAGAATATGTGGACTTGCAAATGTAACAGTGTGTGTTTCACTGAAATTGGAGACTGGATTTTTATGTGATTGACAGTGATTTGCAGCTGTGCTCGCTACAGGAGAGACGACATCCATCTACACACACACCCTCTCTCTGCAGGAGTGATAGATGGTTATGCGTCTCCATTTGGGAAATCAGAAGAATGGAAGTCGCTCGTTGCCTCGCACTCACGCAGTCTACAGATCTCTCTCTTTCCATCTCTCTCTCTGCACGGAGAACCTTATCCATTTGTGTTTTGCTCACTATTTGCATTGAAATCACATCACGGCAGCATGCAGAGTAATGAACCAGCACAGCCTGAGAGGAAGGCAGGAGGCAAGACAGGCAGACAGAAAGGAAGACAGACAGGTAGACACATTGGTAGGGTAGCTGACAGGAAGGGACCTGATGGAAGAAAGGAAAGGGGAAGAGGCAAGAATGTGGGACAAATTTAGTGCGGAAAGAAAGAGGGAAAGGAAGGAAGGAATGAAAGAAAAGAGAAGAAAAGTAAAAATGAGATGTAAAGGCAGGTAGAAGAGAAGGGAGATGTAAAATGAATAAAGAATGAAGGAAAGATAGGAAGCAAAGAAAGAAAGTAAAAAAAAGGAGAAAGAATGAAAAAAGAGATAAAATGATCAGAAGAGATGCAGAGGCAGGTTGAGAAAACCAAGGAAAGAAAGGAAGAAAACAGCAAGGAAATCAATAAAAAAGGAAGGAGATGAGACAGAAGATGAGGCACAAAAAGATGCAATGGGAGGTCAAAGAGAAGGACAACAAGAAAGAAAAAGAAATAGTTAAAGAAAGAATGAATGGAAATAATCAAAGAAAGAAAGAAAACAGAGAGAAAGAAAGAGGAAAAGAAAAGATAAGAATGATGCAGAGGCAGAGAGAAAAAATAAATATGGGACGAAAAGACAGAAAGGAAAGAAGTAAGAAGAGGAAAGATGGAGTGAGAAACAAGAAAGAAAGAAAACTGAGTGGTAAAAAATGAAAAACAAAGAGGAAAGAATGAAAAGGAAGGAAACGAAGACAGGCAGACAGTGTAACAGCTGAACAGTGTGATGGAGAGAGAATTTGATTTTATAAGCCAAAGCTTGACAGACAGAATCGGATTTGTTGAGCGAGGGAGACAGTGAAACCACCTGTGTAGTATTAAATGAATGCAGTAGCATAACTGGTAATGTGGGTGCAGGATGTGGAAAGGACATTATCACAGCACCAGCAGGATATTATCAGTGACGCAGTGGTAAATCAGAAGGTGGGTAGACCGCATGACCTCCAGTTGGCTCCCATTGTAACACAAATTACCATCAATTTAGAGAAAATTCATTTGATTTGAAGAGTAATACAACTCCACAAAACATCAACTATCAACCTTCCACTATATATCCCTGAATGTAAACTTCTCTGAATCAGAAAATTAGCATAGCATTACATAGCATTACTGTACAAGTTGCAAAAAGACATTTATAAAGATAATTAAGTTTTGTTTTTGTTTGGTTTTGTTTTTTTGTTTTTTTTTTTTTGGGGGGGGGGTTACTACTTTGCTGCTAGAATGAAAAATGTAATGTAAAATTCTCTTTATATATTTCCAATTTGTTTAATTTACTTATTTATTCTTTTATTTATTCCTCTTTATATTTCCAAATGTATTTTCTTATTCTTTCACAGATTTATTCTTTTGTATGGCACTCCTATGACTCCATATGTTCACGCCACCTAGCATTCAATTTCATGGCTAGTTGGCTAAGGCACACGCTCAGGCCTCTGCAAAATTTTAAAATATTTTTCCAGTTTAACATCTGTAGCCATCAGCAGTATAAATGTGTGCGTTCCATCTGCAGTCTCTCCAGTATGTGTACATTTGAAGCATAAATTGAAAATTGTCAATATAGATCAGGCTTAGGAGTTTTCCTTCACCTGATAACAACACAAACACCTGCAAAACTTGTAAAGAACAAAATAACATATTGTTCCAAGGACTGAAATATTGAGTATTGAATGGTTTTAACTTTGGCTGCAGGACATCAGAGTCAGAGAGACCATGATGGAAAATCATATCAGTTAAAACTCTTACAAACACACAAGTATTAACATACGCTCTCATGTATTCAGTTAAAGACACACAAATACACATGTGTGCTACTATACTTATGAGAACTTACATGTGTTCCCTGAAGGAGGTTTAAGCTTGTTTTAACCTCAAAGCACCAAAACGTGGTTCCAAATTTGAAGTATTTCTCCATAATATTTAATATTCATGACTAGATAAGCAACAAAGTTAAAATGTCCCCAGATGGGAGGTAATTCCCCAAGTGGGACTGTGTGAACAGATTTTGTCCCCACACAGTGATTACGTAACACACACACACACACTCACACAGAGCCCTGCTAACACCCAGACACCCATTCAGTATGCTGTAAAGCATGAAGGTCTACATCAGTACTCTGTCTGCAGCTGACTTTGTTATGTCCTGTGTGAGAGAGAGAGAGAGAGAGAGAGAGAGAGAGAGAGAGAGAGAGAGAGAGAGAGAGAGAGAGAGAGAGAGAGAGAGAGAGAGAGAGAGAGAGAGAGAGAGAGAGAGAGAGTTCAGTTCACACAGTCACATTGTGGGGACTCACCTCCCGTCTTGGGACACAAATCTGGTCCTCACAAATTGAACCACTTATTTTGGGGTAAAGGTGGTTTCTGTGTGTGAAGATGTATGGGTCTCGATATGGATGAGTGTACCTTTGTATGGTTAAATGGAGTGCAGGAAGCATATTAGGTGTAAGATATGGCATTGAGTCACTATCAGCAGCAGGTGGTGGAGAAGCTGTGGTTAACTTTAATCTTTTTACAGCTCGTAAGTGTTGGCAAAGACCCTACAGTACCTTTTCCATTTGGATTTAGCGACAAAAAGCCGTGTGAAGTATGTGTTTATTAGTCTGGGCAGACGCTGCGATTTTATTGATCTTGTACTTTGTGTTAACTAATTTTCTGCACAGCCAGAATCTGACTTTAATGCTCACTCTGTACAGACCAGGTGACAACGTGGTGCTCAAACTGAACGTAAGTACGGAAAAGTCAATTATGTCCAGTGACAATTCCAATAAAGTTTATTAAAATAAGTTGCCTTCGTCATTGGGCAGCACCTTGAATGGGAGCTCCGTCGCCATTGGTGTGTGAATGTGTGTGTGTGAACGGGTGAATGAGACCAATCTGTAAAGTGCTTTGGGAACCGCTAAGGTTGAAAAGCGCTATATAAGTGAAGTCCATTTACCATGACTGTAGGCTTTGGAAAGTAACGTAAAGCAAAAACGTGCAAAAACTGGGCTTTTATGCAAAATAAAGGGATTTGTTTAGAGGACTATAGCTGTTTTCCCCATAAGTTTCCAAACAGAAGTTGTACTGAACAAATACTGAAAGTACATACTTTATTTAACATGTTGTTAGTGCTGTGCAAATATTCAGATTTATGAACATCTCTACTGCCTAGTAGAGTGCCTGCTGTATCACTGTGTGTATCATGTGAAAGGAAGCATTGTAAACTGAGGTTTTCTGTTCCCGGGTGTTCCTGGATGTGTGTGCCTGTGTATGTCTTCCTCCAAGGGCGTTGGTAGGTTGTGCTGCAGACAGAGATATGTAGTTGGGGGTGAGAGCACCGACATTTCAGCAGGGACAAGCCGTTTTCCCAACACACGAATCCAGCGTTTGTCGCTGTGATTTATAGTGAGCCGGCTGTAGCCGCGCAGCCTGCATCGCTCATGTGGGCCACTGGAACGTTAAAGGACATGGACAGACACACACACACACACACACACACACACACACACACACACACACACACATTCAACCACAAACAAAAAGGCAGGCACTCAAACACATGGATTAGAAGGTATGCTTGCACAATCAGAAACACAGATTAGGGAAAGTTACTTGGTGACATTCATGTAAGTGGACACACAAGCTCACATCTTCACACAAATGCATAGAGGAACACACAAACAAAAACACACACCCACAGTCACACACACACACACACACACACACACACACACACACACACACACACACACACACACACAGCCTTAATGGGGCCAGGCAGCACACTGCAAGATGTTTTTTCTGAGCTGTGTGTGTTTGTGTGTGTGTTTAAGTGATACTCATCTCCAAGAAGTTGTCTCTTACATCTGATGTCTTGGGAGATAAAAGAAAAAGACATTAACATGAGATATGAGCAAGTTCACACAGCGAGCGTATGCGTTTGTGTGTCTGTATATATGTGTGTGTGTGTGTGTGGCGCTCAAGGGCAAATGTGAATCGTTCAGACCCTCTTTGATATAGATCAGAAATACTCCCATGTTGGATTTATTCTAATTCCCCAGGGTGACACACACATAAACACAAACACACACACACAGTCTCAACCATATGTATACTCTGATCTATGATACTAATACATGAGCACACAGTTGCGTATGTATTTCACCCACAAAAAAAGGCCAAAAACACCCCAAATGCCAGCCTACACACACACACACACACACACACACACAAATCTACACACATCCATAAACAAACATGGGTCTGCTTGATCTAGATTTTATAAAGTATAAAACAGATCACCAAATATCAACGTCCAATAGACAATTTACCAATAGATTTTACTTTTACTATTAAATATGTAAAAACCCTGATACAACTGAACACGCGTATAAAAGACAGTAATTGTTAACCTAAAACTAACAAATCATCATATACTTTGACCAATACCAAATAAATGTTTATAACCCACTTATAATAATAACTGAATAAAACTATATTTTTGTCTCTTCCCTGACCTTAACATTGAGCTTTTACTACTCATGGTTCCCCAAAGCCTTTAGAGTAGGGCTGCATGGTCTCAGGTCGCAAAAAAAAGTCATCACTTTTCTCTAAAAAAGTGAGGAACCAGTGAAAAAACAATCTTTTCTCTTCCTCTCTGCATGTGGTTGAATATATTGGATGGGATCCAGTAGACATACTGTATTATGGCAGCCATGAGAGAAGTCCCCCTTCGTGCGTTGATGGTGCATAACAATAAATCAACAGCACATTAATGCAGAGACATTAGCTTGATTGTCATAAACAGATGATTGTTGCTGAAGGGACTCCACAGTGCATTTGACATCATGTGACTCCTTAAAACTTCAGAATGTCTTTACAGCACAAAGCAGAATGTGTTTAATGCACAACTTTACAGTTTTACAGTTCTTAGCGTTGAGTTTACCTGGTTATCTTGTGGTAGGAACCAATAGGGTTTATCTCAAGATTTTGTCATAGAGAAATAATGTTTTAGATAGAGACTTTAAAGCCCTGTGTGTCAAATTTGTATGCGAGTATATCATCTTTTAAATTGTTGTGATGGCATACATTTTTGCTGGTGGAAAAATGAGACAATCTCATTTCCAAATCCTACACATAGGGACTTTGAAGCTACACCAGCCAAGATAACTTTGTGAAATTATACCCATTTGACGACATCTGTGGATCAGATATTTAAATAGGAAGCTTCGAAATGTCATGTTGTAGGTTTCACTTTGGTGAATCAAGGAAATCTATCCATTTCATTATGCTATCCCCTGCATTCATGTGGTGTTGGAATAATCGGAAAAATGAGTTCTCAACTGGGAAAATTCACATGAACGCCCCCTCAAGTCGGAACAACAATGCGGAAAGTTGGCATAGATTTTAGTGCACGACTTGCCCGACTTGCGGAAAGTTGGCGAAGATGGCGGACGAAAGTAAATGTTTGATTGATTGTAAGAAACTTTTTATTAATTCACGTATTACATATCAGTTTTTTTCTCACGTGTAATTTGCAATATGGTACACCTTATTAATTGTAACTGTTAGTTGCTGTCCACGTAGAGTGACCTAGATTAGTTAGAAAGGCTATTTATTAGCATCAACCCGGAAAACAAGTCAGATAAAGCAATATCTTAGTGGTTTTAGGGAATGCAGCAACAAGTCTGGGACTCTCAGCCAACCCATCACCCAGAAACAGCCATCAGCGTGTTGTTTAAACACTCTAAGCAGTAAAATACAACACATCTTCTTTGTAGCGTCCATGTTGTTTCCACATTATGACTTAAAAGCTCATGAACACACCGACTTCCCAACTCGGGAAATGGGACTATCCAAGGAGGATGTGAATGCAGCAATCCAGCACTCACTGGGACAGTTTGCTGGAGCATGCATACTGCCGGAAAACAGTGGATTGTTCCCTTCGGACTGGGAGTGAGTTGCTGTCCCAAATGAAGGACTTTAAGTATGTCTGGGTCTTGTTCACTAGGCAGGGTAAGATGGAACACAAGATTGATAGGCAGCTTGGTGCAGTACCGATAAGCAATGCACCGGACTGTTGTGGAAAAGAGGAAGCTGAGCCTGAAAGCAAAGCTCTCAATTTACTATTTGATCTACATCCCAACCATCATTTATGGTCATAAACTCTGGGTAGTGACTGAAAAAGTCATATTGCAGATTGCGGGTACTAGTGGCCAAAATTAGTTTCCTTCACAGGGTGGCTGGGCACACCCTTAGAGATAGGGTTAGGAGCTCATACATCCGGACGGAGCTCAAAGTAGAAGTACTGCTCTGTCGCATTGAAAGGATCCAGATGTGGTGGTTCTGGAATCTGATCAGGATGCTTCCTGGACTTCCTGGAGGCTTTCTGGAACAACAGGATATGCTAGAGGGACTGTATATCCCATCTGGCCTGGGAATGTCTTGAGATCCCCCTGGAGGAGCAAGGTGAACGAGACTGGGGAGAAGTATGAAAATGGATGGATGGATGGACATCTTTTTAATTTAATGGTAGGTGTTGAATGTACCAATACACACAATTCAACAAATAGGTATACTGTAAAGAAAATGTCTTTCAGTTACCAGTTAATACTTGACAGTTCCTGTTGGAAGATGGAGATAAAGTTCAGCAGGAGTTCAGGATCAATATAAGAAGTACTTGTACTTTGGCTGCATCTGTAGGCTACAGAGCAAAAACAGACGCCCATTCTGCTCCCTAATTTTAGATATTTAAGTGCGTGTTAGCCCTCGGTATCTTGATGTCACAGATGATGTTTAGCTATTTAGAGAGCAGAGCCTGGCTCCCCAAACAAGTGGAAAAGCAGCTTTCATGCTGATGGCTAAGAGGCTCTACACCCACTGCTCTCCATCATCTCTATCTCTGACTTTCTCACTCTCTCTCCATCCATACTCATCGCTCTGATGTTTCTCCGTGTCTCTGCCTGCCTGTCTGTGATGATCTGTCTCTCTCAATGTTGGGCCTCTTTTTTAAATCTGTCTCTTATTCACTCCATGCTCATTCAAACTCAGTTCTGCAACTTTACCTTTATGGGCATGACTGTTTAACAGAGACAACACAAAACAACAAACCCACCAACAACACAAGTAGAGAGACTGTTCTCTCCAAAGATACGACCGTGTAGGTCGCTTATTACGACCCATATTTAGGTTTATTGTTAGGCGACAACCTATAAAAAGCAGCAACACAGGACTTTCACCCAGAAGACCGCTGTTCGTGTCTCGTGTGAAACCAAAAGTCAACGCTGACTTATTTTAACTTGCGTAGATAACTTAACTAACGTACTTATTTGAAACCAAAACCATGATCTTTTCCTAAACCTAACCAAGTAGTTTTGGTGCCTAAACCTAACCTAACTGCGACCGTTTCACATTAACCACATGTTTATTTTGAGGTGCGGTACACCTATTCTGTCGTTTAGGTTGGAGGACTTGTTGGCCTAGATTATCCATGCTAACATCGGTAGTGGAAGAAATATTCAAAAGTACCAACAGTTTTACCTGCATCAAATATTTAAATGTACTTAAGTTTCAAAAATGAAAGCATTCACTCTTTAGGCTGGTCTCTCTCTTTGTGCTATCATGAATGCTGATTTAAATTGAATTTAAATATGAAACCCAATATACACAAACGCATATTTTCTCACTTACTTGTAATGGTATCTCCTCTTGCCTACATACATTTTAATCAAAAATAGACGTGACTTGCAAACATCTCTGTTCTAGATCTCTACGATATGAGAATCAAACACCTTCAATTGCAGCAAATTATCAACACAAACACACACCCATCGTCATTACCCACCTACCCAATACACCCTATATTCACCGATAACCCAATGGCTGCGGAGGGGAAACAATAAATAATCTGATTATAGATATTATCAAACTATTATGTTTGTATGTATTTATCATGTGCATACCCCTCTATTTCAAACATGAAAACGTGTAAAAGTGTTATAGATGTTCTGTGGCCAAGTATATAATAATAAACTGTATGACAGTTGCCTATTTGTGCACATTATTTAAGTACATTTTATTGTATTATATTTATATTATAATATGCAACAGTTTAACTATGTCTCATCTTTGTTTCCTCACTCACCTCGGGGAGCTGTGCTTTCCAGGCATAAAATTATTCCCATCAATGTACGTCCAACAGTAATTAAGCCAACACCACACACACACTCACACACAGTATGCACACGTTCAGACGTACACACAAGCAGATGAGGTGTGTGAGTGGACAGACTCATCAACGCGTGTAACCACACACCAGCAGGAAACACATGTACATACACACATACACATTTACATCATTAACATGCAGACATGCATTCATGCACATATACTAAATCCCACAGCTGTAAACACATCTGTGAGTGTGCATTCTCTTTCTCACACACACACACACACAGTGAGCTATCCCATGTTTTGGGGGAGGATTTAATTAAAAGGTGTCGGATTTAATGAAGCTGAAGTCACTGCTATCGGTCAACAAGCACACACAAACACCCACAAGCAAATAAGGCAAATATACATACAAACTACATACATAAATATAAAAATGGCCCCTTACACAGACATAAACACATAAAAGCAAACACACTTATTTGGCAAAATGAATGGCTAAAACAGCTTACACGCACAGTCTGCTTTACTAAGGACATACTTTATGATATTCTGTTTAGACACACACAGTCCTGACCCCATGCACACACACACACACACACACACACACACACACACACACACACACACACACACAGCTTAAAGTCTGTTCCCTGATTTAGGGACGTATTTAATGACACAAACGTCCTGTCCTGACACTGACACAGTGTACACACACACACACACACACACACACACATTTGCGTCTCACATTTCTCTCAGACTAAAAGTGGACACACACACCTCAAGGTGATGAGTCATGCAGTCTAAGTCAATGTCAGAAGAAACAGGTTAATAAGACTGTTCACGTCACGAGTGTCCTCTCATAACACACTCTCTATGTTCATCAGTTAAGTTATGGTTTGTTTTGTTTAGATTTTTGACGGGTTTATGTTGACACTGCAGACAGCCGAAGTCCGACCCCCTCTCCATGCTAGCCTTTATTCCACTACTGCTGTAAACTCAATGGGTTTTCTTATAGGGGGTTTCTTTGATCCTTCTTGATCTTACAATATTCAAAACTAACACATCTTTACTTCTACTCAGAGCCGTTTCTTGCTATATGTGGACTATGTGGTTGCATAGGGCCCCTGAAGCCACCAGGGGGGCCCAAGCTGCCATTTTAGCCTTCTTATGTTCTTTTATTAGAAATTAAAATGACTGGTCTCTGTTGGTAGCCAAGCGCCCTCTTGTGTTCAGTGAAAGCACCTATATGCCTTTATAAAATTTATTTCACAAAATAGGGGGCCCCAAACAACACTTTGCATAGGGCCCCCAAAAAGGTAGACAAAAGTAGCCCTGCTTCTACCCAAAACATTTCTAGGTAATTTTTGTGGTGCCTCTGTCAAACATGTCGAGAAAAAAAGAGATTTTTGTTAGCATTTATTTGATCAAATTGTGTAAATGGTTTTCAACCCATTAGTGAAAAGCTCACGACAAAGACAGAAGACAGAACTTGAACTTTTAGAGGCAAGTGAAAAGTAGTAGAACAAATATATAAGGCTTTACTGTAAATGGGCACTATTTTGATTAAAAAGCCCATTAACAAGTGTGAGTTGTAGATATAGTTTTTATGAGAAAGCACTAGTCACTGTGGCTACAATGATGTTTAACCAGTCCTTAACTCTTGTATATTGCATTTAACACAGTTGTATGTACTTGGTGTGCAAAATATATAAATATACAGTGTATTTATATACTGTAACATCCTTTCAACACAACATTTGTTAGCCTTTCTCTACTGGCACTAAGGCAAACCTTTATGTTGAAAAATGTGTTCAGGTAACAGATCCAAGTCAAATGGCTGGGACTAAACATTGATATAATAACACATAACAGTCACAGCTCTCTGCATAGAGGCATGCAGATTACAACTTTCTACACACACACACCAATAACAACCCTTTCCCCTGATTTCCTGTAGCCAGGGGACAGATCTCAACAGGAGCTGATTTAGGCTCTTTCAATTAGAGTTGCTTAACAAACCCCCACCTCCCCGACCCCTTTAACACTGGATACCCTTAGACTAGCTCTCCTAATAGGACCACTCACAGTGTGACTGATAACACTGTACCTACTGTATGGGGGGCTAATAGGTAAGAGTGAAAGAAATTAAAAAGAAAGCTCACAACATAGTCTCAACAGGGTTGTACATAAGGCAGCCTTATTTTATTTTCCTAATGTCAGGAAAGGTTGTTCACTTTGCTGGGTAATGTTTCATTGTGTTTTAAGACTAAAGGCAGAGGGGAGTCAGAGAAATACAGGAGGAAAAGGATTCTGGTGGCTCCACAGGGAGTTTTAGGGCACTTTCACTCTGGCAGTTTAATTGAATCTGGAAGCAGGTTGCCCAATCTAAAATCTCGCTAAATTATTACTGATGTTCTTGTATTGTATACAAGAAACAGGAGATACAAAGGCCTCACTGATGTAGCGGATAATAGCCTTCAAACCCAAAATGATGCACACAGTGTTATTTTCTTAAAGCAGTAGAGGATGAGGGACACTTGTTTTTAACTTGTTTGCGGCCTGTACAGGTGGTTGCACTCCCATCAGTCGCATTCATACCACAGTTTGTTGAGATAAGCACTATGCAAGCAGACCATGGATCGAACCACAGTAAACAAGTCTCAAAGTAGACCATCACGGTTAGAGGGAGAGGTGGCAGTCCAATTCTGCTCCAGAATGAAACAAACCGACCCTGTGTGAAAACCAATTTTACCCAAATATGAAGACAAACAACGGAACCAAAAAAAACCCAACATTTTTTGTGCCACAAACTGCGAGCTGAGTTTACGTGTATATCTGAGCATCCAATTAAGACAAGATGTGAAACAGTTAAAATGAAAACATTTTCTTCCTTGTTCACACTGAAGAATGTTTAACAGCTGAACTTTCTCTCAAGAAGTCTTTACATCAGCTGAAGATTGAGGTTTCTGGATAAATACTGTATAATTTATGGGTTGCTGTATTATTTTGCTACATAATTTATGAAATGTAACCACTGCTAATGAGTTGAGGGTTAATTCACTTTAATGAATATAGAATATTTCTGCTATGAATGAACATAGTGCATACAGTATGTAGGTATGTTCATGCGTATAACAAACTCTCAAGTAAAAGTCTCTTTAGGTCCAGTAAACTCTTATTTTGTTCTGATGGTGCTTTCACACCTGTAGTTTGGCTCATTTGGTCCAGACCAAAGGAAAAAAAGATAAATTGTTGCATTTTAGTTCTGGTCTGGTTGGTATTCACTCTGGCTTTTTACAAATGAACCAAGAGCATGAAGTCATATGAACTGACAGGTAACTCACTGATTAGACAGTTTTAGCGCTACGTGGACCAACCAGGGGAAATCAATTCAGGCTGATAGCGAGTCATGCAGCACTTTCCTAAACCTTATGTATTTATTTATCTTCTCTGGTTCCACGTAGAGCTCACCAAGATTATGAGCATTATTAGTCTAGACTGAAATGGGACCTCTTATTGTAAATAGTGACGACCATAATATTACAGGAGGATTGTAACTGTGTACTTTTTAAATGAGGAACTGCTAAATAGGCGGAGTAGGACACAAGCACACACGTCTTTGTTTAACACCTTTTCACTTTCTTTAGTATCAGGGATAATACCTGCACTCATGTAGTGACGCGAATACATGTTACCATTGTTACAAAGGATCTTGTATAAATATAGGAGGGAAAAAAAGGCTTTCTTAATAGTTCATGATCAGCAGATGGGTTTACGAGTAGTAGAATTTATGCTAAAATCACTTCTACTATCACACAGTCTTATGGTTGGACTGAGACCCTCCTTTTCAGGTGGTCTCAGTCCTGCTGTTCAGTCTGCACCAGAGTTTGAAAAACAGCTTTCACACAAGCCCCAGTCTCAGAACCCATCGGCTATCGTCTGATGACAATTTAGCCTTTTGGGGCAATGGCCAACGTTTCAGCGCTTCCGGTGTAGCCAGCAGATATACGGATAACGGATATCCAGGCCAAGACTTCCTCTTCCGTGCGCCGGTCATTCTTTACAGTCCGATTAGCAATCTCGGAACCCATCGGCCATCATCTGATGATGATTTGAATGCAGATACATTTCTTAAAAAACGAATAAAAATCTCATCTCGAGGGTTCTGAGATTGATAAAAGCTAAATCGTCATTAGACGATAGCCGATGGGTTATGGGATTGTATTTCGGCCAATGCGTTCCGCCTCTTTTGCTCTCCACATGGACTGTTTACCTGCATTCAACCAAAGCCCGCTCAAACATGATTGGTCAATACGACTCGGACTACTAACAGAAACCAGATAACCTCCTGATAACAAAATCTTGTCCCTCGCCTACTGATTCTGCATTCATATGCAGATATCTGTTAATAGAGATTACACCAGCCCAAATGAACCACATTAACAGGCAAATGCACCAGAGTTTATTTGAACCGTTGAACCAAACTATTTTTTGAGTGGGGGCTGGGGGTGGGGGGGTTGATTCCTAAGGTGGGCTTATCTGTCCTTCAGCATGTAATATTGCCAATATTACATGGTAAATTCAACTGCATGAGCTGTAAGTCATAGAAGCTCTCACACCCAAAACTTGGACATTGAATAGCAGCTTTTTAAATGCAAGGTGGTGGAAAAATGTTTTCACTCTCGTTCATTTGTGTTTGGTATCAGGGTTTGACAGACAAGCCAAACACAATCGGACATGTTGTTATTAGTACTGAAATTAAGTACCATTTTCAGGCTCCAAATGGAAGTAATCTGACTGGTTTACAACAGTGTTGTTGCTCTCGTAGAAACAACTGTTGAATTTAATTTGTTCTCTCTAAATGAGAGTGGATTGCTAGTAAATGATGCTGCTGTCTGGTGGTCCTGCAGATTTATGGCGTCCTGGTGTCCTCTGTAGCCATCTGTAGGTCATCATTCTTCTTACATCTGAATTAGGTTTATGAATGAATCCTCAGAGGCTGCAACCTCAAATCCATATGGTCAATGTTTGATAACCTCCTTTAGCATACACTGGCCAGGTATCTGCAAATATAACCCAGGTTTAAAGAATAACCACTTCACTCAATCTAATAAATAATATTAAAATTGCAAAGTGGGTTCCATTTTTCTTTGTAAGCTTTTCTCCATTAGTGGGCAGAAAGTATCAGGTATATATTTCATGTATCATCCTCATAAAAGCTCCCTGAACAATACACTCAATTGAATTTCTGCTTTGCTTTGTAACACACACACACACACACACACACACACACACACACACACACACACACAATTTCATGTACCTGCTTACCAGCAGACACACATTCCCACACACACACACACAGAAACCAGACAATGTCACAACACTGACATACTCGCTCTCTTTCTCACACACACACAAACAAAGAGCAACTGAATAACAGTTGGAGGGCGGAAAATGATTACTCAGTGCTTTTTTTCCCCCTCTCCGCTCTTCATCTGCTTTTCTTTTCTTTTTTTTCCCAGGGTGAATCGCAGAGAAGCGACCGTCGCAGCGATATTGCTCCTCTTTGCTTAAACGGATATTGGGGAGGAATCAGATAAAAATGCTATTTATTTCTCATCTCCGCCGCTTTGATATTGGCTTTTGCAAAGATACGCACAAACAAACACACACGCGCGTGCACACACAAACAGATAAATACACAGAACAACAAAAACATATGCCGTACATAAACACATACACACGCAGCACTGGACATTGACAGCAAAATATGTGAGCATACGTACAATATGCTGTGTTCTAAAACACACACAGAAACAGACTGTAAACAAGCCAACACAAATGCAGGAATAAGACATACTGTCACTTAACACACAGTATGTGCAATAGGATGCATTTACATCAATGCATATGTGACATTAAGACATTCAATCTCAAATTTAATATTCGACATGTTAAATCATGAATTTCATATGTGCTTTTTTTGTCAGGGACAGAGTAAAGTACTTCAAAGTAGCAACATGATTCAGGTAACAAGTGTTTGGCCACTAAAGGCTAGTTGGACAAGCTCCGTTGGATCTGTATGCTGACCAGCCTGACATGGCTGGAAAGGTCAATCCGTTTAAGTAGCCATCGAATTAGAGGCACACACACACACACACACACACACAATTTCATGTACCTGTACACACAGTTCTCCACAGAGGAGATACAGAAGTAAAACCTGTTAAATCAAAATATGGCACTGACAGAGAATTTGAAATAAAAAACAATGAGACTGAGTATTCAAGAGGAAGAATTTATATTTTGACCCTGCTGACATGGCTGGAGATGTCAATCCATTAAGTAGCCCAGTGGCTTAGTGTCACCAGCAGTCCGTGGAGCAGTCACCTGTGATTGCTCTAACAGTGAGGCGATAAATGATGACACGCTCTAGACTTGATGTCCTAAAGAAGCAACGTTCAACACGATGCAGTTTCTTTTTTTTAATTATTTTTTTTTCCTCAAGAAAAACTTAGCAGGAAAGAAAAGACTCAAATGCTCAGAGTGCAACAGGTTCAGGGACAGAAAACCAGGACATAACCACTGACAGTGAAATATAGAAATATGAGAAATGATGAATGATGCAGTGTAGAAACAGACCTTCAGTTAGCTGCAGTGTTGACAGAAGCTACAGTATACTTTCTTTTGTGTCCTTTTGCCCTCAATAATTAACTTATATATTAACTTACTTATAATATCTGAAGTCCATGGTGCAGTGTGTTTAACAACTTCAGATAATCATCATAACCAGCCTACGGTTTGAAGGTAATTACTGACCATCAACGTCTAGCTTGGCCCCAGTGAGTTCCCATCCTCACGGTGAAGCCACACCTTCCAACTCTGAACAAAATCCAGGTCAGTCCTGAATGTAGGCTTACAAGTGGCAAGCCAGCAGCTAAGAGGACACAACGTGTAAATGAAACAACTTGGAGTTACAGGAGGTCTTAACTTTTGGTGAGGCTATAGAGTGCTGCAGGAATGATTCCTAAAACCCAGAAATGAGTTAGCATGTTAGCTCTTCCTGTTGCCTCGTCTAGAAGTCAGTGGGTTTCTTGAATTAGTTTTTGGTTCGATGCCTGAAATAAGGTCTGTGGTTAACACAAGCGTTTTATTCTACAACATAAAATACGTTAGTAAATAACCCACTCATGAATTCTGAAGATTTTCCGTGTCTTAAAAAAGTGTCTAAATGAGACTACAGAGGTTGTCGAGGACATTAAACGTCATCACGCCGAACACAGAAACTCATCTACTCACTCGTCCGCCTTTACAGCCTCGTTGGGTTTATACTGCAAACTTTCCACAAAAATACGTCATCCCTGCAGCACTCTATTGCTGCCTCTCACCACCTCCAGCTGCTGTGCCAAGCTAACACACAACCCTTATGCTACTCATTACGAAAAACGACTGTGACCATGACCGCAAATTTAATGCTTATTTGATAATAATAGCCCCAACCACAGGGACAGTGAGTAAAAGGAGTTTAATTTTAATGGCCTGTTTGTGTAAGCTGACATCAGGCCTAACATCAGCTGTGTATGCCAGTTAAACTCAGGCAGCGCCCTCATCTTTCAGCTTGCTTTTGCCCAAATCTAAAAAACAGCCACTCTCAACATACATTAAAGTACCTTGTAAATATCTCTGCCATGATATGAAAGGGACAAGACCAAACCATCATGCTCCTTATTTTTGTATTTGGCCTCGAGAGAGAATCACACCTGTTTTGTTTTAGTTTAAAAAATATGATGCGTAGTGGTAGCGGAAGAAAAAAGAATCCTTTTAAAACAAATTTAATAAAGAATGAAGTTATTTGTCCTCCAAGTAAGGGGTACAGGCAAGTAAAACAACTGACAGAAAATATTAATACAAAGGCCTAGCATACGGAAGAGTGGAGGTTTTCATTCAGATCACAACACAGTGCTGAAGTACAGCTGCAGCTGACACTGTTGGAGAAACCTGTGATACTATGACATCGAGCGCACCAGTGCAATTTAAAATCTTAAAGAAAATTTTCTGCACTCACATTCTTGAGAGCTTAATTTTCTTCAGAAGAAGAAGACTTCAGAAGATCGCTCTTTACAAGGTCACTTGTATCAGCCTGACTTTGTTTTGTGATAGTCATCAGAGGTCAGCGGTGCAGTTTCACCGCTATTGTGGCCACATCAGGGACATGGATGCAACCAGAGAATGTTTTTATTTCCCTTTCAGGAGCACTGAACATCTCGCAAGAATCTCTGCTCATCCGTGACTCCTCTACCGAATGACACAGGCTGAGAGTGATATACATAGCTGAGGGTTAATGGGGTTCAGCTGCTTCTTGTTGTCTCTTCGAGCCATTCCTCATCTCTACCGGCCTTCTGACCAACGCCCAGCCCTGTTTTCACTGGCCACATACAGCTTCAGTACACAAGTCAACATGCTCAATACTATTCTCCAGCTCTGAGAAATGTTTTTAATAATGGTTTTCCTCCACTAACACTGAAAAGGAAATGGAGAGTTTCTTGCCGCAGTGAGATAGTTATCATGTGAAAAAGACTTCCATTTCACAGCTGGAGATGTGAGCCACTTAACACTCTTGCTTACAATAAACTGAATTTTTTAGAAGAATGTGCGCCCAAATTATCACACACTGTTTAATATATAAATGTTTTGAAACTTCTTATCACCTCTCATTGACACTAATGAGAGTCACTCAGGTTTAATGCCACCATTTGTAATAAGTTGCAATGAAAGGTAGTTAAGAAAAGCCTAATTTTTCTTTTATTATTTACAATAAACAAAATATTGTTTATTTTATGCAGAGACAATGCACAATACATATATTGTACCAGATAAAGCTAAAGGCTAATTTTCATCTGTAGTCGCTGGGCGAAGGCCACCAGTGATGTGCAGGTTACAGAGCTAAAAGATCAGTTATAGTAAATCAAACCTTACACTTTGTAAAAAAAAAAAACAGACAATAAAACACCATACGAAAAACTAAGGAACAAATCAAATAATAACAACCACCCCAAAACTAACAACAGAAGAACAGTACAATAAGGAGGAGAAACAAAGCAATAAGGAAAGAAAAAACTGGAAAAAAGTTTCAGTACCTACCTTTTTCAGTCTGCCACTGTGTTTTGTTTTGTAACACAACTTCCTCAATGTCCTCCACCCCTCATTTGCTCAATATTCAGCCACCAACTCTACACAGGCTATTTATCCCACCACCGCCACTAATTGTTGTAAGCTGGCAACGGAAAGGTAGCATGGAGAAGGGTGAGGGCTCAGCAACGCAACACTGTGTTGGTACTCCACTTGAAAATCCCCTCCATTTTGTATATGCCCCGCCCCCGCCCAATTGTACACATATATATAGTGTGAAAGCCCGCCTTCCCAGTTTAAACTGGCCAATCAGGTATGGACTATTGAGACTCATACAGGTTCATAAAAACATTTATATTCATCTTTTAAATTACTTGTTATTGTTCAACAGTGTAGCATAAACACATTCAGAATGAACAGATTTTTAAATACTTTAGTATTTAATCATCCACTATCCAATCAAAGAGACCCTGCCTCTTCATATTCCACATAAGAGTGGTTCTCTCTAGGTACACTTCCTCTTAAAGCACAAGCTGGACTCCACAAAGACACAGTCTCTGAAAGTAGATGTTCGTGTGTTTCTTTAAAAAATAAAATAAAATAAAGTTTTAAAGAATAACGTTATTTCTAATAAGAATGTCCACCAGGTTCTTTCTAAACAAAAAGGTTATAAGAACAGAATGAAGAAATCGATTCAATGTACAGTTAGTTAAGGAGTCGGTGCTTCCTCACAGTTACAAAGTTGCATCACTGCATCAACAACACTACATCAACTTCTTATCCCACACATGCTTCTTGGCTTTAGGATCAACAGAAGCCTGAACCTTTGACTTTCAGCCCAAAATGAGACACTGATTGGTTTGAAATGACATGAAGTACGGAAAGGTAACACAGCAGTAATAGTAGGATGGATGTAAGATGGCTGCACTTCTTCTGCACCCAAGGGAGCAGTCATGTTGGCCATCAGGGTGACAGACAGTCAGAGGTCAGAGTGTTAATCACTTCAGCCACAGCCGTCTCTGGACCTACTGTAAACTCTCCACTGGATCCAAACTTTTACTCATACACATTTACCTGCAGAGTCAGGTGATAATTCTCTGTGGGTTTGTTACTATGAGCGAGCACTTTCACTTTACACAGTCGATCAGTTGTTTATATGAAAATATTGATTAGCTTTGAGTGGTAACCAAATAGAGTCTGCACACAAGATAATGCTCCCATGAACATTTATTAGTAGGCCTATTCCACCATGTGACGTTTCAGGCGCAAGTAAACTCTATTTTTTCCGTTTTTCACATGTACTTCTGTCCAGCACATACTATTTATCGCATTTGGATGTGCATGCTTTTGGAAACTTTTTGCTTTTATTTGACTGACATGATGCATAATACCAACTGCACTTCCCAACAGCTGATGGTTTTTTTCTTTTCCAGAAAAGATCTGGCAGAAACACCAGGTTTAAGCAGGCAGGTAAAAGGTTAAGAGCCAAAGTGCCCTGATACATTCAAAATCTGCCATTTATGCATTTTTACTTTTGTTGGCCTATTTTTTCTGTATGAGGAGAAGTTAGTAGTTCTTTGTTATCTATTATTAGAGTTGGCCACATGGTTCCTCAGAAATTGTTCTATATTTCAATTCAATCAGTATCAGTGTAAATAAATAAGCTCATCTCAGCCACTTTATGTATGCCACAGTGAAGCTTGTACAGCAGAAGCCAGTCCATTAAGACTGTACTGTGAAGTCTACACCGTGACCCGGCATGACCAGTCAATCCCTCTGGTGGCCGATGACTTAGTGTCAGTGAAAAGCTCTTACACAGAAGGATAATCAAAGCAGAACACACACTAAACACAGCTCACGCCTTTTTATTCCAAAATACATATCAGGAAATTAGTTGAAAAGTATTGAAATACGTTCAAAAGCTGCTTAAAATTCATGTAAAGCATTTCATTATTGTGATAATTTCATATTCAAAGCATTACTTTGTGAGTGGAGTGGAGTAGTCATTTAAATGGAGCATGGGATCGCTGCGATTAGATACTCTCAGTTACTGGTACAGAAAACACATTCAGCCATCTTATAATGAATTAATAAAAACTGGCAGTTTTTGATTTAGATTTTTGTAATACTGCTTAAATATCAGGTCACATTTTTGAGAATTGTTTAGGGATCTAGATACATTTAGATAGAAACCTTTCAACCTCTGAGTTGGTCTTAGATGTAATTATATTTTGAAAATTTTAATTATCTGTATGATTTTAAAGCCCACGGAAACAATGACAAACATGTTGTCAGTGCACATTCTGAGAATAAGTCCCTTTACATTTACAGTTTTCACACATTTAGTTTTTTTTGTATTTAAATGACACTCATATCCAGAAAAGATCACAATGCGTTAACGGGTAGTCGGGACTGTCAGCTGTGTGTCATGAGAGGGAAATCCAGCGGCAACTATCAGGGAGTGTGTGTGTGTGTGTGTGTGACCCTGTTTCTCTGGAACAGGTTACTGGTTAAAACTGCACATGGCAACCTCGTACTTTAGCGGCACCAAGTGTCAGCCAGAGGTAATTGTTTGGGTTTTTTTCTAAGGACTACCAATTTACACTTTAATCCATTCAAATCTGTCGACTCTAACATGCCACGTGAACCCGTGACCTCAACCATCCTCATGTGACATCAACTGTATAATTAACCCCAAAAGGTTATATAATACCTGGAACAGGTTTGTAGAACTGCTCAGGCCTCTTGGTTGGCTTTGACTCAGTACTTGTAGATATCTGGACGACTGAAAACATTTATCATGATTGCTCTACCTCATTGTCCTCTTATACTGATATATTTCATGCACTTGTTAGTGAGTTGGTATATTTGTGAAGTAAACCACACAAATAAACATTACTATTGTCAACTTTGTGTTATCATGTTAGTCTCTTTAGTCAGCTTTAGCCATGGCTTGGTTTTGCCTCTGACAGGCTCAGACTGTTATTCAAAGTGTCTGACAACATTTTGTTTTCTTAAAGAGTAAGATCCTTTTGTCTTCCTGCAACAACTTGACCTCTCGCGAGATTTCAGAGCGATACTTTCTATTTCTGGTTAACAAAAAGGGCCTGTCAAGCACTTTTATTGGACGTAATTTTCATGGACGCAATTGCCCCAAAGGATTACATTGCAGCCATTGCAGCCCGTTCGCGGATGCCAGCGGAGGCGATCTACTGGACCAATTCCAAAACTTTTGGTAACTATTAGTCATTTAGACCCCAAAATTAGTAAAAATAGGGCCCAGGTTAAAAATACTGGAGTTTCCCTTTAAGAGAGTTGGGGCAGGTAATCAATGAAGATGACCAAGACACCTGTGCTGCCAGAGTCAGGGGTTTGTGTTTCTTCTTTGATTTTAAAAATAGCACAAACTTTTATTTTATTTTACTTTTATTTTCAGATGTTTCTATGTGGCTCCATTAGATTTTGACATCCCAGAAACAAGTGAACCAAGGCATGTTTACATGGACAATATGACCAAACTAAGTTCAGTATACAGAAGCCAGTTTCAAATTTTGTACTCCTTATAAATATAATGACATCTTTTTGAGGATGTCAAAACTGACAAACAAAATGACAATTATAATAGTTTTCTTTTGTGTCGATCTAATTTTTCATTGTATGTCTTAATTGTGCATTTGTTTGTTTGTCTATGCTTCTACGTTCTGAACACAGATCTACCTTGAAAAAGAGATCTTGATCTTAGTGAAGTTACCTGTGTACATACTGACTAACAAGTATAGCTTGTTATTTAGACAGTGTTGATCCTGCCAGATAAGAGATTTGGCAGCTTCTCTTATCTGGCAGGATGAGAGGTGCCGGCAGTGAAAAACAAGTCTTAATTCCAGTCCTTCTAACTTTAGAAAGTTTAATGAACTTGTCTGCAATCGTGCTGTAACAATGTATGAATGACCCTTCAATTCAAGAGTATCTCTTAAAATGTGCCTGTTGCTGTCATTCCCTCAGCTGGTCTCACTTTTAATTAACCGCTCCAGGTTTCCTGGAGCAGGAAGGGCTCAGCCAGGTATTTCCAGGTGTCAGGGTGCAAATATCTGGAGCTATCCAGTTTGAAGGGCATTGTCCAGAGCCTGAAACCACTCCAAATGTGCTTGGTGTGAAGTCGCTCTTAGCCAGGAAGCTCTGGCTGGCGGGGAGATTACACTTGTCAGCTTTCCATTACAGAACAGTCTCTCTGACCACTGGGCCAGCTTTGTCCCATTACCATTATGTTTGTTCATTTTACTGCTACATTTTTTGGCATGTAGGTCTCAGAAACGTACAATGAGCAAGCTGGCAATGGTTTAATATTTTGCTCAAAGACCCTTTAACAGCACACATGGACACACTGGCTGTAGAGGTCAGACTTGTGACCTTTTGCCAGCGTGAGATCCTTTCTGTTCACCTACTTCAGACACTGCAACCTGCTCAAAAGCCTTCAAATGTACTGTGAACCAAAACTCCCTGAAACCGACAGATTTGGATTATTGTCGACAGGACTCCAGTGTGGTTTTAAAGGAAGCTTCACTCAACATGTATCCGTTCCTGTATTTGTGTGTCATGGGAGGTGAATCCTTTTTAGTTGCCACTGAGAGCCCTTACACAGAGAAGTACATGACATGTTGGTGTCAGGAGTTAAGCCAGAGAAGGATCACAAGGTGTCTAAACCTGTTAACCACGGAGGGACGCGTGCCAACACTTTACATAAGCTATAATGACAGCAAGGCATGGTGAGGCTAACAGGCTGAAGAGTAGAATTAACTGCTGCGAGGAGTCTTTTATTATCCCCACTGTTTATTGAACGCTAATTAGCAAAACTGCTATAGGTTTAACGTAGAATAACTGGTATTTATGGTTTCAATATTTTAAAGATCAAATACAGATGTATGAGAAAGATGAGATGTTTTAGAAAGGAAGAAAGGAGAGGAGAGGAGAGGAGAGGGATGAGAAAAAGAGAGAAAGGGAGGGAACAGGAGTGGAAAGAAATATAAAGAATGAAACAAAAGGAAAAAAACAGAAACCAAGAAAGAAAAAGGAAAACAGAACAAAAAAAAAGTCAGGAAGAAAAGAGTAGAATAAGATTTTTTTTAAATTGGTATAAAGACCACAATAAAATGAAAGAGGGAAGTAGCAAAGAGAAGAGTAAGTGAAAGAGCGAGGAGAGAAGCTGTAGTGGAGGATGAGGAGAAGCTTGAGGGGAAGGAAGGGTATAGTGAAGAAAAAGAGATGAAGTGGTTGTGTGAAAAAGAGGTGAAGTAGAGGAGAAGAAACAGTAGTCCGGCAGAGAGAGTAAGGCTTGGAAAGCAACATGAGGGCGTACGTAAGGAGACAGGAGGAGGAAAGGAAGTGGAGTGTGGAGGTGGCACAGATTGGAGGAGGAGGAGGAGGAGGATGTTCAAAGAGTGTGTCTAAGTGAGCTTCCCATGGTTGGTTTTCCTCTTTATCGCCTGGCACTCGAAGACCTCTTCAGTGCTGTGGATGGAAGAGAGACGGGGGGGGGGGCACTTACAGAGGCAGGCAGTGAGGCAGGCAGTCCTTCGACTGGATAATCCTCTCCACTAATACTAATCCCTGCTCTCTCGCTCACACATACAGTCACACACACACTTCACAGTTTTTCCGCCTTACCAGTCAACTTGTGTGTGTGTGTGTGTGTGTGTGTGTGTGTGTGTGTGTGTGTGTGTGTGTGTGTGTGTGTGTGTGTTGTTTGACATACACCATATGACCAAAACAACAAAACAAAGTATGCAGACAGCTAAACATTACACCCATTATGTGACTGCTGATCGTCTCATTACAAACCCACTGGCATTAATATGCTGACACTGCTGCTCTGACAAAACAATTACTGATAATAAATAGTTTTGATATTATCAGTTGTCCTATATTATTATTATTATTATTATTATTATTATTATTATTATTAAGCTGGAAGAATTACCGATATGAATATTAAACTGTAGAGGATTGTTGATAATATCAGCTGTCTATTGTAAAATAATCAAATCAAAAGCAGACAAAACCTAATCATGCTGCACATGAAATTGTTTATTTATTTATTTATTATATCTTGTATGCTCTCTATTAACCACCTTGTTTCTCTTTATATATATTTTTTATAAATAATTAATTTTCGGATGAATTACTGGATTGTATTACATAGTAAGATGAAATATATGGAAGCAAAGAATAGTCGTAAATATTTTAATCTTACATGCAACTAAATACTTAATTGAGAAATGTAATCACTACTGAATTCTTAATGTTGAAATCTAAAAACCACAGATTTAGCACTGACAGATTTTACATCTCTCTGGTTTTATGTGGTCTGAATTCCCGTCTAGTCAATTTGAAAACTTTATTTCCAGAATTTAAATTTCTTCGGACTCTTGGTGGGAACTTTCACTAACTATAGTATATTTGTTATATGAATTACATACTATAATTACTAGTTACTATAAATGTAAATACAATGATGTTATATAAATATTAGTGAGATTTAAACCAGAAGGTTTCTTGGTCAAAACTACAAAAACCGTCAGTGCATCAACACATCAGGACCTGAAGGGTGCCCAGAGAAGCTCCACTGGAGCTGCTAAGAGGTTAAGTGTGTTGCTTAATGGATATTTGGTGGAGAGGAAAGAGAGAGAGCGCCAGTGTGTTTATGTTGTAGCAGGTCAGGAGAGCATCTCTTTCTCTCTCTCGCTCTCTCCCTCTGTCTCAGCTCCCCAGAGTCATTCATTATGACACACACACGTACACAAACATGCAAACAGAGTGATGCTACACAAGGTAGAAGACCCTTCAAGTTCATGCAAACACACACACACACACAGCCACCTCCATGGCTAAGCAGATAAAGGATTAGTGGTTGATCCTGTTTGAGCCAGGCTGTTTGGCTGAGCTGACTTTCACACCACCAATCTCTCTCTCTCTCTCTCTCTCTCTCTCTCTCTCACACACACACACACACGTTTACTTAGGTCACTTTTGGGGACATTACATTAGCCAAACCCTAACCTTAACCATCTTTTTCACAGCTTTTGTTCCCAATTGGACAAGCCGTCCCCAATTGCAGTAACGAACGTGAAATGTGTCCCTGAAGGTAGCCTAAGTCAGAAACACTTAACCCTGGGGCACATACAGACAATATCTCAGCATTGACATATAAGAGGTTAAAGAAACACACAAACTCGCATAGACACACACATTTAACCCTGTGAGATGCACACAACACATGCACTATACAAAAACTGTGTGCACACAGGGGAGCACAGTCATAAATGGAAAAAACGTAGACACACACACACACACACACACACACACACACATATGCCTCTGCTGGATGTTTTAACAGACAGCGTGATCATCTGTGTCCTGAGAATACAGATGAATGACTGCATCACAGCAAGCAGCTGAGCAAACAAGTGGTTGAGTGAGCCAATAAGTGGAAAAAAAGGGACAGTGAACTCACTACATGTACAGGTACATACTCAAAACCTTCTTAAGATTAGCGTAGTATGGAATTGGGACACAGTTAGAGAGAAGGAGACAGGTAATATAGGCAGGCTGACAGACAGTATGGAGAGACAGACAAACCAACCCCCCTCCTCCCCCTCCTCCTCCTCCTCCTCCTCCTCTTCTCATTGACTGAACTGCCTGCCAAGCATGCGAGGTAATTTACTCCACGGGCAAAGAATCAGGAGCGGATATCAAATTGCTTATTCAGCTTAAAATCTTCTTAAACTTTTCAATTTAATTATTCTTTTCTTCCCCTGGTGCGCATCAGAGGGATGAACTCTCCCACCTTACCATTATCAGTTTTTTTTTTTTTTGTAATGCTACAGATCTTCCTTAACAGAGGAGGACAGGGAAGCCCAGTTCCTAATTCCCTCATTTAGATTTTACTTTTAAAATGCCAACTTTCTATTATAGTTTTCAATTTTTTTTTTTCATAAATTACAGAGAATTAATTAAAAGGGATTCTTATTGAAAAGGTGGCTTTCCTTTCTTTTTAATTCCCCTGCCTTATCATGTGGTTTCAAGAGACACAAAGCAGGTTTCATGGCAACCCAAAGGAATCCACACAAAAAGAGAAGCAAGAAGATGGGGAGGGATGGAGGGAACGGGCTGATAACGGGACTGACGGAGCAGACTTGAGCAAGTGCTTTTCTACATGCAGTTTTTACAGACAAACAAGTGGAAACTTCACATGTCGTAACCTAGTCACAGTTATAAAGGCAACCACACAGCAGAGTCACATGGAGCTGAATGGCAATTACCACAATGTGTCAGCTTTAAAAACTGCTCTGACAGTCACCACATTTTGTGCAAGTTTCCAAAGCAACACGGGGAAACCTCACTGAGTTCCAGAAAGGCATAGCAGCCATAGACTGAAATTATTCAAATTTACCACAGGACCGGTCGAAATACTCGTGACAGAATATGCCAAACAGAGACAAAGTGCAGGCAGCAAAGAGGATTCATGTTGATGCAGCCAACAGGAGCAGCCAATCATAAAAGGAACAACTCTACAGACCCAGAAATGAACATGTCAGTGACAGTTTCAGAAAAAATGTCACTTTGGCTTTGTTCAGACTGCAGGCAAATCAGATTTGTGGACAAGAAAGACAAGACATACTGTCTGCACTGTTATTTGCAAGTGATCAGATCAGATTGGTGTGTCCAGACATCAGCAACCTATCTGCATGGGTTGCTGTGGTAACGACGTAGGCGTCAGTAACTACATACACTTCCCGACGTGGAAGCATGAGAAATGGAGATCCATCATCTCGCCCTCCAAACAATTGCACTGTCAAGTCACGGTGCAGAACTCTGGTATACAGCCGCTCTGATGCACTTCCTTCATTCTGGACTTGAAGAGTGTCCGGACTGAGACGCATCTGTAGAAATCCGATTAGAATCGCATTTCAAACCACCTCCAAATGTGGCTTGGATCCGATTCTCTGGAATTTCTGTTGAAATTTGAGTTACGTTTGGATGGAAACTTGACTTCTGTCTAGTCTACTGTTTGTTGTCATTGCATTAGCATGCAGACACACAAAACATGGATCAATGTAAGAAAGACATATGGACTGTCTGCTAATGATTTTACTACATGACTGATTTATTTTTAACAACACGATAGCCTTTATTTTCATGCCTGCACAAAGCCGGCTGTAACGGTGCAGGTTTAATATGATTTTCATCAAGCTTAAGTCCATGTTTTTGCACTTGTCTTTTGGTAATTTTATGGCTCTTAATGAACTTGCATTAAAGTAAGCAAAGATGAGCTTTTAATTATGCAGATAAGGCTGCACAATTTTGGTACTTTTATGCACATTTTAAATCTTTTCATTTAAAAAAATGAGAAAGAAAGCCAAAATACCACAAACGAGTTTTTATGAGGTAGAAAAGTTGTCATGTCAAAAAAGAGAAGACCTCTAACAGATGCTGGAAATAGTTTTTTTAATAGACCTTGATGTCCTGGTACCTGCTTATTCCACTGGAGATAAAACATTCATTTCATGGTGCCACTCACTGCTACAGGCCTCCGCTCCACCAAAAAGCCCAAACGATTAAGAATACGAATGCCATTTTGGGCGGGAAGCAGCAATAAAATGCCATGATATATCAGAGTTACTGGTGCTTGATAAATCATGTTGTCTTGTCATGTTCTTTTCAATACATTTGCATATAGTTGATGGAATCGAGCAGGGAATCATATTTTATTTTACCAAAATTTGAGAAATTCGCTTAAAAATTGTGCAACAATTTAATGGAAACATACCTACAGATTTACATAACTACATATTTATATGTGCATCAAAACATAACGAGTCTGCACTGGGTGAGATTAAGTTGTGATTCTTATCAGTAATGTCATTCATAACTGCAGGTCCTTCCGATTCAGCTGATTACTTACCTGCAGTCATCACACAGCAGCACAGATAATACATCTTCAGTCTCTAAATGAGGAATGTCCTGTGTGCAATTACAAACAGCGTTTGGGTTCTTTCATTAATTAGTTCAATCCTATGGCACAGCATCACGATCTAACACTGAAGCTTCATGACCTTTGGCGGTTTTCTACACATCAGATTGGTAAACTGGTCCATGCAGAATCCAAGTGAGTATAGCAGGCATGCATTCTGAGCTCCATCGAGGATGTTTGTTCGTTTTTACTGCAAGCTAAATCTCAAACACCATCTCTTCTGCATAGTCAAAGTCATATTTGTTGTTGCATCAATGGGATTTATATTGTTTTAAAAAAGGCCTAAAAGGGAGCCGAAGGAAGTTGGTGGGAGGGAGAGGACGTTAGGAAGATTAGGAAGATAGGAAGAGAAGGTGAAACACTAGGTAAGACAGCTGGAGAGTATGATTAATAATTAAATGTGTAAAATTTGTATTTTTATCTTGGTTGCAGCTACAATGGATCCCCTCAATGACCTCCAGTTTCATGTAGGTAATTGTCATTTTTGAAAGGCACAGAAGTTCCAAATTAATGTGTGAAAGGACTCCACAGAGGAATATCAATTCCACACACGTTAGTGTGCACAGAAGGAGGGAAAGTGTGATTGGCCATGTGTGTGTGTGTGTGTGCCCTGATGTGCCCTGTTAAAGGTTGTCAGTGTGTAACTGGAGCCGCCTGTTCAGTAGATTAACACTCACTCGATTAGCACACATCTGATCTGATGCTTAAAACTAGATCACACCTGCAGGCTGGCTGTGGTGTGTGTGAATGACAGAGAGTTGGGGAGAGTCAGGACCATGCGTGTGTCTGCCATCAAACAGAGGCCTTCATACAGTGTTTGTGTTTTGGAGGGAATGTAATGCACTGATAACATTTCATTTGAGGTTATGTTTAGTCAGGTTATGAAGCACTTGGGGCAGGTTAGAGAAAGATCGTGGTCTTGGATTAATACTTAAAAAAGTCCACAGTGACTTGCAGCATGAAGATTGCTTGCTTTATTAACATTTAACTGAAACTACAATCTTAACCAAGAATTTTCGTTGCCTAACCTTTACTCTACCTTATAGGGAAACTGGTATTTTTAAACCTGGGCCCTATTTTTTACAAATTTTGGGGTTGAAATGATTAATAGTTACCAAAAGTTTTGGAATTGGTCCAGTAGATCACCTCCACCGGCATCTGTGAACAGGCTGCACTGGCTGCAACGTAATCCTTGCGGGCAATTGCGTCCAGGACAAGTCCATCCACTAAAAGAGCTTGTTTTTGCCACTGACAGGCTCAGACTGTTATTCTAAGTGTCTGACAACATTATGGAAAGGATCCCTACAGAGACAGACCTTTTTGTTAAAGAGTAAGATCCTTTTTGTTTAACCAGAAACAGAATGTCTCACTCTGAAATCTCACGAGAGTTTGAGTTGTTGCAGGAAGACGAAAGGATCTTACTCAAAATGTGAGGTAGCCTTGTAATTCAGGGGCAGAGTGTCCTGGGGTGCCAAGTGTACAGAATTACTGGATTTTCAGTGGAAAAAGGAAATTAACTTCTGTCGCAATGAACACTATAAAATGGGACCAGGATCGATAGACAGTAAATAAAGTGACTACATATTTTCTACATGTTTAAAAAGTTAAAAAAGTCCCAGGTAAAAATAAGCTCCTTTCATGTACAGTAAGAAATATACATGTATAGCACCATAGCTACAACAAACCACACAAAAGTCAAGTCATTTAACCTACTCCAGTGCAGGGTTAGCCCACCTTATTGGCAGTGATACCTTTCTCAGTACAGAGACAGGTCAAAGCTTGTGTGATGACACCCACTGGTTAGTGTGAAAGAAAGGACTGAAGGCATAATTTGGCCAATTCAGTTTGTACAAAACTTTGTGCGATGGCAATGTTTTATTTACACATTTACTCATCCGTGCGGCATTTGTGAGCTCAGAAGATAATCTAGGTAGTTTAACTAGAGAGCCTATAGACAGATGGCTACTTTCTAACCTACTGTAGATGACTTTGTATGGCTACATTTAAGTGTTTTCCATTCAGGTATAACAATATTCACTCCTCTCTTACAGCTTTCCCTTTCACTGGTCTTCAGCTGAACATCACTCAGCCTGAAAATGGTGGCTACGGAGCCCCCGAAGGGTCACAGAGGGAATTTATTTTCTGAACTACTTTTGCGTTCTCTCACAGTACTTTTTGCATTCCCCCTGATCCAAACTGAACAGCCATTGTGTTGGTCCAGTCCAATTGTAATACACTGCCAGTTTCACAAAATGCTCTGCAGATACTACAGAAAGGAGAGATGATGACACTTTACATTATGTATTTATTGATCATTATTCAAACAGCCACTGGCTGTGAGCACGGCTGCAGCTGCTCTGCCTGGCTGTGCTGGGTGAAGCTGCGGCTGTGGATCTGTTATTGCTTGGACAACGCATGCATTTGTGGTTGAATCTATGATGCTATGGATATGGCTACTGGAGCTCAACTGTGACTGCTCTTTGCTAGTCCTATTAACAAAAGCCAAGAAAGCATCATTAAGCTACACTGGATTTGATATCAGATATGACGGATGTGTTACCAGAACACCACAGGAATTCAATACAGGAACTTTGATACAACGCTCAGCCAGCACAACCGTCAATTTACCGCACACATACAACCCCTAACTGCAGTTAGTGTTATGCCCATTATAAACTAATGTGTCCCAGCCATAATCATAACAACCGAAGCACAACCAAAGCACAGCCACAATCACAGCTACAGCATCCCATGGCTACGGTCATAATCACAGCTACAGCCCGCCTCAGTCGGCCTCGACAGCAGTCACTGAAAGAGCTAGGTTAAGTAGCTGCACTAGGTATCTATCTAGCTGCAAAGGTACAGACATGTGCATGTTGAGCGAGGGAAATTTGGTGTTTATGGTGTTCCACCTAGAAAGTTTGCATTATTGGGATATGCAAATGTTCACGTCTTGTTTAATGAGGACGTAAAGAGAAGGAGGATGTTAAAATTTAGGTCAGAAGCTCCTGCCGAGCTGCTGGATCTCCCTCTGCCAACGTTTCTCTAACTTCCCCTTGTACCTATATTAAATCCTTTAATATGGTGGGCAGCCAAAAAGACTAATGTTACTGCAAGGGACCAATGGACAGACAGAAACACACTCACACATACAGCATGTTCAAAGCAGATAACCAATACTTGCATGTGATCAATGTGTGTGCGGTATGTGTGAAAGTACACTCTTGTTAATTTATACATGTGGTGTAACTCACCATCACTCCCACATAAGTGTGTGTTTGTGTGTGTGCGTCTAACACTACCTGTTTCTGAGACACTCAGTGAAGTGTGAAGTGTGAAATAATTGTTGTTCTGTTAATTAAGATCCCCACCTCCCTCCTGTTTTCTAAGTCTTAGTTGGTGTGTACGTGTACATGTGCCTTTGTGTACATCTGAATGTGTGATGTCCAACGTGAAAAAACTTCCTCTTCGAATCCAAACACAGTAAGACTTGATACATTGTGAAGTATCACGCAGACGAAGAAAAACTGCAAACTATTTTGGTTTCTTGAGCATGCAGGGTTTTTTTCTGTTTCATTTCTTTTTCTGAAATCTGTTCTCTCACTGCTTTTGCTTTTTCTTTTTCTTTTTCGGCATCTGTCTCTTCCTCTGTGCCAGATCTAACCTTCTGTAAAGCAAACCAAGGCTTCTCTACAACAAACAGAAAAAATAATACATGTTCATATTTATTTAACTATGTGTATATTGTCAGGACAAATGGTAATCCCAATATATATGCATTGCTTTTTCTCTGCATTTTCTTATGTGCATGTTTATCATAAATATAGTATATTAAAGTGTATATTCACAAGTGTTTTGTACTATTTGTATGTGTGTCTACATTCTGTATTCATCCATGTGTTTTGTGTATGCATGTGTGCATTATGTGTAGTTATTCAGTGTGTGTTTAATGTGTGTGTGTGTGTGTGTTTTGGCTTCCACTGGTAGAGGCCCCTCTCTAGTACCCCCCAGCTCCGTCTCTCCTGCCAATAGCTAATTGATTTGGCTCCATGCTGCCTGCTCTACTTACTCAAGTAGTTAATTAACTTAACTTTTAATTCGTTTCCACACAGCGCCTGGGTAAAACATAAAGCTCACGCCGGCTGTGCACGACCACTCACCCTGTTTTTGTCTAACAGAGCACACAAAGCTGGGAGTCCCACAGCTCGTAAACTGGCCTGGAGAGGTCGAGAAGTTGCTCGACAGAGTTTACTGCACATGTCACGGACTGGCCAACTTTCCCTGGCTTCACTCCATGACTCAGTCCAGCTCTTCATTTTGTTTTTTAGGTAATGCTTACTGACTCTGCCTTTCTCAGTGTTGCTCCTTTTTCTCTCTTCAGCTTTGTAGTGGTTTCTCGGTTAAATGTACATTAATTATGATTTTAATTGGCACATAACACAAAATTACCATGCTACATCTGCATGAGGTTGATGAGGTTCTTGATTAATAGCAATTACTTGCCGATTACTTCACCAGGTGCTGAGATTTCTGGCTTTCAAAAGTCACTTCTTTACAGCCCGTACTCTTCTGGAACAAAAGCTCCTCTCACACCTACTTGCAGCCTAACAATGAAGAATGGTGCTAAAAACAAGCAACAGGCAATACAACATGTCAGATGTGAAGGCTAAAAAGCCTCATCAAGCCAAATAAAAGCTAATGTCAAAGCAGTATGATTGTTCCATTTATAATGCTTATATATTACCTCTCCACATTCTTATTCAGTAGTAATGAGGACTGTGACTATTACTACTCACAGGCTAAGAGGATGGAATAATGGGAATAATGTAAAAGGAGATATTTTCCAGTTACTGAAATTCCTATTGTACACCAATAGATGAACTTGGAAATCTGCTGGATGTTTCATGGGACAGATGCAGGTTTTTCTTTTGGCACATATCATAAATTGTTTTTATTTTAAAGTAATGCACATCTTTATTCCAGTGCACCGCCCTTTGACAATGCAGCAGCATGTCCTATGACACAAGTCATACAGACGTTCGATTCCATATATACAGTGGGATGTGCCACAGCACTGGACTGAACAGCATATAAGCCTTTTTCATGGTAGTCACTGTGACAACAGGAAAAGCGCAGGTGGAACTAATAACATTAATGATGGCTCTGGTCCACTCAAGTGTCCATTAAGCCTGTGAGCCAAGATGCATAATACTGGTGCCCTTCTAAACAGAATGTTTTAGTTGCACCTGGGCTTTTCATGCTATGAAATATCAAAATGTCTGCCGTGGAAAAGGCTAATTAATCAAAATAAGTAGCATTTCATGTAAATGTTGGGGTGCAGCCCTGGATTCAGCAGTCTTTAATGTGTTACTTTACTCCAAAATAACTAAATAAATAATAAAAACAACAGGAGAGTCTGACAAAACTTGTTGCGTTTCTGGAGTTGAAGCTGAAATGAAATGACCTCGTCGGATGAACGTTGTGACGTGTTACGGCAACAGCATCTTTTGGACAAGATGAAAGTGAGTGAAGACATGGAAATTGTTAATAAAACACTTAAATCTCTCAACACCACCAGCAACTTTATAAAACATGTCTTTACTAACAATCAGTCTATCTGATGTTATAGTGAACTCGTAGTTCAGCCTGGAGTTGGCTGCTGCAGGAAGGGTCGCGGTTCAGGTTCGAGATCCGGTTCTTTGCGTTGATTCTGGCAGACGGAGCGTTTAGCTCAGTACAGATGAGCTGGACAGGCCTGTTGGAGACAGGAGCTGCTGTTGGGTCTCTCAGTGAGGTAACAATCTGTCGCAGGAGGCTGCCAGAGGGATGTTCACAGTGATAGTGTGACAGAATCTCTGACTGCAGGCCAAAATGCACGCACTCGCAGCTCTTCGTGGTCTTCTTCCTCAGACAGGGGTTGGAGGAGCAGTTGAATCTTTCCCAACAATCTCAGATAAAACTTGCCTCCAACAAGATTTGGATACTACGAGGACACCGATCGTAATGCTCAAAGTTATTGGAAATCATGTTCAACTTCAAAAATATAGGAGCAGTAAAAAGAAAAAAAGTCTGCAAAGAAGACACTTAAAATATAGAAAAATATTCAGTTGCAGCTTAGACTAAACTTTGGATTGGAATGCGGATATTAATTGCAATGGCATTTGCCACTCTGTAATGGCATAGTTTCAAATTCACATTTGTCTCATGCTCTGAATGCTTTCAAGTGCTCTTCATAGATCATTTGATTAGTATCAAAGACAAAAGGTCTGAAATGAGCATTTGGGTGTAAGCTTGCAACATCATGAGCAGGTATCTCCATTGCCAAAGGTGCTAAGATAGTACATTTGGGATGAAAACTGGCCTTTTATCCTCTTCCTCTGACAAGAGATCCTCACTAAGTAAAGGATGAACGTCCATGTCACAGTTTTTGTCACGCCTACTTTTAAACTCTCAAATCAAGTCCCTTGTGACCTTCTCAGTGCAGAAACACATCAAACATTCCAGACATTTCACGGCACCTGTCTCGTTCTGCCTCCCTCCTCTCCATCTCCATCTCAGTAGGTCTCTTTCTTCATGTCCTTGTGCATCTGTGTCTCCTTCTTTTCCTTTGGGCCTGTCTGTTCATTTGTCTCACGTCGTCCTTGTGGGCTATAAAACAATTCAGTAACCATTTTTGGCATAACTGCTTATCAGTCAGGAAAACATTCTCAAAACCCTTTTTTTTTTTTTTGCTTCCTCTCTGTTGGTTTGAAGATAGAGAAGTCCATTCTGCTGCCACTCTGGGGAGTTGAGCACTTTCTTGAAACCCTGTCAGCTGCTTTCTCTGCACTTGTTTGGGTCTGTGTTTTGGCACAATGAAAGCCACAGCCAACAGTTCAGTGTTATGTGTACGTGCCTTTGTGTGTTTATTCATGTTCAACAGTTGGAGGGTTTCACTCCAAAATGGGGACGTCAACCATTTTGACCAAAAGGGATGACTATTACAACAGGATGTGTGGCAATAAAAACAAGCACCCTGTCAACACGTATGATAAATGTATTGAATAGCTACGTTTCAGTACAGCGACTGACCTAAGGCATGCCTGTCTGACAAAGCTATTCAATAAATCGACCACAGGTACCACTCCTCTTGTAAAGCACATCATGGCCAAGTGCTAAATACAGCAAACCTTTTTTGTGTGTTTGTTTTTAGAAATTAAGCTCTTAAAGCTGCATTAACTGATTTTTGCCCACTTGGGGGCAGAACTCCACAACAAGCTGACAAACCTGCAGTCCTGACATATTATTGTCTTACAACATTGTTATGACCAATGTTATAGCTAATATTTACCAACCTTTTAGCTCTGTTTTGGTCTTCACCAACTCCTGAGAAAAATATATTTAGCAGCTAGATATTCCTCTTTATTCACCAGCAGGTTGCTAACTTTGCCTGTCTGCCATTTGGTCCTGGATGGGTAGCACAGGCCACACACACACGTTTTTGTTCTTACATTGTATGTAAGGTTACATCTCAACTTTATTTCAGGCAACATCAGGACAGTACAGCCAAGCTCATTTCTCTCATTCACAGAAAGAAGAAAGAAAATGTGACACAGAACAGAACGGGCTAATAAACACAGATTCAGGCCTGTCTGATGATGTCAAGGTTAAATAGAGAAGGAATAACAAGGCTGCATGACGTCTCATCATCCAGATGTTTTTTTGACCCAGATTTGGATATTTCTGCCTGGAACAGAGAGGAGCTGTCGTGATCAGCAGGTTAATAAGCCTCTTAGGAAGAGGCAGAGGAGGCGATTAATGCTCACACCTCCAGTGGAGTTTACAGACAAACTATATACACTCAGTGTGTGTGTGTGTGATTATAAGATACAGACAGACAAGATAGGCCATTAGTCACTGCACAGTAAACTGTAGTACAGATGAAGATGTGTCAGTGAACGTACCATGACCTCTTACAAAAGATTTAAACATGACTAATATGTTTTGGGTCAGCACACTCCTCAGATGGAAACAAGTGGGAGAAAAAACTGCCTGGTAACCGACAGGAGAAGCTCCATTTTGAAGTTGCAGTTACTTTAAAATTCATCTGGCTGTATACAGATTTTTTTCAGATTAAAAAGAATGACTGAATGATTTGTATATGCCAATGCATATTTAAATAGAATAGTGTACAGAACACTACATTAAAGCTGTGCAGATATCTATATATATATATATACTAAACACCCTTTGGCCAATCAAATATTCCCTGTGGGTAAAAACAGGATATTTAAATAGCATACATAACATGCATTTGTGTAAGAACTTTGGGATGCCAATGAGCAAAGCACATAAAATTACAGATTTCCCCTTGCTTTCCCTCTTTTTTCTTTTTGGAGTAAAAAACCTATCCAAATGTTTTCTGTTTGCTTCTGAGCTCCCCGCTTCACTTTTTTTTTTTTCAGTTACACATATCGACTCTTGGGAGCTGCCCAGTACAACCGCAGGCCACCACAGCTCCACTCGAGCAGCTCAGGGTTAAGTGACTTGCTCATTGGCAGCTGACTGATGGTAGTTCAACACCGAGAGGAATGTTTCTCACTTCATTTGCCCCTCCAGATTTTCACAGCCAGTCAGAGGACTCCACGGTCAGGGGATTTTATTTGATGTGGCTTACAGTGAAGGCGATTTTCACCTGTAGTGTTTGAGGTCAGGGGTCACTCCATCAGAAAACAAACCAGTTCATCCTGTTCTGGGATCAAAAAAAAAAACAACAGGCCCAAACTAACTAATGACTGCAAAAGGTGAGCACCATAGTGTACATTCACCGTGTTAAATACGTGTGCAGCAATTTGATATGCGAGTGATACTGTACATACAATAGGGCACCAAATACACTTCTATGTGCTGTTATGTATGTCTAAGTTCATGTTTATTCGCAGTCAGGAAAAAGGACAAAGTCAAAACTGGCAAGCTTATCCAAAAAGGGTCACAAATGCTGAAACACTAAGACAGAAGCACAATAGATGATCTGGCAGGGAATTAATAGAAATGGGTCATAATATTAACTACAAGGCTGATGGGGAACAGCAGGAAAAGTGGTTACAGCAAGGCAGGAGGGAGTGCCAAAACTTGATTCACTCGGGGGCATACAGTATATAAAGATATATATAAAGACTCCTTCCATCTAACATCTACTTAAAAGTATAATCACCGATTCATATAATATAAAAACCCACAGCTTCACATGCTTTTGTCTTACAATCAAACTCTACTAGCCGCAGAAACTGGATCGGAGAATATTCAAATCAAGCCCCCCTCGATACATATCCTGCCCCAACATGTTGTGTCAGGAAAACCAAAAAAGAAAACTCAAAGCCATTCATGGGACCTTGGACGGAGGACTTTGTCCATGCGTACCAGCACTACATCAGTGCAGCTACATCTGGATGGAAGTTTTATCATGTTAGCCTGGAATTCAACCCAAAGACAAACGTTCAAGGTACCAGCAGATATGTTATACTGTAAGAGGATCACTAATAGTGACAACAGGCCTATTTATAGTTATATCAAGTATACTTTGCTTAATTAATCCATTTAGGAACATGTTCTTCAATAGAACAGCAAGCCTGATGCAAGGAGGGATGTGAGCAAGTCAACATCTGGTTCTGTGTTGTAAAATCAAGTATTGTTGAAAACATGAACTACGTTAAGTAAAGTAAACTAAGGTCATATGTGAGCAGTGCTGGCTGAAGACAAACCAAGTTCTCTAGGAAGAAGTAATGAGGCTTAATGTTGGTTAATGGAGAAATGTGCAGACAACACCGCCATCTGCTGGACACCTTTATCTCCAATAAACTAAATGACCAATGGGTTCTTTAGTTGTTTTTGTTTTTACACTTAGGCATTTAGCTGATGTAAAGTCAAAGCACTTTGTCATACAGTGGTTAGAGCATCACTATTGCAAACACTATGCACACTACACAGTGAGCCACTTTAATCATGACTGCTGATCTTTGAATAATAGTTTGAAAGCTTCTAAAGAACTGAAGGAAAACAAGAAGAGGTTATATTTAAAAAGTCTTTCTTTAGTCGGGCATTTTGGTTAAAACGCCAACCGGTGTCGACCTCACAGGGTCTTCATCAGGGCGGGAAATAAAAAAAAAACATTGTTTACACCTGGTCTAAATAGGCACTGGCCATTCACTGGACATAAACAATACTGCATCACATAACCAACAGATACAGAGCACAGAACACAGCTATCACAATGATATTAAAATCTTAATATCATAAACATAAAAAAAGAAATAATAACTATATAATCACATCTCAGAGTGATGCAGTCCTATCAGTAGGTACAACTAAGAAAACTGTTTATGATCTGCTTCCTCATTCAAACCCAGATATACTCCGGAACCACATTTTAAAATCCAGCAGTTTTTTCATGCCAGTGTATTTAGGATATTTATTTAGTATATTCATATGCTTACTTATGGAGATGTTTAGCATGTTCAAAGTGGTTTATTTGAACTTTGGAGTGTTTTCTCCTTTACTTTGGTTCATGATTGGCAGCAGTTCCTCGTGTTTCAGCATCAGTAATGTGAATCAGCTCCCGTCCACAATGCTTCAGACCAAGGTGAATCAAAGAACAGATGAGATGACAGGATGCTGTGTGTTTGTGCTCTTTTATTTCTATCTCTGTGATGACAGTTTTGGAAAGTGAGTACATTTTGGCTTCACTTCTTCAAGGGGCTGTTTGAGGGTTTAGAGTTTAGTGTAAGGTTTGGAGTTAAGTTGTATTGCTATGAATGAATTAGGCCAATGTGGCTCTTCACAATTGAGAACAAAAGGTTTCTTTTAATAATGTGGTGGAAACTCTATACAATACTCTACATTATTTATCTATAACTCATAATGCATATCTGTACTTAAGAATTATGCTGTAATATTCATAACTCATGCTGAACCATCGGACAGTGCCTGTTGTCCTCTCAGGGCCCTCTGTGCTTACATGGCCTTTGTAAGAACCAAGTGTTACACAATGCAAGGCATTCAGCAGACATACACAGACCAAGATAAACAAGGCTATTAATGCACAAAGATGATTAGCTACCAGTATTACCAAAATAAGTAATAATTCAGATAGTAGGATGGGAGAAGGCATCATGGCAACAAGTAGAATGGCCAATAGGACGGGAGGATGAGAGAGGATGTTCTGATGGGACGATAAAATAATGAAATCGTATATGAGAAGTTGTATTCTCATGTATACTCCAGTTTCTCTGCAGACTAACTCAGGTCTTTATCCTTTGCAATAAAGATCTTTATAACTGAAGACTCTGCCTCGAATCGATTGATTTCTACTACAATGATATAGTGGCTTTCCATTAAGGCCCATGCAGTTCCAGTGCACAAAAAGTATATTACACCAAAATAAACAAAAAGAAAATAAATGGATAAATGGCTCTTACAAATAATAAGGGGAATGTAATGCTGCTAATGTTTAAGAGTCAACTTGCACCTCCCATTATTGAGCAGCAGAGGGCAGCATCTCTAAGTGATACTTCAACACTGAGTCATACTTCCTCTGTGGCATTCTGACATGAGTTACTCATCAGATGGAAAAATGTGCACCTGTTTTCCAAGATGACTGTTCCCACACAATGAATCATATTATGGGTTGCTACTATGAGTTAGTTATTATAGCACTTGTGTTTGGTTACAGAATTATTGAAAATGTTTGAAGAATGATCATTTCAGGTGGCAGCATTTGACCTGCAGAGGAGTTCGGCATTTTGGAGCGTCACCCCTTGAATGCTGTTGATGAGCAAGACGTCTTACATTGAGCTGAATTAAGGTGGGTAATAGCCAATTGAATTGCAGGGTTTTTCAACATTATTGGCATTTTATTGAACAGACAATATTTGTGACTAATAAAGTGCTCACAAAAAACAGCGTCAATTAAATGTGTCATCTTTTGGAATGAAGCAACACAAAAGATCTTAGCAAAATAAGTTTTTGTTTGTTTCTTTATTGTCATTTAGATCGTATCCACCCTTTCTCATCCTTTGCTCCTTCCACAGATATGGTTTCACTACCAGAGATAATGCTGCTGTTTTGGCTACTGCCAACACAGGTGATAACTATATACATTTCTGTCCTCATTGTTTATTGGCATTGCACTCATGTTTGAGTGAAATTCCAGCTCTAGAGGCCTTTTAGCTACTTAAAGCTCCCCTCCACTCAAAAACATGTTTCTCTTCTTGTTCCTACAGTTGAATGTTTGAGCTTCAGTGTGCAGAATGACGTCTGTGCAGAGTTTGACACTAGAAGGATGTTTTCACGTTCATCTGCTGAAAGTGGAAAGTTTCTATGTGCTCATTGAAATTCACATTTTCAGGGGCGGGGCCTACAAGCATGATTTGTGACATCACAAATAGTTTGTAAGTAGCCAATCCTGGTCCAGTATTCAACTTGCAAACATGTGATGTGGAAACTTGAAGCTTCAGCGCACACACTGAGAACGGACTTTACAGTGAAGCAGGAAACAGCTGTCATCCAGCAGGAAAACCTATATTTATAGATTCTGGATTTTTAATGATGGAGAAGGAGTAGACGTCATTTTAAAGATTTTAACAAGATAATTGAACTTTTTTTCTGTGTGAAGAGAACACATCAGATACAAATTATTATTCAAAGTAGAGTCATTTATATACATACTTTAAATATAAATCGTGTACTTATATTTACATTTTTGTTAAGCATTTTCAAAGGCAAGCTGTACAGTTTTAAATTTCTGCATGTATTTTTCCATTCATTTCTATATGGCAGAGGTGGGACCAAGTCATTGTTTTGCAAGTCACAAGTAAGTCTTAAGTCTTTGCACTCAAGTCCCGAGTCAAGACTGACAAGTCCTAAACTTTGAGTTTCGAGTTCTAAACAAGTCATTATGTGCTCTTCACCAAATGTAATGCCATTTTTAACAATTTTAACAGAGTAATAATATATCGAATTTAAACAAATCATCAATGCTTTATAAAATTTGTATTTATTTGTTAAAACAAGTTTGTTAAAACAGGTGCAGCTGAACTTAATCATAAAAAAAGTAGTGCTGATGTTGCGTAGAGCATAAAAAGTATTAACCACAACAGAGTGAAGTGTGTATGTTTCTGTCTTGTTGTATTTAAATAACAGACTTTTTAATCTTTGGGCTCGGGGGGGAAGATATCAAGTATTTTCCAGTCCAGGTGAAGTCACGAGTCATTGGTGTTCAAGTCCAAGTCGAGCTGCAAGTCTTCTTTGATTTTGTCAAGTCGAGTCTGAAGTCATCACATTTGTGACTCGAGTCCACACCTCTGCTATATGGTATAAAAGTCTATTAGTAGACTCAGTTTCAAGAGTTATAATCTGTTACTGTGAACATCAAGCTCGTATTTATTTGTGTCTTTATATGGTATTGCAGTGTGCATGCAGATTGATTGTCCTGCATTACCACGTAATGACGAGTTTTATTTAAAAAAAAAAGAAAAGTACTAATAGGTTGCTCAAGTTGATGGATGTGATGCTGATAGAGTTTCATATCATTCACATAAACAGAAAACAATGGATACCTGAAACAGTAGAAAAACAACATCAAGTCTCTAAAACACAGCAGCCTAGTTAGCAAACTGCTCAGGTGACATACAGTACATGTAATTTGTAATTAACGGGCTAATAGGTGCACAAAAACACTGATGGTACGTTCTTTTAAGGGCATAAATTAGTTTAAAATGAGTTTTACTTGAAATGGAGACAAAAAAAGATCATAAGATCAGTTTAGAATATTGAGTTTCTCTTAAAATGAGGACACAGATACTTGATTTCATTATCAGGTGGATCTTTGCGGTGTCCAAATTGGACATAGAAACATTTCTTGTTAACTTACAAAGTTAATTCGCTACTGCCAGAAGTGTCTCTTTCTCACTGCCACACCTTCATACACAAACAGATAAATACACAAATATCACAAACACACACACAGAGATCTTCATTGCAGGCCTCTCTGACCTGCACGGACATCTGGATCCTCTTTATACACACACACACACACACACACACAGCATGTGTGGGTTTGAATGCATACTTATGTGTGTAATCATGGATATGATGTAAACGCGTATGTGTGTGTGTGTGTGTGTGTGTGTAATACCACCACTTGTTGCCCAGTAGTTAGTTCTCCAGCTGTCTTCTGTTTTTATGTTGATCCTGGTTTTAATCTGCTGCTTTTATGAGAGCCCTTTTAACCTGCGCCATCGTGTGTGTGTGTGTGTTTCCCTTACGCTATAATTGCATTTGAAAAAATAAGTTGATATCAAAGTCAAATCTGAAACATTTTCATATCACTAAATGTCCATTTTGCTTCTGTCTGCTCTCATTATTATTATTCTGTGTTCTCAATATTAAAGCTGACATGCGGCAACATCATTAGAGCATCATCAGAGTTCAGAGACAGGTTGTACTACTTACACAGTGACTCATTATTACCCAAACTGTTTGTTGTAAACAGTGTGTTTTGCAGAGCTACTTTGGAGCTACTAACTTTGGACAACAATGAACAACTTCATCTTGGGTTCAATATTATTTGCTTTAGATAATTAGATGGCTAAAAACCTGTTCACCTCACCCAAACAAAACACATCAGTTTAAACTATACTGTATACACGAGATATATCATGTTGCTAACTATACTGTATAGTTAGCAACATGCTCATGTGATGTAAATTGGCTAAAACATGCAAAAACACTTTTAAGGGCCTAAAATAAACTAAGAAAATAACCTAATTAATGTCTCAGTATCCTTTTACGTTTTACTTGAAATGGAGACAAAGATTGTAATATCAATTTAGGATATTAAAGGGTTATTTTAAAGTAGGACACAGATACACGGTTTCACCATTCAGTATCTTGTTTTTTCAAGCTGGACGTAAAAACATTTATAATAAACATTTCAAGTAATGATAACTGTCATGATAAATGATAGCTGTCATACCACTTTGTAACAAGAATAAGAAAATACTCCCCATTATAGGCAAGGTCATCCAGGCACTGACAAATTACAGTAAACTCAATCACCAAATGCAAAAGTTTTTTAAATCATGATCAAGTCCTTGTTGAAAGTCACAGTAATAAACAGCAGAAGATCCAAGGAAAACACATCAGAGTACCAATGAGAAGGGAGGAACGCTATGGATTGGAAAAAAGCCAGAGTTAAAAAGAGAACAGAAGGGAGGAAAACACTGAGACGTACAAGAAAATGGGATAGTGGAAGAAGTAGAGACAGATAAAGAGAGACAGACACAAAAACTGAGCTGAGAAACAGAAAATAAGAGACCGTCATCAAGAACAGGAGAAAGGGGCAGAGCGTGATAAGACCAGAGCCAGATGGCAGAGAGAGAGAGACGTAGAGAAGGCAGTGAGCCATGGTAAAGAATGCATATTTTTAAGCTGTGTGTGTTTAAGGGAGTTGAGTCGAATACTTTTACACTGCAGCTATTCAAACCAGCAACATATGGTGCACCTGCAATCATATCGACAGGTTAGTAACAGGCCCAGCTCCAGCTCTGAACACTCACAAATAAAAATGAGTCAACTTATTGTGCTTAGAAATCAAAGTTTGACAATTTTTTTTTAATAAATGCTACATGATGTCAGTAATTCCCAAGAGGTCTTTCTCTGCAGCACCTTGTGTCCAACCACATCACTGTTGTAACCCTCAAGCCCCCGTGAAGAGCCCCTTTGGAGTGTTATGCCATTCATAAACACATGGGTACCAGCTGATAGGTTCTCTCCAAAGCAGAATACACACTAAGGAGTATTTTAAAAAGAAATATGGGGGACTAACTTTATGGCTACTAGAAAAGCTTACGTAGAAACCAATGAAAATCAGGAAGTCGTGGATTAAGGGAATTATCAGCAAAGGGTGGAACACATCTCTGATCCAACTCCTCACCACATATTATTTCATATTATAACATCAAACCTGCTCTTAACTGACTAGTTTCATAATCTCTATAACAGATATCTGCATATAAATGCAGAATCTGTAGGCAAGGGACAAGATTTTGATATCGGAAGCGTTCTGGTTTCCGTTTGTAGTCCGAGTCTAGGAGTGGTAGTCCGAGTCTAGTATTGACCAATCACGTTTGAGCGAGCTTTGGTTGCATACAGGTAAACAGTCCGTGTGGAAGCTGAGGAGGTGGAACGCATTGACCTAAATACAATCTCTGAAACCATTGGCTATCGTCTGAAGACAATTTAGCTTTTAATCAATCTCGGAACCTTAGAGATTAGCTTTTTATTAGCTTTTTTTTAAATTATCTGCATTGAAATCTTTGTCAGACGATAGCCAATGGGTTCCCAGATTGCTAATTGGACTGTAAACAATGACTGCTGCATGGAAGAGGAAGTCTTGGCCCGGTAATCCGTTATCCGGATATCCGATGCTACACCTGAAGTCCTGAAACATTGGCCGTTACCCCCAGAGGCTAAATCATCGTCAGATGATAGCTAATTGGTTCAGTGATTACTGGTTACATAACAAAGTTATGAGTTAAATGGTGTTTCTTTGAGGACATTACGTTTCTAGTCAAGTTTTTTAAGTCAGGTTTTTGCAATACAGAGGAGCGTAGGTGTAATTTTCATTTAATAGATGTTAAATGTCTCATCAACAAGTAAATAACATGGTGGGCAGGATGTCTGCAGGTCCTAGCATAAGGCCCTGAGTCATTTTTTGTCTTAAATATGAATCCATGATATATTGCATCTGATTTATGTTAGAAATGGAAAATAAAGTCTGCTCACTTGTTCACAACATGTCTTTTTAAGCACCAGAATGCAAATATAAGCACTGTATTACACATACTGATAGTTATCCCATTAAGAGCACTTGTTACAAAAGACTGAAGCTGGAGTAGCTTTTGCAGAGGGGTAAACCATCTGATTAGAGCGGAGAACATCTACCACATCAGCTTAGGAAGTCATATGTGATGTGCAGTATTAAAGCAGTATAATACTGCATTTTCAGACGTTTTAATCTCTGAGACTTTAATCCTTGAGATACTGGAAGAGAACAGGTGGGGTGCCTTGATGGCCTAGGGGTTAAAATGTTGACCTGAAATGTACCCTGTACGTGTCTGCCTGGTTTGAACCTAGTTTGATACACGTCGTTCAGGGTGGCGTCACTGTTGTAGCCATAATCACAATAAAAGGCACCCTCATGGATTTTTTATATTATATTATGTGCTACAATGCAAAACTAATCAGTCTAATCATTTCACTTTAAAAATAATAGTCAATTTCAGGCCGGGGTGCTTGCTGCTGTATTAATGCATGAGAGCTGGATGTCTGCAGTGGCTGCAAGTGTTGAGTCTGTGCAGCGCTCCTGCTGCTAAAATGATTACATCAAGCTTGTTTATTTCTTCCAACCTCAGAACAGCGTGCGATGTCTTTGTTCCGCTCTTGTCATGAAACCTGTGTGGAGAATGTTGCGTGATGCCCCTTTATTTCCCACTGAGATGATTGAGTCAAGCTTGTTTTGTCGGCACAAGAGGAATCTGGGTTGGGAGACTTCATGGGAGCTCCGCTTCCCATCCAGCTTAAACTGAGTCACCGCACCAAGGAACTGATTTGTTCCATACATCTCTAACCAGAAAATAACATGTTTTTATTGGCCCCTTTGGATAATGAATGGACGTTGGTTTCTAGTTTGGTACACAGGTAATAAACGTGGCATTTAGTGGATGCTGTTATCCAAAGCACCATTCAGTGCCATGACAGCATGAATTTTATGGAAAATTCCAAGTTTTTACAACTCTGTTTTTTTAATATATATTTTGGTCTAGTTACAGTTATCATTACTATTATGATAACATTTTACTTTTACTACTTTATCAAGTTAATTGCTGAGATGTGGGGATATGGCAACATTGTGACAACACACAATCCATCAGCGCTCCACAGGAACACAAGCGGTCAGACAATCACACAGGTTGTAAACAAACTCCAGTACAACCATATTGTCTAAACCACCTATTTACAGGCAAAAACCTTAAGTAAGTGCATTTGAAATGTCAGTTAAAAGAACATAGAAAACCTGCGCGCTTATATACCATGGTCATCATATTGCAATTATTTTGACAGATATTGCGATATGAGTCAAGATTTTAGTGGGGATGGTGATTTTTGCTTTTGATTTTCACTGAAAAAAATATAAGAAGGATGATGTGATTTTTGCTGGGGTCTGTACCAAACAAGCATGTTCACCTGATTTCAATAATATTTCAATCAATTGTATTTCAATCAATTGTTCAGCCCTAAAATATAAACCAGGAAGTCAGTCTGCAAAATCTAATGGATGTTCACAACAGACATGTTGGTTAATACACAGTAAGTAAGTAATAAAACTTGCCTGATTGTCTGACTGTTTGTGTTCCTGCACTTTTGGGCTCGGTTTTAGCTTAATCGATTAGTGAGAATCCTCAGAGCTGATAGGAATGATGGCCAAAGAAAAGTAAGACTCCGGTATGAATAAAGCCGGAATTTCCTTTAAGTTGTGGTTATCCGTGTAGGAAAGCCCTAACCTTGCAGGTGTCAGTGCCACGAGGATATAAAATAAACAATAAACACATGGGGACAAATTAGCTACACCTATAGCTAACATCGAGAAGAACATATCTTGTGCTTTCTGAACAGCATGAATTGTTTAAGGTGTGGATTCAACACGGTGCTGGAGATGTTCCACCAGGGTTTTGATTGATGCCGTCTTGACAGCATCTCTCACGTCCCGCAGAGGTTTTGGCAGCACTTTCACTGTGTATATCCTCTTCCACCCCATTACAGAGGTCTGTGTTGGGTTAACATCAGGAGGCTGATATTAAATACGTGTTTTAGGACACTTTTTGGGAAAAACAGTTTGTTTTGAATTGAAATTTTGACTGTATGTCCAATTAGTTTCATCACACAGCAAATATGTGTATAAGAATGGAAAGAGGAGAGTGTCAATAGGCATTTTCAGACTGGAGGAACTTCTTCATAGTTCTAAGAACAGTTGGAGGACCTGCAAGACCTGGAACAATCGTAGTTCTCAGAACGCCGTTTTGAGGGACTTTTTTAGCTCCTACTTCGGAGAAGGTACTCCCCCAGCACAAGAGGAACCTTGAGTGACGTAAGTGTACGTTGATTGGTCAAACACATGAGCCAATGCAGCCTGTGTAAAAGCTTGTGATGGTAGGCTTAAAAAAATGGAACAAAACATGGACAAATGGACCGACAGTTGCAGCTGTTGTTCGCGCAGAAGTGACGTCGCTATGCCAACCGCCGGCCGGCTTACGTCACTTCAGTGTTCTTATTGGTGGTGCGAATGCAAACAGAAAAAAAAGCCCTTGAAGGTTTGTAGTTCTCGGGGGAGTTCCTCTCAGGGAGTCCCCAGAACTGTTTGGTCTGAAAACACCTAGTTTTCCAAGTCCTTCTAGTGTGAAACAATTAAAAAAAAACATTGATTAAACAAGCAAAGTTATAGTTTATGCAGGTGTGCAGCGCAGCCTTTATAACCTGACACCTCTCACTATCACTGTGTTGATACGGTCATGCCAGTGCTGTTCGATGCTGCAGCTCCCTCCATCATCCCAACTTACGAGCTGTTTTTGGTATTGTTGATGTAACAAAGATTTAATGTTCATGTATGTGTTTATTAGGGGAAATTAAAGTAAAAAATGTTCATGGAATTTGTCTTTTTTCTACTTTCATTTGTTAGTTATCAATCTAGGGGGTTTGGCACTACAGTTCCTAGCATGTTTTTCCGAGGAATCATAACGTTGCCATTACGTTAGTTAGGTAACGTTCACGTCATGTCAGAGTTACTTGTAAAAACTGTTCATAAACCTCCAAGTCAAAATTACAACTGGAAAACTCACATTTTTGTGAAAGCTCCACGCTAAATAATATTCAAGCATCTATAAAAATAAACAAAGCCTACGTTTGATGAGTTATATGTTCAAACTCAACCCCACCTGTTGCGTTTCTACTTTTGAATACATCATGCCATTTTCTTCTAATGTCTGTGATCAACAAGGTGTTCTCAGCCCCTTGGTGTTCACTGATTATCACACCGTTCTCAGAGCCAAACTCCTGGTAGGTCAGCAGTTTCTGAGATGTTGAAATTGGTGCATCTGGCATCAATAAACCAACCACATTTTCTATTAAATGAAACATTTTCTTCATTCTTAACTAAGTTGATTGTTAAATCAATTTCTCTGCATGTGCATGTGTGGTTTAAAAAAATATACTGCACAGTTTTAAGCCGTTGAGCAGACCCAGTATCTTTTTTCTTTGTGGATATTGGTGTGAGTGTGTGCTCCTCTGAATCCACATAAAACATAAAAACGTACTTTATATCAGCCTTATAGGGGGTCCCCATTCCTTTTCATTGCCTGCCATTACTCTTCAGAGCCCATTAGTAAGAATTGAGCACCTGTCAATTTCAGCTCTTTTACATTTGTCTTTTATCTTTGGACATCAAGGTAGGAAATAAACACAGCCGACTGTTCTCCAGGGTGCATCTGTTTCAAAGGTTTGAGTGATGGATGAGTTTGGAAGACGGAGTATCTCTTTCACTCCAAGGCGTGCGTGTGCGTGTGCGTGCATGTTATTTTTATATATTCATTTAGTCTTTTTCTTTATGTTTCTTTGTTATATTGAGGCTATTACATCAAGTTTTTGTGCTTTGGTATTGCAGCAGTGATATGCCGTTTGACTGTAAGGCAGGCTGAAGTTTTTAAAAAAGGTACAGTCAAAGCCAACCTGTGCTGATTAGATAAAGGTTTAGAGACACATGCAAACACATGTACAGCATATCATGTATATCATGTATATATATGCATATCAAAGAGTCAAAAAGTGCTAAAATGCAGATTATCACTATTATAAGTTTGCTTTTTTTCATCAAATCACACTTAGGTTCTCTCATTTTATTTAACTAAATTTCCTATACTGGTGCCAACACAATAGCTCCGGCACTGATACCGAAACGATACTTTTTTGAATTTGGGTAATATAAATATGTTTTAACCCAAACATGTTTTTTATTTAACAAAATATGCTAAACTGCTCAATGCATGTAAAATTGTAAAACTAAAAAACTAACTCAAGGTCAAGGTAAACTTTATTATCCCAGATAGGGAAATTTGGTTGGTCGAGGTGCAGAAGTACACAAAACTGTCATGAAAACAGATATAAATACAGATATACAATATGCAGTCCCCTCGCTGTAGCATACACTCACACACACACTAATATAGAAACAAATAAATACTTCAGTATGCACTGGGCTACATAATCGAAATGAACCAAACTATACATCAACATTATAATCAACTAATATAAATATATTGATAAAAATTATAAATATATTGCACCATACAAGTAATGCATAAGGATTAATAAGTAAATGTAATGTAAAACTAAGTAAATGAGTGAAATAGAATTATAAATGTTTTCTAATTCAGATCAATGAATATCTGACTAAAGAATAAGTAAACAAGCATCTAAGAATCTGATGAAGCATTCAGTGCCGACTTTTAACACCTGACACTTTATGAAACTTGATGCTATACGGTCACATTTTGGTCGGAGGTTCCATACCAGCCCTATTTTTAATGCATTTTACATTAAAGACCAATATACTTGCTTTGTCCTCAATCACATATTGTTTGTGTTTGATGGTTTAATGCTTTACTTTTACTCCCAGGTTGGAAAAAGCTTTGGTGTTGAGATCATTTGACAACACTCAACCTTTTTATATGAAGCACAAACTTTTTAAAAAGTTTTCCTCTCACTGTCCACAGGTAGGAAATACTGCAGAGGAGCAGCAGCAGTCCTCCACACGGAGGCTTTTATCACGACTGCGTGCCTCGCATATCTCGATAGAAAATGACCTTAGTGTTTGAACTTTCCTTGAAGCTCCTGATAGGAAGAACTGGAGGGTGGGGAGTACCCAAGACCAGATATCATATATTTCCAGGTGCTTATCTGACACTGCTGGTAAAAACAAAAAGTTACATGAAAGTGCAGTTAATTTTAATTACTAACTTATAACTTTGGGCAATGTCCTCTATATGCATGACTCATAATAACTTCAATATTTTAAATAGTCCAATTGAAAAATTTGAAAATGTATGTACATGCTTGTGTATGCATATCTGTGTGTGTGTGTGTGTGTGTGTGTGTGTGTGTGTGTGTGTGTGTGTGTGTGTGTGTGTATACCTGTGAGTGTGTTGGTTTTTTGTGTTTGACCAGAGATGTTGGTCTTTGGGGAAAACAGTCAGGAGTCGAGGTGTCAGAGATACGATGTGCAGATAAACTTGAGTTGCTATGAGGTGCCACTAAACAGCCTATAACTCACACATGCACACACACCCTGAGCATCTGTTGCACATTTACCCTGTGGTCATGGCCTTGTGGAGCCCCCCTCACTCTCGCTCTTTTCCTCCCTCCCTCTGTCCTCCACGGAGCAGCCTTCATTCTCCTCTCTTTCTATCCTTCTCTTCATCAGCTGTCCTCTGTTCCCTCTCTCTATTGTTCCCCTGTCTCCTTTCCTTCATACCTCAAATCATCAGATTTTTATTTTAAACCATCGGGAAAGCGGATTAGAGAAGCCTTTATTTTCTGCTGGTGTCACCAGACAAGTGTCTTCTTACAAATGTATCACAGTCGGGAACACCACAGAGGCCGTTTAGTGGACATGAAGAATGTTTGTGAAGTAACTTACTCATGCAAATTCATCTGCAATATGTCAAACTTAAACATTACCTTGTGCTTCTCTTATATGACTGTTATTCATAGTTCGTGCTATGAGGGGAAATCTTACTGCTGCAGCATACAATGATATTTTAGACAATAGTGTGCTTCCAACTTTGCCCACAAAGGGGAAGGTTTGGCAAAGGCCCTTTCCTGTTTCAACATGACAATGCCCCTGTGCACAAACAAATAAACAGATGTTTTCAACCACATTCATGTCAATGAGGGTGGAGAAAAATATTAGAAACCTCAGTATAACACAATACAACTCATCAGCACTACAAACTACAGCATCCAAAATGACCACAAAGTTGAATAACCACTTCTCTAAAACAGTTTCAACAAAACCTGAACATTATAGCCTTCATGAAGGGAGGGTTTATTGCAGGACTGTTGTGTTAGACTGCATTAGTTTTAGGTAGGTGCAGCTAAAAAACTGCCAACTGAGTGTATAAATGTTGTAAGTCACTAAGAGGAAGGTAGGTGGGCATAGGTACTTCACGCATGAACCCACTACTATAAAATCCAACACCGCTGGATGAGTCAATAATGATTATCATGTCTCTCAGTCTGGTGTTTGTGGCTGTGTTTACTAATGATGTAAGGATCAATATCTGGGCCGATCCAGGTGTTTTAAAATACACTGATTGACTAAAATAAACCCGATAAATGCAGATCCTTTCAGTACTGTTCTCTCCTGTGTTTTTGTCCACCTCAGCCTGCTAGTGCTGCAAATGCTGCAGATGCTGCTCTCCTTTAAGACAGCATTTTGCTCGTATATGTGTGAAAATTTGAGTGAGTGAATATGAAAAAATATTTGGGTGGAGTTCTGACACCTGGATTGGCAAAACGTACAAATTCGCTAACTCTCTCTTCCTCATTGGCGAAGAGCAGTTTGCAAAACATTCAGGCAGCAGCTTCTCATTCTGAGCCGCCGCTGACCGGCGCTTTCACTGGTCAAAAAATATCAAACGCCACCAGCAGCAGGTCATCCTGCATTTCCAACAAATCCAACAGAGTGATACTGTACGTCTTCTCTAGTGGATCGCGTCAGGAGTTGCATTCTCCCAGTCTGACTCTCATTCAAGTCATATCAATGAAAAATATTAAGTTTATGACCTTAATCGTTTTAAATCTGGACCTTCGGTTGGTGTGTTGTGTCAGTAGGCTACACCTGATATTTTCTGATGTGTCAGATACATTTTTTATCAACATTTAGCTAAATATAAGTATTGGACCGGACTCGGCAGACACCCAATATTAAAGGACTTGGATCAGGATTGGGTCCAAAAACCTCGGACGTCCCTAGTGTTTACTTTTCGATAACACAGCTTAGCCATACTTGCTAATTTGGCTACATGAGCATTGTTAGCAAGTTAGAGTGCAGCCACACTCATCTATCGCGTCTGCTTCGCCCTGATTTTTTTCTCTACCAGGAAATTTTGGTGATGATTCTTTACCTTTTAAATCTGACATCCCCAAGTTGTTATAATGTGTTCAGGTGACACGATCAAATACAGAAGAGCTTTTTGTTTTGTTTTTTAGGGAAGAAGCAGAACTGGTTGAAAACACTGAGTAGGCCACCCTGCCAGTCATGGAGGTAAAGAACTCTGTATTTACTTTCTTCTGTATAGTAACAATGCAGTGGCTGAAATTGTATTTTTTAGTTGCCATCCACTTTCAATATACTAAACACAGAAATATACTACGCATCAAAGAACACCCAAACAAACCTCAATGGTGGACACATTCCAAACCTCTTTATCTGATCAAAGAATGAAGCCACAAAAACACAGATTCAATTGGTTTCACATATATGCTCTCACACACACACACCCACACCCCCCCAACACACACACACACACACACCCCCACACCCCCCCACACACACACACACACTGCAAGCAAACTCTACGTGACCTTGCCTTTGAATTCCCCTTCCGTTGCTGGTTTCATTCATCTACCCACTGTGAGGGAAATGGTTACAATCACATTGAAGGGTTTGTAAATGTCTTTTTTTTTTTTCTCCTCACTGTTCATTCACACAGAGGAAGCACAATGTATACAGTAAGGAAGTCCATTCATTTTTTTTTGTTTTCATGTATAACCAATAAACATAAATCCAGGCAAGGCAACCCTGTCTCCTGGAAATAACCTTTTATACTATTTTGCAACTATTTGAGAAACATTTTGCGACTTGAAGTACGTTTTTATCAGCACATAAATGGAGATCCATTTTTTATGGATGTCACACTGAACGTATTTGCAAAACGTTCACTGTCAACATATTTCATGTGTTTTCCTGACAATATGTGTTCTTGCAACACAATATCTGCTCGCAGTAACTAAAGCGTTATTCATGTTTTTCATGGTTCCGTTTAAGCACGCTCAGCACTTGGTTAATGTTAATGACATTTAACTGAAACCTCGGTATTTCCTTTTCCTTAACCAAACCTAACTAACCCCGGTCTCCGGCATCAAAGTCCTGCGCTTTGTACACCCAACCATCCAACTTATGGTGCATAAATAATCATAGAGAAAAATAAAAGCAAATGAAAAGAAAGTCAAGAATACCAATATAAAGTAGAAACATTTGCAATAAACATATTATAAAATAAGAAAGATCTGTACCATATATCATAAATACATGTTATGTATATAAACATAATTTCTAGGAGACGTCTCACTGCGTCTCCAGTTCACAGCTGTTGCCCAATAAACTCACTGGGTTATGTTTGTCTTTCTGTCAACCAATGATCATTTTACCACAAAGATATTGAAACTACCTTACCTGTTACATCTTTTAGCTGTCGTTACAGTTAATGCTGCTTGGCACCTCCACCATCCCACTGCCGATGGTGTCAAGGCCCCATCTTTGCCTCCCCAGAGGGCATCACCAAATGGCTGTAATTTAGCAGAATTTACAGTACGTCAGTGTTTTTTCACTAAAGAAATAAGTTTACTTCCTTTTTCCCCTGATTGAACTCTGGGCTTGTAGATGTTTTACATCTTTTTAAACTGCAAACAGGCACAGTTTCTCCAACAATCCGTATCATGGTTTAAATCAAAATCACATTCATTTATTTGCAAATAAGTGTGATAGATGTGCGAAGGGTTGGCTTTGTTGTGTTTTCAAAGTACAAACTGGCCCACGTGGAGCAGGACTGCACATATATGGGCAGAAATGTGACATTTACACAGTGAAATGATGGAGGGACTACAGGCCCCTGCAGCCAATACTGGTGGTTGACTGCTGGTGAAATACCACTACACTGAAGGAAAATGCTTAACCCTCCAACCCTCATGACCAAATCAGCTGCCAAAAGCCAACTGTGTGTATCTGCGAAGTTAAGTGTGTGCTAACAATGTGTTCAGTGGCAGTCTGTCAGCAGCTGGCTACTTCTGTGTCAGGCTAAATAAAGGTCTGTCAGTCAATAAAGAAACAGCAGCTTGGCATCTTAATGACCTGCTTCAGTTACTATGATGGAGGAGTCTGGACTCAGTTGTGGTGAACCTGCAGCTTTCAACAGGATGATACATTTACAAGTTAGTTGTTACTGCTGACGTAAAATTTAAAAAATGGTTCCTTAAACATGCGGCAGTGCAAATGAAGCATTAATCGATGTGTGTTTAGTGGCTGCTGGTTAGATGCACTGATGAGATATAATTTACAGAAGAGTTTTTCTGCTGATTGTTCCTGGTCAAAACAGCACCCGTGAGGAACTATAAAGTTTCCTCTCTATTATTTCCTTTTCGTTTGAACAATTTGCAGTGTTCCTTAGCTTTGAGACTCAGGAAATGCGTGCAGTTAAGCATTTCTGAAACTCAGATTAAAATACATGTTTTTTTCTTTTTCGGTGAGCGTGCAGACTCTTTTATGGCCGTTCACCTAATTGTTTTTTGGACTCTAATGCCCTGAACCCTGCATACTTCAGTGAGTTGTTTATATGGTTTTTAAATTCGCTCCTCTATGCAACATATTTTTCCCATTATCAAATGACATTCCTGTTTTCTAAAATGATGGGGAGATGCAAAGCAGTGGCTATCAAGGACGTACCACGTAACAGTGATGTGCAATCTGCCAACAATCCAGTCATTTAGATTATTTTTTTAATGACGAAGGAGGAACAGTTTACAATGAAAGATGCAGTCGCTTTCTAGACGTAGCTAATAGTGCTCTTTAACTTTATCTCTTCATCTACACCTGTATCTGTTCCTGCATACCTCTCTGATCAATTCATTCCTTTCCAATTATGTTAATGCATGAACAACCTAAAAGCACCAGTCATTTTGGCAAAGTATATTGAGTTGGATGGGTTACAAATATGTTGCAGGTGAACGCTACGTCATAACTACCGTTGTTATTTGAAAACTGCACTTACTGTGTATTTGTATGCAGGAAGTGGACAGTGCATCGATTTTTTTAGGCCTACTGTACTACATCAGGCTCTTACTAAGCTACTACTTAAAGCTACTTTGAAGAATAATTAGCTTGAAGGAATACTGATAGTCTGGTTCCAGGAATATCACCAACTCAGTGGCTTGTCTGTTAGGACAGGTGAGTAAAGGCAGGAGTTCCAGTCCAGTCTTTTATTATGGAAGGAGAGTTTAATTGGTTTATCTGACAACAGAAGAAAAAGGATAACAAATGATATTAATGTAGACATCATAATTCCTCATTTTAATAAGTAATAATTCAACAAAGGTAATTAAACTTCAAACACAATTACTGTGTAAACCTGGGAATGAAGAAATAACTTTACACTGCTGCTTTACCACTATTGCAACTCAAATCATAAAGTACTAAAGCTAATACAATAAATGCATTTCAGAGCAAAGGAAACTTACATATCACATACACTGATCAAACTGTTGGAGGGATGAGGCCTCCACATGAGGCCAGCCAGCTTCTTTATTCTCAAAGAGTTCGCCACAGGTGAGCTGGCTGCCTATATTGATTCTGAGGCTCCGCCCATCCAGGAAGCAGAGAGCATTGCATTGCAGGTAATCGCACTGACTTTTGTTCTGTTATTACAGATTTGTTTTTATCCAAAAAACAATCATGGACCAACTATTAATGAGAAGAAGATGTAGAAGACTGTTACCATAGTAGACCAGAGACCATTGTTGCCTTCTCAATCCTCTCTTTCCAGCCTGTAGAATAGGACACACCCACTGATGTCATCACACTTCACACTTCAGGTGCTATTTTTTGGTTCCAGCTGGGAACCAACTTTTCAGATTCCGAACCAATTTATTTTTGGTCGAAATGCTCCAAACGGTTCAAAATTAGGTTCGTGAACCGGAACGGAACCTGTTCCATGTAGGTGGGAAAGGGGTGACAGTGGCTACTTTTCCAGTTGCTTGTGTTCGTACATATAGCAGAAGACTTGCTCAATCTTCCTTTCAGAACAGCCAACTCTCAAAGCAGGACTGAACGCCCCGTCAGCAGCGCCAAACAGATGGACAGAGGCAGCGTGCTTCAGATACCAATAAGAGATCTCCTTACTTAATGTCTCTCTTCTTCTAATTTCACCACAGGCCACAGTTTACTCTGTCCAACCCCGTAAAAAGGCTGTGGCTGCAAAACATCTAAATAAAAATTAAAACCAGGCTTAATGTGGAAGCCTGACAGTCACTAGAGGGATTCCATTATTGCTAAATGTGTGGGGAGGGAAACAAATTAAAACCTTGTCTCTCAATACAGTCATCTCTGTTGGAACTAAAGAAAAACAAAAGCCATCTTCACAGACTGACAACTTGAGTTTTTACCATTTCAGCTGTCTGTATATTCCAACGGCATCTTGGCTTAACATTTACCTACACAGATGATAAAAGCACGTGACATGAAAACACAGAGAAAACCAACATTACAGATGTAAAGTCTTCACTTGAGTACCATGAATTGTCAGGGTCTGTTTCTTGTTAACAACTGATTTCGATCAGTAAAACAAAAAATATAACTTTAGCAAAATAGGATTATTTGAAAAAACACAACAATTTTGGTAATTTTGGTATTTTACAGCACTGGCTCTTTCATTTTAGTCTTTTAGCTGGGGCTCTTATCCTGATCAACTTACAAGCAGCAGCAGAATTTACTGTCTTGCTCAAAGGCACTTTAGAGATGGATCCAATAACTGCTGCATAGATCAAACCTGTGACCTTTCCTTTATGGGTTCTTTCTAACCATTAGCCCACCCTGACTGCCGAAAAAAACAAACCAAACACTCCTGTTTCAGAGACATAAGGTTGTCGTTCAGCAGCGGTGTGCATGTAATACCTTAGGCATGTGGGCATGCTGCACTTTTAAAGCTTGTAGTTCATCAGGGGTACTCCCAGTTCAATAGGACTTCAATAGTAGAAATGCCTTTAAATGATTTCCTGGAAAAATATCAAAAGCTTTTGCAAGCATCTGCATCCATAAAAATATCATGAAGACATTTGTCAAAGGAACCTCTGGGGTTCTTCTACTGGTGCCGTCCAAAGAACCCAAAAAGGTTCCTCAAAGTTATTTTATTTTTTTTAGAGTGTACAAAAAGTTTTTCTCTAGTACATAAAACTGCATCTTTGATCTGGTAATGAAGTATGCAGTGAGTCAGTCAGTAAATCAGTTTTAGTTTAGAAGAAAATTAGTCTAAATAGAGACATGACATTGAACATTAAAGTTGTTCTGAATAAAGGGGATGGAGAGACAGGACAAACACGAGAGGATAACATGCAACAAAGGTCGTGAGTCAAAGTCAAAGCCACAACACTGAGACCACATGGTGTGCACTTTTGGCCTATGGGGCAAATACACTGAAATATACATACTGTATGTATTTAAACAGAAGGAGCATTTTATTTATGATATGTTTCATGCAACTTGTCCACATCTGAGGGAATCAAATCATCTGGTTAGATTGTTTTCATTGTATTTTTAGTTGAAAGAAAATACTTTAATTCTACAACTGCTATTGACGTTTTAGGTGCAATATTTAGATGTATATGAGGGTATTTACAGATTTCACTGTAGTAAATGTTGCAGCCTCCACTTCATGCTTGCTTAACTGAGAGTTTTAGCTTGTTGAAGAAAACAAATAATTAAATAATTTTTTTATAATGAGAATGTTTGCTTTCAAGTGATATCATTTACCAAACCATGTCTCCTAAAACATTATGTTTATATAAACCTAATTTGCAACAGCAAATACATTTTGAAGGGCACATAATGCCTCCCAGATTATGTCCTTTTTATCAACATAATGAGGAAATGTTGTTAATTAACGTACTTGCCAAGTCGCAAAATGTTGATACTGAACATATTGGCAAAATTTTCACTAACAACTTTGATTTAATTCGTAATATCCACTCTTGGAATACAATACCCGCTCATAGCAAAACCTATTTTATGGTCATGTTTAGGCACTCGCAGCTCTCTGTTAAGGTTAAAGGACGAGTCACGACATGTTCATTAACATTCAGCCAAAACGCAGATCTTTCCCAAACTTAACCCACGTGCTTTTTTTTTGCCCAAACGCCATCCACCCGGACTCGTGTGCAGTAACTAAATGTAACGCTTCCTACGCTAGAAAAACGTTGCCACGGAACATAATCCAGACCGCAATTCTGTTTCCTGTTTCTGTTTCCTTCAAATTAGTAGTATATAAACATATTTTCTAGGAGACAGGGTACTTTTAATGCCCACATTAGTGTTCTTGACTTACTTTCTTACTTAGACTCAGGATGATAACTTGTATTGAGACTTGCTATGACATGAATGGCTACGAGGGGTTACACAGATTACAGTATATATAATTTTATTTTTATGACCGCGAGATATATCATGATATAATACATTTTCTGGAAATTCAGTTGAGAAATCTTTTGTAGATAATAAAAAACAGATGGGAATGTATTAAATCCTGCTGACTGATTTTATTATAGATATTATACCCCCATATAAATATGATCAAAGCAAAATCTCTACCAGTTAACAAATCTCTATCACCTCACAAGGCTACCACTCTTCATGCAGGATAGGTGCAAAATGAACAGTGAAGTTGGCTCTTCTACAGGTGTTACAGGCTGACAGGTGGCTATGAGATAAACCAACCAAAATATTCACAACACCTAACGGGAAGATGAACTGTGGATGATGAGAAGCACATTTTATTTTATGGGATTGTCAGGTAGAGGTATGTAATATTTTATGCACCCCGTATATATTTTAGCAGTAATCAAGCTGAAGAAATCCTGAAAGCTTGGAGAAAGAGTTTGATTGGCCTTATTCTCATGCACGTACTGTATCTATAACTACACAACTGAGTCTGTCTTTAACCACTAAATCGCACTCTTCCTACACACTCCTCACACAAACAGGCACAACAAATCAATTGCAAAAAAACATGGTAGGCTTAAACTCTCAGTTACGCTGTTCTCCAGCTGTTTTTCTTTCTTCCAGGGTGGTCAAATTAAGTTTACTGACTGCCAGCGTTTAAAAGGATTGCCACAGAAAACAATGCTGCCCAGTAGAGGCAAAAATAAATAAATAAAGATGGATAATAAAAAGAAGAGACTGAAAAACAATAGATATAGCCAGGAGAAGGGGCGGGGGGGTAAAGATCAAGCTGGAAATATGGAACCACTTAGGCCCTGAGAGCGCACCCTATAAAGGGTTAAAGATGGCTACGGGATAAGTGGAGCTCGTTTATCGCAAATTTGACAGTGGTAGTTAAATGGTGAGTTTCCCCTCCAAGCTGCCAGTCTGGGGAAGCAGACGAGGCTCTCTGCTCTCCTCACCTCCGGTCTTTCTGTGTCTCCTTTTGTTGTTTATGGCTGCCTGTCTCCTCATCTTAGCCCTAAATCTTCTGCGTGAAACAGGACAAAGGAGAAGAGGATTTTCCCTTCTGTCTCTCCTCTCCTCTCTCACCTTCACACTCATCATTTTCATCGCTGCTTCGGGCCTGCAAGATTATCTCCTCCACTTCATCTCCATCCACCCCATCATCTTTTAAACCCCTCTGTCTTTGCCCTTTTCCCTTCTTGCCTCTTTCTGTCCCTCGCTGTGGAACTAAAATCTTCAACCTGCCACCCCTGGAGTCCCTGCAGATGTCCGCAGCCTGGCGCTGAAGCGGGTGCTTGCCAGCAGCCCAGATGCATTTGCGACTCTTTGCCATTGTGATGTCCTTGCTATGTGAGGTGATCAGGATGGGGTCTGGCGTTGTGCAGAAACAAAGTGGTGAGTACACTGGGAAACAAGCTTAAAGAGGATTTTGGGGTTGTGCCTTTAAAATGAGACTTTCTGCAGTGATTTGTTGTGAACTCTCTTCAGTCTCTTAGTGGTAACTGAGCTGATATTCCACATGATGTGCATGATAGCAAAACGAACTGGCTGGATTTTGCACATTGTACTAAATGGATATACTAGAAATCTAGAACTATAACTTTAACAGTGAGGAGACTGAATGACATTTAAAATGTTTTTGTCAAATAAAGTTTAAAGTATAATTACAAAAATGACAAAATGTATTATTGTCATTTATAGACAGAAGGTGTTGGTAAAAAGACACCTAAAGTTAATGTCCTTTGCTGTTGATTCAACTGTTGTTTTCATTTAATATTTGAGAATAAAATAAGAAAAAACAGGTCTCTCAGCACAGGATGTCTCTTCAATAAATAACATTTTGTTGGGTGATTTAAAAATGAAAACAACAGGGAAAAAAACAATATCAATGTTCATTTATGTGATCTAATCCAGGAGAAATGACAGTAAATGAAGAGGAAGAGGTTCAGTGCCTTGCTCAGTGGCCCTTTAACAACATCCAGCAGCTGCTGTAGACATGCAACACGTAATATTTATCATGTCATAACAGCTTTTCCTTCCATTGCTCCAAATCCAGAAATCAAACGCTTTCACGTCACTCTGCAGGAAAAGAATCTGGATCCCCAGCTTATTTTTAGATTTTTAGATTTTGTCACTGACAGTTATCAGTGACAGAATTGTCATGTCACTCCTTGTTAAACTCTGCACCAGCAGATACTCCACAGATTCTCCTCAAATCCAGATATGTGACTAATGAGTCCTTATAAAATCCTCCCCCTGAAAAACAGTCCTGACCGCCACCGCACAGGTATATAGTGACCCTCACACTCCCCGGTGTCTGGCATTTCCTCAGGAATTTAAGACTAATAGAGCGGGATCCGGTCTCAATTACACCGTCATTTTGGCTTCCGATGTTTCCACACAGCCCCCGTCAGCCGACCAGAGGTGAGGCGTTAGATAATGATTAGAGGGGCTACATGGAGCGATCAGGAACCACTGACTCTCATTCAAGATAACAGCTTGTGACAGCAAGATTATACTGTTTCAAAAATAGCAGGTTTAGCAAAGTCCAACTGACAATTACCCAAAGAAGAATACATGAAAATGTCTAATTTTCTAATAAAATAATGCACAAAAACAGGAATATTATGCAGAAACTGGAATACTCAACTATAATTAATAATATAATATGAATAACCTGTCATAAAAATCAGACATCTATTGTTTAAAAAAATACAGCAGTTGAAACACAATGACTGCTGGTTCAAAAGTACATAACTTTATGGAAATCCTAGAATGAAATCTTTAATGTGTAATATGTCATTGTACAAAAACTATTCATTGAAATCTTGCTCATGCATTACAAAGGAGGCAGTGCAGCCAAGCCTTCAGGCAATGTAAGAGAAGTGGACTGTTGAAAATATGAATATAAAATGTGCACATTTTTAAAAAATCCTATTATTATTGTTGCCTAAAATTTGACACAATTACTATTGAGTCTTGAATTGAGGCATTTGATGCTAATAGATCAGAACAGCTTGATAGAGCTTGATACAGCTTGTTAGATGCCATTTTTTTAGGTGTAAAGGGTCAAATGCTGGTTGTGGGCACGACAGGTTGATCCGCTGTCAGAATCCATCACTTCACACTGGAGAGATTGATGGTGTCGCCCCACCACCCCCACCACCACCCCCACCCCCCTTTTCTTTCACAACTTAAAAGGTTTGAAGTGTTTCAAAGCGGGAAAACTGAACCGTAGAAGTCAGGAGGTTGAAGCCATTATTGTGTCCATTAGTGCTTTTTGTGTTTCTGTAAGGTTACTGTAGGTAATTGTGAGCAGCTGAGAATTCAGAGGGAGTGAAGAAAAACGGATCAAAATGTGAGATAAAATGCTTCCCTGGCTGTGGATCCAGAGACAGATTCAAACACTGTCACTCTGCTGCTTTGCACATATTCCTCTAACATAGTGGTCTAATCCATACTACAGGTACACCACACTATGAATCAAGATGTCAACTTAACCATCAATTCCTGAAAGGAATTAATAAAATAATTATTCTTCTTCGTCTTCTAACTCAGATTACACCATTTTCTCTACAGTCACATCATGATCACTTAAAAATCAATAATCAAAGTTGATTATTTTTGTCTAAATGTTAAAAATGTAAAGCTCATGGACATTATTTAGCAAATAATGAAGATATATCTGTCCCTTACAGTTTTGTAAGCAGATTATTTCTACTATCAAGTGAAAACGTTAAAAACTGACATTTCGCTGATGATTGTGTTTTAATTTTAAAACGAAAATCTGTAACAACACATCAAAATGAAAATCTTTTTTAGCTGTGGATGCATTCAGCTTTTTCTTGAAGGACAAGCCTTTTCAGTTTTACAACATATAGGACTGTACAGGACGTGATTTAAAGAAAAGAGGACTGTAGGAGCCTTTTCAGTTATTCATTTGTGTTTATTTGTATGCATTTACACCTCCAAGCAGTAGGTGGGGCCAATCATTTTGAACGTAAATGTAAAGAGAGTAAGAGTAATCAGGCACAGGTGTTGTTGCTGTGCTCATGTTTGCACTCGATGTGGAACATTTTGGCTGGTTGTTATGTTTGGACTGGCAACAACGTTTTGGTGAGCTTAGAAAGAATTTTATCTTCTTGTTTAAACGCACATGAAGCGTAAATCAGTCAGTGTTTTGAGGTCCTCGTTTTGTTGTCTAACTGGGGAATCAAGTCAGCATGTCAGAGGTGTGGTTGTGTGTGTTTGTACAACAGCTCAGACGGATTCATGTCAGAACATCAGTAACCCAGTTTCCTCTTACTTTCCACCAGACCCCGTCCTATTCGCTTCTCTCTCTGTAAATCTATTGAGTAATACAATTCTTGATAATGGCAAATTTTTCGCTCAGGTTGAAACTTGAACACAGCACAACATTAAAATTGCATGACTGCGTCGCTTAATTTGAAAAGTGCCATTTGCACGGACACACCTACGTTTCAACATCTTCTCACTGTGCTGGAGGAACATTTTGGCTGTTTAAATGTGCTAGAACAAAATCAAGGAGCGTGTCTTTAACTGGAGAACTAAATGTTCAGATAATGCTTCTCACGCCCGTCGACAAGTGTCATATTGACCAACGTCTGTGTTTCGTCGTGAGAAAAAAAAAGGTGTCACTCAAAAAGTCAAAAACAGCAAAAGAATCACCTCGTGTGTTGAGCTTTTGGAGCAAATTTTATTTACAATCAACAGGCTGACAAATCTGCTAAATCCTTTTTGGCATGAAGCCTTCATCAGAGCGTATATGACATCATGTAATCACCAATCAACAGACAACAACTGCACCTGCATACCTGCGACGCCTAACTATTGACTAACCTGTTGGGAAACAACATAGTGCAGCTACATATGACAGAAGCGCTTCCTACATGACAAAATATTAAAATGTCTGAATACTCCCCTAATGTTGTCCATTTTTTTGGGATTTTTTATTTTTATTTTGACTTTATTAGACAGGTTACAGTGCGTATACTGACAGGCAATAACAGGAGTGAGAGGAGAGAGGAGGGTGTATGACATTCAACAAAAGTCCCCGGCCGGAATTGAACCAGTGACGTTGCACTTATATGATTCATGTGGTGTCACAGACATAATAACCTCTTAACAACAGCCGAGCTGCGTCTCAGTAGTCAGTGCAAGAATGAAAAGGGCGTATTTCACTCGTCACACTGGAGAAAACCATCATTTAAAGTCTGCGGCGTGAATATGAAGATGTAACCGCACAAATTTCAGAAAATCACATGGTGAAAGATGTGTTCGATCTTTAACCCAACTGGAATCAAGTGTCTGGACATCCACACGTGTGTCATTAGGGACACCACATCTTGTGTTGTTTTAACACGTCACCCCCACCTGGCACGTTTTTCTTGTTAATGTACACCTTATGGTGCATTGTGGGTATTTTGGCTCCATCTACAGAAGCGGCGGCTGCTGTATGTTACTGGGAAATCACACCGTAAAACTGAATTATTGCTGTTTCTACTAGCGAGGCAGCGGAGGATAATCCCACCTGTCCTGAACTCACCTTTACCTTTGTGATGTTTTTACTCACAGCGTGGAGTTTACTCAACGTCACAGCCTGATATCTATATTAGTGTACATTATATGAAGATTGGGTATTGTTACAAAATGCAAATTGTGTTAAATAAACATCTTTAAAATCATATGATCATAGTTAACAGGACTTAGATTTGTGAAGTTTAACGAGCCGGGTTCATCACCAGCGTGAACACAAAATTAGCATTTTTAAGGTCTGCATGCTACTTCACTAAAGCTCACGATGTTAAGATTTCCTGTCATGAGAGTAAAACTCAGAATTCTTTGATCTTTGACATTTGACATTTTTTCACTTGTTTTGCTTTCACAACTTGGTGGTGTGTCCATCAACCCATTAGAAAAAATGTATCATAAGACTTTATTGCCTCTAGTCAATCTTAACATTTTTCACCTTCACCACTTTACGTGAATTCAGTTTTAGGGTGGAATGCCCCGTTAAACACTAGCATGTTTCCCTGAAACCCCAATGGAGCTTGTTACACCTGGTGCTTGTTAAAAACCCAGTGCAATCCCATGCAAGGTCAAAGGTCACCGTTTTACGCTACCTAAACCTGCCGCGCCTCTAAAAGTCCCTTAAGCCTGCAGATCGATAGCACATGTGTAGAGAACTGTTTTTCAGACAATGGGTCGAGACCTCAAAGTGAGGTCCCAAAGCTGAGGGAAATGGGTCCCTGAGTTATTCTGGGGAAATCTGCTCCGTTCTGCGCTGGACTCTTAACTTAGCCGTCATCTTCTCAAGTCTATTCTTGACTACAGTAACTCTGCTCAACTCTGCTAAACTGAGATTATTTGAAAACATATCCATAACATGCAAGGTCAAAGGTCATTTGTTAAGTGCTACCTAAACCAGCACAAAACAATGACACATTGGCAAGAGAATCACTTAACATTTGAGGTTTAGAGGCTCAGCAAGAGTCTGTAAGTGTGACAAAATGGGTCACTGGGTAACTGTGAAACATTAATGTCTCCTTGACTTCTTCACCTGTTGTTTGTTTCCATCTCTGGTGTTTCTGCCCTGCATCGTTTCCCAGATATCGCCTGTCATTCGAGCAGTGTAATAGAGTTTACTGTGATGGCCTTTTACATTTACATTTCTGAAGAGTTTCTGAAGGTGTGTCCCAAAACACGGCTCGGCTCCATCATAGTTTACATTTCTAAACCAAATATGTCATAACTGGCCGACAAAGCCTGACCAAATTCAAACGCTCCTCCAAATGCAGCGAGAGGTTGAACCAGGTTTCTGTCAAAAACAAACACAGGTTCAGCTGTGACTGATACATGACTGACAAACTGCCTCATGTGCTCCATGCAGGCACTGGAGTTGTGGCGGTGCATTAATTAGCTGGTTGTTATGTTTGTTGGATAATCAGTTACCCTGTTTCTGGCATCAAAAATGAACTGAGGAGGAAGCAACACCTTTAACTGAAATTACACAATTATATAAGTTAAGCCTTCATATGAACATCCTGGTAAAAGATTTTAGATTTTAGAAATTAATAATAAAACGATCAGAGCTGTAGAAATCTGACCTTGTAGTGAACCTCAGTTAAACCATGTGTGCAGCAGGTTTAAGTGAAACCTCAGATACAGTGACCTCTGCAGGAGTTTAGGTGATTTCTACAGGACACGGCGACCGGGCTCAGACTAAACCACAGGTGGGGTTTGAGTGATCATGTGACTTTGACCCAGATAACACAGGTTTAAACGCAACTTAAACCTAAAACCTTAAACCACAGCTACAGTGAGCTAGTGACAGAGCAGCCAAGACCATCACTTACATGTGACTATGTCGTATTTACCTGGTATTTGTGTGCAGGTGATCATGATTACGTGAAGTAATCAATGAAAAAGTCAGTAATGCAAGAAATAAACTTCACTGCAGGTTGGGTCACAAGTCGTAAACCTTTAAGTCCTCCAAGTTAAGCAACAAATGCACCGTTTGTAACTGACACCCCGACCCTCCTCCCTCTGTGGACTCTATAACAACGTCACACTGCTTCGTCCTTTGCTCCTGACAGACAGGAGTCATAATTATTGTGGCCTCTAGAAGGCTGCAGATCACTCAACATAAATATACGTCATTTTTGGGCATTTTGCTGAAACAATGTCGTTTTTCTTAGGAAGACAGCGTTCGTAAACTCAGGCCTCATGGAACTTTCCTCACTCACATATGAGAGCAAATACGTAGAAAAATGTTCCTTCCCGAAATGATGAAGAGTGTCCAAAAAATGCACCAGTAGGTTTTGTCTCTGAGGGGTTTGGTTCAGCCTGGAATTCCTCTGAAGGACACACATCCACGGGCCACGTCCTTCTGAGGATCCAGCCTCTAAATCACTATACAGCTTGAGCTTCTTAACCACCTGTTCTTCCCTCTTCCTCTTAACAAATAAGAAATGTAACATGATTTACTTCTTGTGCCATGCAGGAGTTGTTCTGGACACACTGTACCATTAAAGTCTGTGTAAAGGGAATTCAGGTATTACACGTTAGAAAATAATTGCTGAAAACGTGAAAAGACTGTGAGCTATGTAGTACTCAATTGTGGAGTTGAAGCTGTTTTTCGCCATTTTTGTGGCCTGAAATCGTGGCTCGATGACGCTGTGGAGCCACACTGAGCATGACCCCTCCCCTGACACTTTATAAGAGCTAGAGCGTTGTGCTACTGTGTTAGCCTGTTAGCTCACTGAACGAGAGTCTGTCGCCGAGCAGCGTCTCGCACTCGTTCTTCGGCTCAGTGGTCCAGTAAAGACACGCCCCCAACGTTCCAGAGCAGCGCGATTTTGAAACCTAATTTTATATACTTGCCATTTGACTGGGTGGTTAATAACACATTTTTCTGTGGTATTTATTATTGCTTTACACGGACTTTAAGGATTTAGAACAGTTAACACAGAAGCTTCTGTGACGTCTTTTTCACAAAAACGAACAGGTTTTATCTAAAACTGTGTGTGTTGTGTCCAAAGTCAGTTCTTTTTTTGAGAATTATTTATATATATTATAAACATTTGTTAACTCAAGTCAAAAATAATGATTTTCTGCATTGCTTTTGTTCATTGTTTTTACTACTAAATGTCCTACAAGTGCCTCCCGCATTACAGTGAGGTACATGTAGGGAGTTTAGTGGCATCTTTCCCAGGGGAAATTCTACAGGACTCAAACTGTTGATGTTGTCCATCAACAGTTTGAGTTTCAGTTTGTTTCAGTTTGATTGGCTGTCGAGGGTTTTTTATCTTTCACTCACCTGTTACTGGACAGTCTCTGCAGCACCTGACTGCTCTACCTTCAGTTTTCTTACATGAAGGAAAATTCCACGTATGTAGTCCATCATTTAACTGTAATGTTCATTCAATCACAGTCATTTTGTGTTACTCAATTTCCCTTCATATACCTGCCTCAGTAGAACACATTCATATATATATAGTAGTTATAGTGGTGAACCCACGAAGAAGCTACAGCCTGATTACTGACTTTTACTTCCAACTTGTAATTGCACACATATAATACTACTACATGTACTATACTACATATTTCCAAACTTGTCTTTTGACAACCAAAAGTGCAGCTGGAGGGAGTGATAGTAAATTTTCAAGTTTGGAAAAAACAAGAACGTGGACGTCTCAATAAATAACGTCTTGTGGCTGCATTCTATTCTGGTCTATTGAAGCGCTATTTTTGCCTCTTCTCCTGTATGATTGATCGTCTGCAAGATGGCAGCTCTAAAAAAGATGTCAGTTTTTCATTTGATGAATTACATTCACACCCAGGAGCTCTGTGCCAATGAGCTGCTAAACTGAAGCCACTGGGGTTAAGTGCTGGGTTAAAGGGCTCCTCAGCACCTGTTGTTGTTAAAGTGCAGAGTATTATTTTTCATCAGGTTTCCCCTTGATGAATCCTTTAAGATAGTTCTAATCCCTAAAAAAACATGTGATTTCTACAATCAGACATGATGCATGAGATTTTTCCAAAGTCTGCAGGGTTCATCGTCAGCAGGACGGCCTGCAGCGGCAGCACACAGAGAAATGTTCCTACCTATTTTATTTGCACCCTGCAGTACAGATGGCATTTAGTCAGGCTGCAATGTCTTGTAAATAATGATGTTATATATATACACACAGTATATATATATATATATATACACACAGTATATATATATATATATATATATATTGTTTTTACTTCAAACTTAAGAATTGCTTGAATTTGTGAGGAGCAAAGATTAAGATTTGTCCAGCAAGTCTGAATCTTTGTAGATTATTAGAATATTTTATTTGGTTGAGTTTACATTTGCTTTACTTTTAGGTGGAACTTGCTCTTTTATATTTAAAGGATGCACTCTGGATAATATTTATGTGAAAAGTATTCTCCTATAGGACTCATTGTTTTATGTATCCTCTTCATATTTGCATTTGAGACATATGTACATTTTATTTTTTTTGCATATATTTATCTTTTTTTATCTCGAATATTTATCCTTTTATATTTTATTTTTCCAATCCTTCTTTTTCACTTGTATTTTAGCACACCCTCAGGGGCACGCTACGTATAATTTCACTACACATATCACTTATGTGACATTTAAATCCCTTGAATTTTCTTCTTTTACTGCAGATCACTCATTGAACTGAATAGTCTCTTCTTTTGAGTAACTGTCGGCCTCAGTTCCCCTGGCTGTGAAGTGTCTGGCAGTCTCTTTTCCTTCAGTTGATGTACTGTACGTCCTAATGTGAGTGGATGTTGAGATGGATCATAATGCACAGCACAAACACAACACACATGCCAGCAGTTGGCCACAGGTATTTTGATAGGATTAGACTCTGTGATTGTTCAGACTCACGCACACTCACCACCTGTCCTTCACCTCCTCAGTAGACTCAGCCCGTCTTTCCATCCCTCTTTACTTCATTCCATCCGTCTCTTCATCCCACCTTGCACGTCTTTCCATATCCCTCCTTATCCCCGCCGGATTGGAAGCATTCCTGCTTTGTCTGTTGAGTCCTGTGTGTATCTGGGAGCAGACATCGCTGCTCGCTGTTATAATATAATCAGACTTACTTTGGCTTAGACATAAGCCTAACTGTCATGCTACCAAGATATGTGAAATCTATCGTCAGTGAGCTGCACAAATCAGGACTGAACTCACTCTGTGTGCCAGAAGGAAAAAAAGTGTACTTTTCCTGTATACTGTGTATTCTGTTGGCATCTACATGTAATGAAGCCACAGTCACAGAGAGTAATATTGACAGTTTAGCAGCATTGTGTGACCTAAAATTTGACATTTAAAAACAAAGAATGGTTCTGTATTAAATTCACTTAATATCTGAGCAAAAATCTGAAGATCAAAAACTATGTATTATCAGTTCAGTGACCTGTGACCTGATTTTTCTTTGACAAGGGAGGAGTTTTTGTTTTAGCTGATAGCCCTCAGTTAGATAGAAGTGTGCACATACAGAACAAAGGCGCTGAAAATAAACAGCAGAAAGGAACTGTATTCCAAAATGTTAATAAGAAATAAATAAACAAATTGGTCCAGGTTGAGCTACAATTCTCTTAAGAAGGCAGAAGCACCACAGGTTGTTGTTTCCATTAAGCTTTTTGTCAGCATGTTTTAAATCTCATTTTGAAAAAGAAAAGTATTATGTTGAAGAAAGCCGTTAGAGGCTCCGCCCATCGATCCCCTTTCAAAACAGTCCAAGCCAATAAACTTTCAGATGACAAAATCGAGAAAAAGCACGAAATAATTCCACGTGACACCTTTTTAAATCAAGTGACACCTGATCTCACACTCCAAAGATGATTATGAATATTATGTCAGTGTTTTATCAATTAAAAATACAAAGTTAGGGGTTTCTATATACAAGGAGTAGCCTACAGATTAATTCATTTCAAGTAATTTAACTTTGTGAATGTCTGGATAAAAAAACTAGTTGTACAGTCTATTCTAGCGTTAAAAGTTAAAAGTGGGATATACTGTGGCTACATGTGATCTGATCTGTATTTGAAGGAGCCCTGTGGTCCAGAAATTCTTTCTGCATCTTGAGGATTTGTGCCGTCTCCTTTCCTTCCCCATGCCTTTCTGTCTTTCTTACCTTCCTCTGCTTTTATTTTGCTTTCTCCTCTATTTAACTGGACTTTCTCCTGTTCTAATCCTAATCCACCCTCCTCTGTTGTCCCCTGCAGCTCACAGAGACACATCAGAGGACTGTCGGAGCTGTCTGGAGTGTTCCCGTGACAACGGCTGTGTGCGTTGCCCAGAGCGACTCTTCCTGTTCCTGCAGAGGGAGGGGATGTCTCACCATGGAACTTGTCTCCACGCCTGCCCCACTGGACACTACGGACAGAGAGGGAAGGACATCAACCGCTGCATGAGTACGTTTTTACTAAAAGTGTGGTTTAGATCTCTTTGCCGATATTGAGTCTCACTCACATTAGCACACATGACTCATTTGTCTTGAGGCCTAAGCTAGTGTAGGAAATTATTATGTTTTTTGTCATATGAAAATAATTTACAAGACAGTACCCAAATACACATTTTACACATTTGGACTAGCTTCTTTTTATTGAGATGCACCTTGCTTAATTCATTCCAGAAACATACTGCACCAATAAAAGGGGGAAAAACTTAAGAATGCATAGTTTTTGTCTCATTCACTAAGACATTTGACTCAAGAGATTGCAAATAAGTCCTCAGAAAGAGCTCACAAGACGTGTCTTTATCCCAGACTGCAAGTACAAACTGTCTGCTGTAGATACAAGCTAACCCATCATCACTACTGGCACCCGTCTACCGGAAAACAGCATTTATAGTTCAAATATGTCCTGATCTGACCTGCTCTTAGAAATATACACTAACAGCAATGATAGGACTCATTTTGATTGGTCAGACCTCTAACCACAGAGTCTGTATACATATTCATATGAGAATCTTTTAAGACTTGAGACTTGAACTTCCCAAAAAACAGATGGTGCACTCAAAAGCCCGACCAGGACAGTGCCAGGTTTTGCCAAATGGCCGTGGTTTACGCTCTGTTTATATTCAGGTACAGAAAACAGAATGCTGTGATGACTTAAATGGAAGGATTTGGGAGTAAGTAATCAAAGGAGCTCAGACAGTGGAAACTGGCAAACATGAGCATTTACCACCTCTCTGGTTAAAATCTGGTTAAGTTAAAGCAGATACTTCCAATTTTTAACCAATAAAACGATACTGCTACATTATTCTCTCTGAAACTGACATCCTATTAGTTTAAACTTCCTCACTCTTGTTCCTGTTTAAACAGGAAATACATCACATTAAGGAAGTAAAGATGCCACTTCATGGGGCTTTTCTTTTTGAACCTGTGGTTTTCTGCAGCATTACCCACCCTGTATAATCTGGACTACTGCAACTTGTTTAAACACCTCCACCTCCACCTCCAACCTTTCTTCCTGTCCTGCCCACCTGCATCTCACCGACACGACTAAATGACTAGGTGAAAAAGAGACTTTACTTTCCTCCTGAATTCACCCAAACTGTTTGTTCACCGGATGTGTGCTGCATGGTCTCCCTCCTCTCAGAGTGCCGCTCGTTGGACTGTGAGCACTGCTTCAGCCGGGACTTCTGCACCAAGTGTAAGCCTGGCTTCCAGCTGTACAAAGGCAAGTGTCTGACCCGCTGCCCAGAGGGAACCATCGCCCACCAGACAGACTGCCTCGGTAAGAAAAGACACTCAGTCACAGCGTTTAATATTTAAAGAACTTGCTTCAGGTAATATGTGAGCTTTATTGAGCCTCATCAGAGAGCAAATTCAAAACAAACGTATCTTCTTCTAAATAAATCTAATGTCCTGCTGCTTGTTACCTGCTGTGTCCCTTTAAATGATTCACCTGTAGCTAATTTTAGAGATATTCAGTGAAGCAGGCCAGAGGATTTTCTTAATTCTGAAAAACCTTGTGATAAGCTGTCCCACAATTTTTCCCGTCTTTTGAATCTTTGAATCATTTGGTCATGATCAAAGAAAAGCATGACATTTTAAGATGATCATGCCAAAACAAGAATCAGACATCGTTACGTTTAGGTGACAGTACAGTACACTAATTCCAGTATTACAAGCAGCTGTGATGCAGTTTTGAGTTTTGCAAAAATGCTCTTGGGTGCTCATGGTGTCATAATATATGCTGAGTAATAAGTCTGACTCACACACACCGTCCTGCTGCCCCAAATATCACTAGAGCACAAAATGTGGATCAATCTGCCGCTGAAAATAGTCCCCAACAAACGCATTATTTCCTCCAGTGATCAGCTGTTTTAGGAAATTACTGAACCTCTGAACCTTTTTTTTTTTTAAATATACTATATATTTACCATCTTACTGCTCAAAATATTCACTAAATGTGTATCAGTCCATGCCTGAAAATAGTACCCAAACAGAATACACAATTTCTTCCTGTTTGAGTAAAGTTGGCTAAAAACTACTGTGACCAGCTGTTTTAGGAAATTACTGAGCCTTTTTTTTTAAATTAATCTAGATAATCTTGACCTGTTTTTAAAGATTTCTTTCTTCAGTAGGAACCAATGGGCTTGAGGCTGAGAGCCACAGACAGGATAGGGAAGTCAGAAAGAATTGCGAGACGGACTAACACGCTGTTGGTTTTGGTGGGACTGTTGACAAAAAAAAGAGAATACAGAACCAGCCTAATCCAGTAAACTTTGTCCAGGTGTTACTAGTATCATGATTATGATCCGGTTTTGGGGCCATCCTGTTTGAGTTCACTGTAAACATCATATCCCTGGAATAAGCCCTTATACTAGTTTTGAGAAACCTGAAAATGCAAGGATAACACCTTATCCAGGTTTCTGATCACTGTCTGCCATGTGTGCGGATGCATCCTAAACATATGTAGTAGTCATGATGTAATGGTGGACTACATGCTGGGGGGAAAAGAAGTGAAAGTCTGACACTGATGTATTCCATTACTGCTGATCAGATGTAGAAACCACAGCAGAGTGAATGCAGCCAAAAAAACCATCTTCACTTGATGAGGTACCTCAGTCTGTATATACACTCACTGGAGGACAGTGTGGAGGACAAATACATGTCTGCACACAAACTATTAGAGACCTGGGTAATGTAAGAATCATGTACACAGGGAGAAGAATAACCAGATTACTTTATGTTACATGTAAACTTCATATCCCATGTTCCCCAGGATAAGACTCAACCAGAATACTAGTGTGTATGTAAACATACACTGTCATACCTGCATAACCTTTACTGACTTGTATCGTATTTTAATTGCGGTTTCAAGTTACTGTCTGTTGTGAAGCGAGTGGAATAAAAGCGCAGTGACCCCAGCCAGCTATAAAATGCAGGACCGCTCTGCAATGGATACATCGGCAAAGCTAATCTGAGGTTTAATCAACAGCAGACGTGTTCCTGCAAACTCCCTTCCTTTTATCTGTGGCCACTTTTCTGCAGTATTTCATGTGTGGATGTTTGAGTATTTCATAGTTTTGTGGTTTGTGGTTGTTTTTTTTTTATATACATCTTGCACCTGTTTTAGTAAACTACGCTTTCTTTCAGTGAAGACCATGAAACAGGAAAGCAAATCTTGAAGTCACGCTTAAACACTTTCACATGGATCAAATCATTGTTCATTATCAAACTTTTTATCATATTTAAATGCTGCCGACAGCTTAACGACACATCCAAGCTACAAATTCTGCCTTTGTTTGGGACATTTTGTCTTGAAATATTTAAAGTTTTCTTCTGAGACCAAATCCCTATACCTCATCTACTCCATTTTCTCTCTCTTCTTCTATTTCTCAGCTAATGCTCTGCTGCTATGGAGCCAAAATTCAATGCAACACATGATTCACGTTAAAAGTCTTCAGAGAAGTTCCAGAATTTATCTTCATATCTCGTTGTGTATCATCCCTCCCTTCTAAGTGAGATATATTGTTGAACTCACTCAATCATCATTCGGCACTGTTCGGGACTTCACCCTCTGCCGTCCACCTGCACCATCTGCAGCTACTGTTGTTTCTTGGCATGGTGACCACATCTGGTTTTCATGGCGATGTTAAGGTTTCATGTCTGACTGTTGGTACACACCTCAAGCAACTCCAGAAAAAAAAGTCTCTGGAAATCTATTCATTTTATACCCAAAATCTGACAATGATAATGATGATTTCCAAGAAATGTTGTCCTGTCTTGGCCGAGGTTGCTGTTTTTTTCCGTTGTGGACTGCTCGGAAAAACGATGGGTGACATCACTCATCAGCAAACAGCTACTACGAGTGTAGTGTCCCGCGTATTAATGCTTCAGCTGGCATTCATCCGTCTTTAGTGATAGCACTGTGGTTGCCAGGGGTCTGAAGAAAACATTAGTCTTTGTATATTGTTACCACTCCATGGGTCATGGTTGTAATTTATTGAATTATCTTAATCATCTCAGTTCTTGCATTTCTCTAATCTATGTATGGAAGAGCACATTCAGCCAACCTCTTTTTTTTAAATTAAAAGGGAAGTTCTTCCAGCACTCTTAGGCTAAGAAATGAAAAATGCATGTTAAAACTCTTTATTTAGTCAGGCATATAATAGTTAAAAACACACTGGGTCTTCAACCTAAAAGAGCCTGAAGAACTTTTCATTCATCTTCAAGAGCACCTTAAGGTTCTCTGGATTCATCACGTGAATGTTTTTCCCCAATATTGTCTTCTTTTCAGATATCTGGTTTTGTAAAGTAAAGCCAGAATTTGAAATACGTTTTCGTTTGTGTCCGACGTCTTTAATCAGTTCGTCTCTTCTCTTCCTAATCCTCTTCTCTCTTAGAGGACTGTCTCCTGGCTTCATTGGGAGAGTGGAGCGACTGGAGCGCCTGTCTCCGGGATGGCGTCACCTGCGGCTTCAGGTGGGGCAAGCAGACCAGGACCCGGGGGGACGGGCAGTCCGGGAGAATGCCTGAAGAGAAAGCAGCATCACTTTGCCCGTCCCACAGCGAGACACAGAGGTGCAGAATGAAGAAAAAGTGTCCTACAGGTGAGAAGGGAAGGAAGGAGGGAGATTACAGGTGCAAACAGTAGGTGCGATGAGGGGCTGAAAGATTTAATTGTCATGTTTACATTTTACATCAACCACAAACACAGTCTGAGGCAACTGATCAGTTAGTTGACTTATTCTTTATTACGTTGGACTGCCAACATCTGTGGATTCCCTGCATTGTTTGGTCTGGTGTTATGTGCTGTGCTGACACACTTGTGCATTTTATAATGCCAAGTGGAAGAGATTGGACCCCATAAAAAAAATTCCAACATGTGCTACTTCTAATTAACACTTGTAGGCTGACGTTAAGAGTTTTCCTCTTTCAGGAGCAGTGACGTAGTGGTGCAGGAGGGGAGGGAAGCTTTCCTTACTTTTGGCCATTTTCATTGTTACGGTGCAGACAAAATTTCAACGGTTCAGGGTTCCTTATTGGTAGTCAGAATACACTCTGTATAGATAACATCATGCTGTAATGTATGTGTTGTCACTGTGTCTTTGATGGAAGCTGAAGTTACTGACATTTTGTAACTTTAAAGGTAATTCCAGTATTTTTAAACCTGGGCCCTATTTTTACATATTTAGGGGTCTAAATGACTAATAATAGGTACAAAAAGTTTTGGAATTGGTCCAGTACATCGCCTCAGCCGGCAGCCACGAAACAGGCTGAAACTTTCTGTTTCTGGGTAAACAAAAAAGATTTTACTCTTTAACAAATCTCTGTAGGGATCCTTTCCATAATGTTGAATAACAGTCTGAGCCTGTCGGTGGCAAAAACAAGCACTTTTAGTGGATGTAGTTTTCACGGGCGCAGTTGCCCACAAGGATTACATTGCAGCCATTGCAGCACATTGGTGGCTGCCAGCTGAGGCGATCTAATGGACCAATTCCAAAACTTTTGTACCCATTAGTCATTTAGACTAAAAAATAGGGCCCAGGTTTAAAAATACTGGAATTACCCTTTAAGTGATATGCAATTGACATGTTGTCCTTATGTGATGAAGCACATCAAACTTGAGCAAACGACAACATGCTACTGTTGTTCCCAAGGGGTGTTTCATAAACTACTAGTTAAAGCTGGTGTAGGCGAAATCTGTGCAGCCTAAGCAAAACCTTCCTCCTATCACTCCGCTAAGCCCCTCCCACCAAACCCACAACTTGAGCTAATGAGCCCGAAGCTCCATGTGGAGGGACGTGTTGCTGCAGGCAAAGGAGGTGTTGGAAATTTATCACAAGTTGCAGGATTTTCCACCATTAAATCAGGTTGTCACCATCTGAAGGGACGTGTACGCGCGTCTGCATTTGTAGCTTAGCCAGGAGGGGCTGAAGTAGAGGTTTGCTCTCAGACCACTAGAATTACAATATGCTGCACAGTTAATATGGATTTGTTGGCCAGTGACTCCATAACAATACTGCCTACCCAACCTTTAAGCCAGGCTTACTTCAATACATCGAGCTTATTCTCAGGGAATTCTGTTTCATAAAGAAAGTTCTGGCCTGCAGTAATTTCCTATGGACACGTGGTCACTATCTAAGTTAGTTTTCAGAGTTAGCATCTCTACGAAAAGGTCCCATCCAGCTGTCCTTTATTACCGCTGTATTGTGAACATCACAGTCAAACTGCAGCACATGAACTCATGTTATGTACCATCACTGTGTTGTTTAAAAGTACACACTGAAGCGTTTTCATTTGTCTGTGTCTCCTGTTGGAAGACAAATCAGTTTTATGATTTGACAACACTGTGGTTAAGGCTTGGTTAAGTTTAGACACAAAAATGACTTGGTTAGCTTTAGGGAAACATCGTGGTTTGGGTTGAAATGACTATTTTGTTAAGGTTAGGGGATCTTCGTCGTCGTGGTTACAATACTAACCACTTGGGGAAGGTTAGGGAACAGTCGTGGTTAAAATAAACCAACTTTGACTCGCGGTAGGAAACAGGAAACAATCAGCGGTCTCCGACCTCCCCCCTATGTGGACTTTGTTGCTTTATAAAAAGGTCACCTGACTTCCTGCTTTGATCCCATCATAACAGCTGCTGGAGGGCTCTGTCAGTTGAACGTAAACATATGTCTTTTTGGGGCACTTGCTGAAAGGACTGCTTGTGTTGTTTTTCTTGGACAGTCCCGACACATCCCTTGGATCGTGTTGTGGTGCTGTTAACAGACCCACGGCTGTTCATCTGTTATGGTCAGTGCCGCTGCTGGCAGACTTCACCTGTTTTTGCTGTGATTCTGTGTTTGAATCACTACAACACTGTTTAGGAGCTTTTGTTTGTGGGAAATGAAATATGACACAAACAGGGTACAAACCAGAGTTTCTGATGACGGCATGCGGTGGAACAAGTGAAAGGCTGTGGGGAGGAAACTCCTTCCAAACTGTTTATCTGTTTTATTAAAATGAAAAAGCAAGAAATCCCACATGGGCCGATTTTTGCAAAAGAGATGTTTGTGAATGAATGTTATGGAAAAAGTGATAACAATTTTGAAAAGCAGTGTTACTAACAAGAACGGCTGTGAGTTAGAGGATCACACTATTTTCCTATTCCTTTAAAAGTCAAACCAAGCATTGATTGATATTTCTGTTTAATTACATTATAGGAGTGGCATTTCACTGAGTTTAATCCTGTGCAAACATCCTCAAAGATGCATCTACAGACTCTTACTTTCTGTCCCAAACACCGAGAAAAAAGTTACAGATGGAAACAGAAGAGCAGGAGTAGGTATGAAGATGAGGAGAACCATAACAGACTTGTGTATGTCCACCTCGCTCGGCTCCCCGTGGCTAAAAAAGGACTTGTATTTCTTTATGTTGGCTGCTTCACTGCGAGATAACATCTTAAAACATCACACGTTCCTCGGCTTCATCCGAGGTTTATGCTTTTATGTTGCTTCCATCCAAGGATACCCAGCCTCTCAGATTTGGTGTAACTCACAGAGATAGCAGTAATCATGTCCAGGGCGTAATGCTCATCATGTGTTCTGTGTTTTTGGGGGTCCAAAGGACCCTGAAAATAGACTCCAACTGCAAGAAATTATTTTGAAAGCTCTGTGTTGTGGAAATGCTGTCAATACTGGTTAAAATTGTATTGAAGAGAGCAGAAACACAGATTATTTAGTCCCTTATTCTTAGGCCCTCATCAGCAATAGAACTATTGTACTGGAGACAGTGCCTGGCTCTTGTTTTTAACTCTGCATTAAATTAATGATGAACTTCATACAGATATTCCAAAACATTAAAAACCAAACTTGGCAGCAGTTCCTGTATTCCCTCCAAAACCAAGTTGTTGTTGTGACCTTTCTATTGTTCCATATTTTCTTCCTCTTACACAAACAGCACAAGAAGCTGTGAAACATTTAAATAGTGCGGAGGAATGTACAGAGCTGTGCTGTTAACTTTTTTCTAAACTGGTGAAGAGCCAACAGTAGTTTCTCTTTAAAGCTCTGCAAATATTGTCTTGTTTTAGTGCGTGTGTGCGTGCCTGTGCGTTTTCCACTTCTTCCACAATGGAAGGCATGTCATTTGAAGTAATTATCATTATCATTGTCAGATCGTATGTCCGGTGGCATTAGCAGAGGAAGAAATCCGATCCAGAGGAGTCTGGCGCAGGGATCGGGTCCGTGGACCTAATAGCACACATCTGGGATAAAAGGGTGCTGTGGCATCTCCCTGACATTCCTCCGTTGTTCCAGATTAGACGGCTCTAGTCTTTAATTCCCACTCTCTTGTTGTCTTATTGTTTTCAGATGAGGAGGAAGGACAAGGTCTCATCTCCCATCCACTCTCTCTCCTCTTCTTTTCTCTCCGTCTCTTCACAGACGGCAGCAAACTGTCACGGGCTCACAGAGGGGTTCGCTGCTTGTTTTCCTGGCAATTTAGCAACATCTGACAGACAGTTAAAATGGTATGCTGTCAGGGAATGTCTTAGTAACACAAATATATTTCCATTTGTATCCACGTTATCTTATCGACAGTAACTTTTAAAGAGTGGTGGCCCAGCTGTCAGACAGAGAAGTCCCAGTCAAGTGTTCAAAGGTGAAGATCTCGTAGTTTTAGGTGGTGCTGTCCTGGCTCTCTGTGGAAATGTGTATTTGGGTTTTGGTTGGCAGTTAAATTCCTGAGCCAGCAAGATAAATCTGGGCGAATCAAGTGAAAGAGCATTTATCTCTTTGGCACTGCCACTGATGAGGTGCCCTTAAGCAAACTACAGCACCCTGGAAAAATAGGTTAAACAAGACTTCAGAGTCTACAGCCATGCTAGCATCTCTGTGAGGTTGTACTTAGGCACAGTGCAGTGGTGCTTTGAGCTAAATGCTAGCACATGTTAGTTTAGCATTTTAGCATGCTAACATTTGTTACTTAGCACTAAACACAAATATTGTTCCCAATAGAAAACCTGTACCTGACCTCACTGTTTGTCTGATTTCACTGGTCAAACATCAGGAAATAATCCAAGAATCCAAACGTTTGGATACTTGGGGTGGTTCAATCAGCCAGTGAGTTAATAATAATGATTGAGTTTGACCGTAATAGTATCACTAATCCACGCAGACCATCCATCACAAACAAGTCTCTGAGTGGGCTCACTACTAGAATACATCTACTTAGTCCACATCCTTGCACTTCTTGATGTTTCCCAAATCCTGCCAGAGCATTGTTGTCTCTGTTTTCTTTAATTTGTTGCAGTCCAAATGTTTTTAACAAAGAAACAAAACACTGTAAAAAATTAAGAACTTTTACAGCATTTCAACTCACTCAATCACAAAGGCGTTATTTTGTCTGGGGACAGCTCACTGCTCGCACTAGAGGATTACTGATGACATATCAAGTATGTTAGATAACAATCGGGATGTTGCAGACAAGGCCATGAGTACAGGTTGGTAATTAAACAGAGGCATATTGACCTTCCCACAGCAGGTAAAAAGGCTCCATACCTGCCCAGGTGTCGATTCTGTGGGTGTTTCAATTAACCAGGAGATTTTAGAAGTCAAACAAAGGTATTTTTGTGCCTGACTCTCTGCAGTTAGGTTTTCAGCTCGTAAACAAAGCAACCAAAAGGGATGATAGGAGCCCAAAGTCTTTTTATCCACTGGGGTTTAGTACACCGCTGTAAATTTAGCCAGCATAACTGGATAAAAATAACAAATCAAAAGCTGTCTAATTATAAATACTCCGTCCACATGTTGATAGCTCAGCCTTTTCTTAGGTTTGGCTGCATGTTGATTTGTAAAATGACTATTGCAGCTACGGACACATGTTTGGTGTTAGTGTGAAAGCTTATTAGTTGTATTTATGGTGGTGATAATCTCCCATAGTCGGACTGATTTACTCGTCTCCCTTTTTAAAGGAAGGGAGCGGCAGTGCAGCTCTTATTTAGGACATAATGCATTTCCCCCTCCCTAAAATTGAAAGAAGCTGCATAGCTGGTGTTTTATGATGCAGTGCAACTCAAATGTAAACTGGAGGGAAACAGTGGTCGAAGTCCAGCAGCATGCATCTGTCTTGCATCTACATTACAACAGGCTAAAACAACTGTGGCTGAGCTCCCCTGTCAAACGTCCATCCTTCATTATTATTCCATTAGTGCTGCAGCCTATTGTTCTGTCTAAATTCTGTCAATTACAAATGAATGGATATAAGTTATAATACAAAACTGAAGTCCCTTGTGGCTTGTTGCCTGGTCATTACTTTTGCCCTCTGAATGCTGAAAAAGAAAGTAAAGCTTAATTCGTACAAGTGATTCCTCTTGGGTAAGAGGATACTGCAGCTGTACGTGTTTAATGTACTAAATGCAATAAAAATCAAGCACAGGCTTGGTAGAGTCCCACAACACACTCATGGTTCTGCACGCTACAGCTAGCTAGCCAAAAACAAGTTCATAACACAATATGAGGCTGAAAATAACACAGAACAGGACTGTCCACTGGGATCACTACGTCTTTGAGTGTGTTCTAACTAATATTGTGTAATACTCCCAGGAACTGACCCAAGGTATGCACTGACTTGTGAAACGCTTAAAAAAAAATAACACAAGCCTGTATTTATAAAATATAAATTCACATATAGACTTCTTTTTTGTAAGGATACAATCGAACTGCAATTTTGGAAGACTACTGCAAACCTAGTATGCACGCTGGCATTGACACGGACTAGATGGCTCGTAGCAATGGCGCTGGCCGCCCATTCTCCCACAGTACCCTATACAACAGGGTCATGTCTAGATTTGGTTTAGGCACCAAAACTACTTGGTTAAGCTTCCTGGCAGAAAGGCCTTCCTGACACCAGACTCAGTTCAAGTGCACGACCAGACATGACCATACAACAGCGGTTTCCAGCCTGGGGATCAGCACCAAACAAAATTCTGAGGGGTTGCGAGATGATCAATATGAAAAGCACAAAAAAAACATATTTCTGCTGCACAAAATTATTTATATTTTTTCAGATCTTCCTCTAATCTTTGCTTTTTTTTCTTGTGATTTTCTGATTAATTCTTATGTGTTCAGGCCTCTAAAAACTACACAAATAAAACAAAAAAAGAACAGCTCACAACTCACTGACACGCAACTGGTGCTGGGGGGGGGTCGCAAGTTGACTTTACTTTGTTTTAGTGGGTCACAAGCCAAAAAGGTTGGGAACCAGTGCTTTACAAGACACCCAAAGGGAGTTCTCCCACAACCCATTGTCTGGCTTCAGTCCTCCTGATACCTGTCCATTGATTCTGGAGTCTACTGGGCCAAAGGGCCTCCTTCTGAAGCTTTACAGCTTCCATTACAACTGGTTCCTGCATGCTATGAAAGAACCAGATGATCTTCTGGCCACAACTCTTAAGTCCTGTTGGACCCGACAGTAACACCACAAAACTACACTATAGAGCAGAATAAACTCTGCAACAGTTCTAAAAATTATATAATTTATAAACATGGTATTCACTGCAGGACAGTTGGGCTCTATTACATTGCATGGCAGGTTCTATGTACAGTATGTTATCCCTGTCATCATGCATACATTTTCTATAATTTGTTTATAAGACTGTCTCCCACGGCTGGAAACACAGGAGAAACATTTTTTCCAGTCTGTGATGTTAACAAGCGACACTTCCTGGAGCAGCTCCATTGCTGATGAATAGAGACCACGTGTGACTTTATCAGGGGTATTTATTTGGGAGGGGGGGAGGACACAGTGATATTATCCAGATCGTTTTTTATGGGGATGTGAGCTCATTTTCTGGTCTGGCACTCTCAGCCCCACAACAAAACTCAGCTAATTTTAGTGTAAAGGCACAAGCCAAAGCTCGGCCTGGGGCGTCCTGGTGGCCCAGCACGGCATGCATCTTGAACCGCCGTGACCATAATGTTGACTTCAAATCTGACTGGGGACTCCTTACCTCATGTTTTCCATCACTCTCTACTGTCAGATAAAGGCTAAATGTGATGATAATTTCTGTAAAAAAAAGCATAGCTCCCCTCTTACGTATTGTGCAGTCACATTTAGGATTAATTCAGGAATTCAGGGGAACGTCTTCATTGCTACTGATAGTACTAATACCTCTGTAATCAGCAGGCTAGATTAAAGATGGGGTTCATGGATCATGGTTTTCAGTGTATGCGTGATGATGTTGTGGATCATGGACATAACATGAGTGACTTCAAAGACCTTTTTCTGTTCTCTTACCTTGGAATCGCACCAGACATGAGACATCAGCTGCATGTAAGCGTTAGTGAAGCATCCATCTGTTCCATCACAATGACTCCAACCGGTAGAGGCGTTGCTGACCTCAGAACCAGCTGTTCTTTCAACTGTATGATGTGTCTGTGGATCAGAGTGGACGGAGACAAATGTATTTCTATGACTGCTGAACAGACAGGAATGGTGGACATTTTCTAGCTTGGCCGTGGGACTGCGGTGATTCCAACACCACCAACTTTGTTATTATACACTCAAGCATGATGTGCTGCTTATTTCTGCATTAGTCTGCCGGGCTAACCCCATACTGGGGTGCATGTGGCAGAGTTAGAAAGTGTTCACTGACAGTAGTGATGAGAATTACAGCCCTCTGAAGGGAGCTGGATCTTATGGCGTCGCTCTTTTTTTCCTTTTTTGGGGGGAGTTTGAGGGTTTGAGGTTTATCTGTGAAATAATCACTAGGATAATAATTTGGATCAGATTCAAACTTATAATTTCATTTTGAATGTGTGCACTGGGTTTAGCAGCACTAAATGACTCATATTGCCAGACCTAATGTCATTGATCTACACCGTAAATATCACACAAGGTGACACCATATCCCCCTGCTTTGTCAGTGAATTTACTACTTTGAATGTACCCTCTGTATGAAATGTGTAGTTAAATAACGTTGCCTTGGCTTGAATGCAGTTCATGGAACACTGTGACTGGCTGGTGCTCACTGTTCACGTAAAGGGGACAATGATAAAAAGAACGGCTCTCACCAAGACCGACTCGGTTCCCTTCGTTCGTACCAAAGAGCTGCTGAAAAGAATCGGTTTGTTTGCGAACATAACGTCACTAATTGATAGAAAGCCTAGAAACCAGAACTAACTGATGGCAACCATTGAGATATATCTTGCATTTGAATGGGATGTATGTAAAATGTATGTGTATATATAAGGTCAGAACTTCTCAATAGTCAAAAACATTGGGTGTATCGCTAATCGTACTTGTCTGTACTGTAGGAGACATGGCAGGGTCTGTAAAGGTATCTCTGGGTTGGTGGAGATGGGCCAGTCTGGCTCAAATTTCCAGGGCCAGTTTTTTTTCTCTTCTCTTATTTAATTTCAGTTATTTTTCTTTTACCGCAGTCCACCACTGAGAACAGATGTGCATTGGATAAAGTGGGTACTTCTGGCAGCGACGGGAACCATCATGATCTAAATTATCCCGCACCGAATTCAAACCTGTGGAGCTAAATATTCAACAGTCGGCCCACAAAACATCTGAGCTCAGGCAGAGCTCTCTAATGATACTTAACCTATTATTTGAGAAAGCTACTTTACATTCAAAGGCACAAGAAACTTGAGCCTACTGTGTCATTAAATAGGCTACTATTATATATTATACAGACATAAGATAAAGAGTAGACTTTGCAAGTATGATTACATGGAGACAAAATGATGGGTAGATGTATTATATTGAAGTCTTGATTGTCTTGGTTGTGTTTATAACCTTACTATGTTTTAAATGCATTAACTCACCAAAGTTGTTTTTAAATAGCTATTGGCAAACCTTTTCAGGTGACAAACAGCTGAAGATCATCTGTTCATGTTACTGTCAGAATCACGATTAATTCTTGTCGCATGTCCTTATCATGTAATTGTAACGTTTAAAGCATCAATGCACTTTTTAAAAATGTTATGAGGCTGTTTTGTAGGTTACAAACACATATAAGCTTGTTAGAAACCACACTTCATACGAGTGTTTCAGAGGAATATGTGCTTTTATCCCAGCTATCTGAATGCACTTGCAAATACAGTGTGTAGGCTTTGGGAGCTATTAGCCTTGTCAATTTTACAACTCAGTATCTCTGTCATATTCGTTGAATGTAGAGGAAAAATCATTGCTTTAATATACGGGACTGGCTTACATTGCAAAGAACGATCTTATATCTGTCAACCAGTCAGACAAATCCAGCCTAACAGAAAGGGAGTTCTTTTTAGATTACGCCGTTTCAGAAACTGCTACTTTAATATGCCGTCTGTACAGTGCAGAACACAGTGGCCCTCTCGGCCAGCTACACATGGATCTGGGTAGAGCTTACAGTGTAACACAACACAGACAGCGAGCTAAAGTACATTTTCTCAAGTATCATGTGCATTAAGTTAACGCACAGCGACCCCGGTGCAGACGTAGCCTCGGGGAAACTAAAAACGCTGGAGAACAGGTATTCATTAGAGAGCAAGGAGCCCGCTGCACACTCTTACTCTCACTTTCACTCCTTGAATGTCCTCAATGTATTTTAGAGGCAGGCCTAAGTGAAAGCTGTTAATGAGATTTTTTTCCCCCTCTCTCTCTCTTCTTTTCAGTGACTCCCCTCAAAGTTGTGGGCAGAGATGAGAAAAGTATGTTTCTAGATGGATATCCAGGCTTTTTCATGAGGTTTTGTGTTAGTGTGACTGATTCAATTTGGCTGCATTCAGTCCATTTCAATGCACTTTTATAAAGTTTTTATCAGACCATCCAGAATTTAGAGCTTCAGTATGCTCCACAGGTGGACCTTATATACACTGTTTTGAAGTACTGAATGTATCAAAGATGCTCCATCGCTCTGTTTCAGTGCTTATTTTACAACTCACAGGCGTCTTTTGCCCTTAAGAGAATGATTCTGCACGACACCTCCCTCAGCTGTTATCTCAGTGTTTCTGAGAGTTGAAGCGACCCAGTGATCCTCGAGAAGACCTCATTAAGACTTATTTGACTTGCTCATAAAATGAGGACAGGTGTGCTACTCACTGTAATTACAGAGACCTGCTCCCACTGCACCTGCTGTGGTACTTTTACTCAAGCCTTTGGTATAAAGTATGAGAGAACGTCTGAGTTGGTGAACATTTGCGTGCTGCGTCGACATTCCTGTTGGTGTGTGACCACATGTGTGGTATGTACGGTATATATTTGGGGCAGCTGTGGCTCAAGGGGTAGAGTTGGTTGTCCATTAATTGCAGGGTTGGTGGTTCGATTTCTGGTGTTCTTGAGCAGGATACTAAACCCCAAATTGCTCCCAATGGCCAGGCCAGCACCTTGCATGGCAGCTCCACCACCTATAGAGACAGAGCGCATTTAAGTCCCTCCCAACCGGAGGGGAAAACAATTCATCGCTCTCCATTGACTTTGTATTGCGTGAAGGTGCCTCCTTGTCATTTCAGTCTGCTAGCAAACAACAGAAACCTGCCTAAAAGCTGCTATGTGGTGGGATGCACTACCAACAGGGTGAAGAACCCAGAACTAAGTTTTTATAAGCTGCCGAACCCAAAAACTGAATCTTTAAGAAGCCAGAAATGGATCCAGATGTGAGGCATCAGCAGGAAGAATGGGAACACTGTGGGATCCTGACACTCAGTGTGTCGACGTGTGCAGCAGCATTTAGTCACTTCTCTGTCAAATATCCAGATGTCAGTTTTAGGCTAACTATACTGCTGTAAGTTAAGCTAAAGCATCTTGACAGTATGAAACTTGTGTAGTGGAATGTGTCTAAATCAGAAAGCTATGCAGTATTATGTTAGCAAGTGTCTTAGCTAACTACAGTAGCTTAGCTTGAGAAGGGAAACTGAGACAGACCCACAACATTGAGTTTGTCCTCTCTGGTAGACAGAGGCTGCTAAAATAATCCTTTGACATGCTGAAATCTAATGTTTGTAGCTGCTACAGGCATTTTGTTAGCATTTCAGCTCTTGGTTGCATATTGTGGCGCTGATCGTTTTCCCCTCCGGTGGGCGTGGTTTTCAGAGTATGAAGCGAGCGTAGCGCTCGGTCTCTATTGGTGTGCGACTGGTGTGTGTTTATTGCCGCAAATATTTTCCTTGTCTCCTCTGTGAAAGGTCACACAAGAGGTGAAACTTTGGCCTGGGTATGTTATGGCTTGCATATGGCTGATTTGATCAAATCTTTGGTTTTGCGACTTTCAGCTGAATCATATCATGGTGGTATAATCTTATCACGTTAGTGTTGTACACATTTCTACTGTCCAAATGAATGATTCTGAGAAAGCTGCTTAATAAGGATATTTTTTCGATATATTTACAATATGGCAAAATCACGTTTAAATAATCTAAATACTGTTAAAAGCAATGAGCTGTGTTCTACTGTTATGCGTTACATGAGGCCAAACTCTTCATGTGTGTCAGTTTTAATATCATGCCAATGATTTCAACCATACAACCCCGCTACAGGCCTCCCCCATACTAAACCCATAAGAGGGCCACACCAGCTCTCTTTCTGCCACCATGTCTATAGAACAGACCACCCAGGCCCAAACTCTCTCCTCCCCCTGTGACCTTTCACAGAGGAGTTGAGGAGATGTGAGGCAAGAGGAGATACTGATCAAACACAGCACGTTATCTACAGCACGTTATCTAGGGGATTAATGGGGGGTTGGGTCCAGAGGATTGTTTCCACTTGGTTCTGGGTGAGAAATGGAGGGAGATTTGATAAGAAATCCAGCATTCAGCTTGAAACAGAAGGAAATGTTGGCACCATGCAGCCGGAAAATACCAAACCTAAAAATCACGTCTCAACAACTGTTGGACGGATTGTCGTGAAATTTGGTACAGACATTCATTTTCATTCAGTCTAGTTAACAATGTTAGCATGCTAACACACTAAACTAAGATAGTGAACATGATAAACATTATACCTGCTGAACATCAGCATGTTAGCATTGTCATTTCGAATATGTTAGCATGCTAAGCATCCTAAGTACAGCCTCACAGAGATGTTAGCATGGCTGTAGACTCTGACTTGTTTGCTTCAAAAGGGTAAATGCCCCTTGACGTGCAAAAGAACTTAATTTCTTATCTTGTTCTATCCAAATGCAACCCTGCAACAGCTGACACTGAGCAGCCCCAGTGGAGCAGCTGAAGACAAATATTTTTCCACCGAGTGCAACCTAGATATTTCCAGTCTGGATTCAAAAGTCAAATTTAGAAGTTGTTTGTGTAATCTTTCAGCTGCTGCTGCTCTGCTGTACCGTGTATTTGCTTCTATAGCTACATGCGAGGGTGCATGTTCGTGCGTGACCCCACAGTTGGTTTCACTGTTCCCAGCAGGAGTGTGTGTGTGTGTGTGTGTGTGTGTGTGTGTGTGGGCCCACATGGCTCCATGCCGCTTATAACTTCATGTGGATTTATCATCAGTTATGCCGGTGTACAGTGCTTTTTTCTTCCACCGCAACATGTGGTTCTGAGTGTAACTCTGTGTTGTGCAAGGAGTCAGAACAGGCTCAAGAGGATAATACCAGCATTTTTGAAAAATCCTCTTGCTTTTCGTCTTTGTCTAGTAAATTTCAGCCCTCTGAGACACAGCCAGATATTATCTTGATTTAAAAGGTCATTCATATCACAAAAAAAGCTAGCCATACACAATACACTTTAAATAAACAGAATTATGTTTGTGGTGCTCAGAGCACTGAAAAATGACTGAAAAGGTCCACAAGTCTTCAAACCTAAATGACAGAATCGGTTGTTTGTCATCAGCAGGATATTTCACAGTCAGCTTGTCTGGCTGTAAAATGTAAACAGACGTGTTGTCTCACATGTTTGACCATGTGACTGATGCTGTTGTTTTACTGGTGAGGACAATATCGAAAATCTGAACAACAATGTGTCTTTCCAGAAACAATGTCCTTATTAGTCTGGATAATCGACAGATACCAATATACACAGTTCTCCTTACTTCCTATCACAAAATTTCATTTACCTCCATTATATTAGGTTGGTGACAAAAAATCTCAAAACCACAGCACATAAAACAAAAAACTACAATATCTGCATGGCTAGACACCAACAGGAGTATTTCTTTTATTTATTTTTTACAATTCTAGTGAGCCAACCCTTTACATATCTGTGATCAAATAAACCTAAACTCAAAGTTCACTTACTTGCTTTTACCGGAGTTTTCAAGAGTGTCCCATGGCTTTCATCTGGACCTTGCACAGGTGTCAACCTCTTTAAAGATTGTTTTGGAAATGTGTGTGTGTTCATATACCGGTTTCCTGTTAGCACTGATGATTGGAAACTTGAAATAAAGTTAATAAGTTATTAATCAAAGTCACTGGGAGCCATTTTGTGCTGATTCATCCCTGTAACAGGCTGCAGTTTCAAACTTGACAACCCAGATATGTTGGAAAAGTAGCTCAAAACAACGATTGACTTAATGTGGGATGGTATAATTTATACAAAACACAACCAACACGTCTATATGACATTTAAATACATTAATGTAGGACACCACAGGGATTTATTGAACTACTCCTTTATCATCTCACTTCTCTAGCAGTGACATATTACTTCCTTTACAGTCACTCTGTTCTCATGAGATCTTCACTGATGCATACAAATTTTCTATTTCTCTCAGGAAAATTCCATTCATTACAAAAACAACCAAACCAGCCCACAAATTGGAATTTACTACTCAGTTTTAAAGCTGAGACATTCAACAGAAGTGTTAGTACGGTTTGGAACATTTGGAACCGTTGGTGTATTCAGGTCAACAGTATGCTGGCAACACATGTAAGAGTTTGGTGTCTGTTTTCATAGTTTAAAGTATGTAAGTAAAAAGTTAACTATTGGGACAATCCTCCAAAAACTGAGTGTATCCATTGAAGAGTTTGTGATGTGGTCGTACATTTACTGTTATGGTTTTAGAGAATAAATGGAATTCAATAGAATAACCCACAAGGACAACATTTGTATTCCTGTGTGTGTACATGCATGATGAGTGAGTATACATTTGTGTGTGTGAGTGTGTAGTCTGCCTGTGGTTAGGTTGTTATGTGATGAACAGGGCAGTTTTCCAGCGCAGCGCTTGATTCAGTTAAGATGGCTGAGGGACGGTTCACTCTCATGACATACCAGCTACAACCCATCTGGTTCACTGTCTCCATTTGAGTGTGTTTGTGAGAGAGAGAGAACTACACCTACAGTAATGTGCCGGAAAGAGGAGTTGCATTGTTGCATTTGAAGATCTTGTTTCTTGTTAGCACACTTAGCAAGCAGGTTTGCTTGGACTCACGTGTGTGGTCAATGTGTATTTGGGTGAGAACCCACGCCTCCGTGAATCAGGTATTTATGATGGGAAGTGACTACATTTGTACTGTAGTTTTGAGCAGCTTAAAGGGTAATTAAGGTATTTTTAAATCTGGGCCCTATTTTTTACTGATTTTGGGGTCTCAATGACAAATAGGTACCAAAGGTTTTGGAATTGGTCCAGTAGATCGCCTCAGCCGGCAGCTGTTACAGGCTGCAATGGCTGCAACGTAATCCTTGTGGGCAATTGCGCCCGTCAAAGTACGTCCACTAAAAGTGCTTGTTTTTGCCACCGACAGGCTCAGACTGTTATTCAACATTATGGAAAGGATCCCTACAGAGACAGACCGTTTTGTTAAAGAGTAAGATCCTTTTTGTTTAACCAGAAACAGAAAGTCTCGCTCTGAAATCTCACGAGAGCTTGAGTTGTTGCAGGAAGACGACGGTGTTTCTGGCTCAACACAAAGCATCTTACCCTTTAACCTAAAAAGATAACTTTTGCAAGACTTCAAACGTTTCCTCCACTACACTTTTTACTCTACATTTATCCAGCTTAGCTGATTACAATTTTATAATCAATATGTCATAAAGCATGAAAGTGGTATTCTGTGAAAAAATGTATAGGTAGTTAAAAAATCTAAACTTTTCTGAAACTCCAAAACACAATGCAATTTTTTTTTATCAATGTGAAAAGTCTTTAGAGTCTCTTTGAACTAGAGGAGCATGTAATCATGGAACTGAAATGAAAACGAAAATGATTTAATACACTAACAGCAACAGAACCAAAAGCAAAAGAGGTAGAAATGTGTTTTGAGTCAATGGAGGAGGCAAACCTTAGGGTGGGAGGCCCAGTAGCAGCATTTGGGACCAGTTGGACCAGCTGCAGACTGTAAACCACAGGAGCTGCAGTACAGAAGTGGTGGCAGGAAATTAGCCAGATGATCAGACGGAATCGCTATCATGTCGCTATCTGCTGTTGTCTGTGGGGGAAGGATTTGATTTTGCACTAACCAAACATTAGTGACTGACATTTCCAGCTTCTAGGACCGGGATTTCAGTCAACAATGAGGTAGCGCTACAGTTAGCAAGTTTACAATGGCAATGACACCTATCTGCCACTTATCTCTTGTTGCTGCAGGTGTGTAAATAGGCGTTTAGGGACCAAACAGTTCTAACCACTCCCTGAGCATTCGCACCGCCAGTAGGAACGCTGAAGTGACGTAAGCCAGCCGGCGGTTGCTATAGCAACGTCACTTCTGCGCAACATACAGCAGCAACAACAGCTACAACTGTCGGTTAATTTGTCGTGTTTTGTTCCATTTTTTAAGGCTACCGTTACGAGCTGTTGTTTACACGGCTAACGTTTTACACAGGTTTTTAAAGACGGCGGTTGCTGGTGTTGCACATCGCTCCCGGTTCTTGTTCTTTAGCGAGCACTGTGTAAATAAGCAACCTACCACTTTCTCCAACAACGGTCAGTCCTGAGCCACCTGCTACCCTGCGATGCTGTGAATAGCGATTCACATTCACGTCCCACAGAAAACTTGTCCTCACGGGTGGATGCATCCTCTTCTGAATGCATAGATTAACAGAGACCAACACATACCATATGAACAGATGCCCATATCTAGTCAGTTATGCCAACAAGTATGACCTGCGTATATCTATGCATGTGTTAAGAGGAGGATACGTACGGTTATGCTCATGTACACAAGCTTGCTAACTCTTACAGTACATCCATGTTGATGCAAATGTACAGACACAGAGAGAGAGGCATTTCAGGACAGCCTGTCTTAATTCGCAATCATCAGCGCAGCGTCCAAAATCAAAATCTTTGTGACAGCATCACTAATGAAGGACAGATTATAGGAATGAAGGGATGGCGGAGGAAAAAAGAGAGAGAGTGCATCAAGACGGAGTTGGAAAAGGAGAGGAAGAGCTGATTGATTTAAGGAAGAGGATGAGGAGAGGAGACAGAAGGGGGATTCAAAAACCCAATCTCTGATGATGGGCTCTCATTACTAATGAAGGGCAGATGACAGCGGGGCATTATGGCGTGACAGCGCAGCCTTCCTATAACTGAGGGGGAGAAAAGAGAAGGCCTGATGTAAACACACCAAACTGAACCCTCTCCTCATCACTTTGGCCTCTGACACGAGAGATAAACAACAAAATATCATTCAAAGCAACGTGTGAGAAGCAATCTGCGACCGACCTCCAGCGTGGAATTAAGTTTTCGCTGCTTCACCAGCGGCTACGATGTCATGCGAGAAGCTGGCCTGAAATCAAAACGTTGTCAGTTTGAGACTTTTTTGTAGCTTTGTGGGTGGAAATTAGGAACTCCAGCGTTGCCCTCCAAAATGCAAGTGATGTGCCTTTCAGCAAGGCAGTTACGACACCAGCGCTCTACTGTGGAGCTGCCCAAAGGCATCCAGTAGTTCAGATTGATGGATGTGAGCTAATGTGCACGACGTAGTAAAAGCACCATCTGTATTTTCTTTATCTCTCTAAGAATTTGTGCACAGCATTCGTCCAAGTGTTTTGGATAGAACGAGCGAAAAGAGGGCCAAAAGAGAGAAAGAAACGATCATTCTTTCTGGATCATTTGTGTTTATCCCAACATAACTTTTAGAATTCCATTTAGTCTTCTTTCAACCCAGCAGGAAACTTCTCATGGTGAGATACATGCAGGAAGATTCGGTGGAGTTGAGAATGAGGTAACAAAAAGAGAAGTACTAGAGAAAATCGAAAGGCCATGCTGGAAATATACTGGAACATTTTGGATTTCTGTTGCTTGTGACTTTGATATTGCAGAGCACTGTTTGATTCCCGTCTTCTTTTAACCATCATCGAGATCTTTCCAGGACACTTGGGCTTTGTTCAGACTGCAGACAAATCAGATTTGTTTCTCAAATCAGATCTTTAAGACTGTCCACACTGTTATTTACAAGTGATCAGATCAGATTTGTGTGTCCAGATATAGCCAACCTATCTGCATGGGTTGCTGTGGTAACGACGTAGGTGTCAGTAACCACGTACGCTGGTGATACGGCTCTCCAATGCGGAAGCATGAGAAATGGAGATCCATCATCTCGCCCTCCATCAAGGACGCAGTGCAGAACTCGGATTGTTTTGCACCGCTCTGATCTCTGATCTCGCACCTCTGATTGCGCGATTGTTTGCGGGGCGAGATGATGGCAGGTATACAGCCGTCTGATGCACTTCTGTCACTCAGGATTTGACGTCGTCGATGTGGGTCGTGTTGTGAGTCGCGTTGTGAGTGATGCAAAGGACACTTCTGAAATCCATTTGAGCGGCCAGAGCAACCAAACTGAGACGCATCTGTAGAAATCCGATTTGGAATCGCATTTCAAACCACCTCCAAATGTGGCTTGTAATGTAGAATTTATGGCAGAGCTGTTGTATTGGATTGCATTAGATCGTACAGGTGTACCTAATAAAGTGACCACTGAGTGTATATTGGAGTTTTAAGCAGCTACAGTGTAGAGCCGTCAATACAACGGGATGATTTAGGGTTCATCAGTTAGGTCTCATTAGGCTGTGTTCAGCACAGCATGCGAAACAAACCAACGAAGCAGCCCCTTCCTGTTTTAAAGCATAAAGCAGTTTGTCAGTGTTCACATTAGTAGGCTACTGGTATGTAGCTGTTATTAATAAATATGATTACATACATTGAAGATATCACTACTGTGGTATTCTACTTAATGTGAGCTAAATGTATCTTCTATAATTTGTATTAAGTTTATTTTGAACTTTGGCTGACGGACTTGACATAAGGGACTGTTGTCAATCAGTGGATCATTTTAAATAATTCTTTTCATGTAGAAACAAGATAAGTTTGGTAGAACACCAGAACAGGCCTGGAGGGAAATTTATAGACAATAAGTGCAATTGCAATGTTGATCAGAAAGATATTTTCACCATCGTCCAGCCCTCACGGTGGATTTAAAAGGTCATTTCTGGAAAACTGGAAGTTTCAGGTTGGCTTCTTTTCTTCTTTCTCTCCTGCATTTGTTTTTTAACTCTCTGATGTCAAACCAACCTCTAAATCAACCTCAGTGCTGTACATTACAGCAAATTATTTCACTTTTAAACCGGAGCCAAAAATACTGAAGCGCTCTTCTCCATCGCTGAACATCAAAACCACATTTTCTATCTAAGCTAAACCCTGCTTTAATAGCATGAGACAGCTAGTGGATGAGATATATGGATTAGTTTGAACCTGATGTGACATGAAGTATTGTGAAATATGAAAACATTTATTCAAGGAGTTCAAACCCACTAAAGTTTTAATCTGAAGTCCTCAGGCTTTTAAAATGACATTAAATCTGATGTATGTGTGTGTTCCCAACAGACAACACATCAGATCTCTGCTGAAGAGACTTAAAAAAAAAAAAAAGAAGTTAAAAAGAAGTTTCTGGATACTTGAGGCCAAGATTCCCCTCTCAAAGCAGCGATACATCACCGGGAATATTTTACTGTCAGATCTGGACGCTGCACAGACCATCAACCGGCAGAATCCAACGCATCACTTCACGTAATACTTCACAGTAATTATCCTGGATCAGAATCTGAGGCTCCCAAAAAACACCTGAACAACATTTACAGCACGTGGAAAAAGTATTCAGCCACCGGTAGCTTCTCTGCAGTTTTGCACATTTTCCACAATCTTTTGATAAAATGTGGACAACTGATGGAGGGAGTCAGAGGAACTGACACCAAGCTTTGGCACTTTTTCCTTTTTTTTTTTTATGTGAAATAAAGGCAAACATGTAATCTTGTGATCTGAAAAGTAAGGTGCGGACCAGGTGTTTGGATTCTCACGTCTGGTAGCCTCTGGTCCCTGAAGCACACGCATTTCTGTTAGACCAGTTCATGACAGTTTTATGGGATTTTACGGCATAAGGTGAACTCTGATCTAGTACAGCACAGTGTGAGATACCCAGTAATGGATGTCTTTTCATTCTGGTTTAGAGGGTTTTTACAACAGAAATTCTCCCTCCAAACCTCTGCATGGAGAAAGAAGATACACCCAAACTCTCCGTCTAGTTTGTTTTCACCTCTTATCTTTAAACAATACTAAAAACAATGACACTTTTGCTAAGAAGTCAGTTTATATCCTTGGAGTGTCCTTCGGGAATGGGTAATTTCAAAATTTCAATCAAAATTGTAATTTGACATTTAAGTTTTATTTATTTTTCTGCAGGTTTGTTAAGTTATCTCCAGGGTGCAGGAGTTTTTGATACCACTGAAATCTGTACTGTAAATTGATTGGTGCAATATTTGTTACTCTATGACTCCGTACTAAAGTGCAGCTCGGGCCGCAGACTTCTCTCCGAGCCCGACCCCAATCTGAGAAAGTAGTAAACGAGCCCGACACAGTTAATGTAAGCTGAAGCAATTCGAAATGCCTCCATGCCGTCGGTTTCCCTGCATGGTTTTCGGTAGTTTTTTAAACTTCCCTGATGGCAAATTTAGCTTGACGTCCTCCATCCTTAGCTCTGCTACATGAATATTTACAGCCTGTAGTAGCCTATGTGTTGTGTTCATGCGTTGTCACGTAAATAACCCAGCCCTGAACAGGAAGCACCATGTTAAGTAGGCTAGCCCAGCCGACGTGACGGAATCTGACCCGAACCCGAACATCATTTCTAAGTTTTGTCCGAACTCGTTGGGCCCCGTCAGGCTCGGGTCGGGTCGGGTATCCACCCTCTACTCCGTACGTTAGTTTGTTAGCTTGCCGCCAGTCACCACGCAGAGGCTTAAAGCTTACAATGTATGTTGCGTTCATGTTGTATTGTTATTATGTTGTTGTAATTTGGCGTTTCCAACTCGTAAACTGTGTTCACGTCAATGTCCGAGTTATAATCACGACTGGGCAACTCGGCATTAGACACTGTTTCCACAAACACTTAACGATTTTATCCTCTTTTTAAGAAACTAAAAAATATGGACAATAGCTGCAGTATTATTATAGTCTATATTTCCTTACACAAAAAGTGAGAATAACCCAAATATCAGTTTGACTTTTAAAAATTGTGAAATGATCCTTTAAATCTAAAGTCAATGAAGAAACTTCCCAGGCAGCAGTGATTTAGTGATTTGTAGGTTGTAATTAATGTCGATGCAGTTTTTCAGTGACTATATTTTAATGTATTCTTAGGGTCTGCTTCATTGAGATATAATCGCTGAGAAGCTGTTGAAACAATTATGTAACAGACATTTAAAAACTTCCACTTTTCCCCCAAATGAAGCAGTTTCAATCTTCAGTCTTTTGACCTGCAAATCACCAAATCAAGGACTTGTATCTTGTAACTAAGGGATATATGGAGTCACATTTATATTTCCACTGTATGTAATATGTCTGCAGTGCTTTACAATTATTAATGAAACAGAGGAAACAAATCCATTGATGAGTCAAAGTGTCTCACTCAGGCTTATTCATATGGACATGAACTAAAAGACAGCGACAGCAGCGTTGCTGTGCTTATATTACATGTGCGCTTGAGGTGAGGTTGTTTATAAATGATAATACAAAGTATGCAGTTACGCAACAACTGTAACCAAATCCAGATGTGCGATGAGTAAAAACTTTAACTGTGGACCGAAACAAAAATATTTGCACTATTTACTGTTTTCACTTTGCTTTTTATCCGTCAGAAAGAAGAAAGAATAAAAAAGGAGGACTTGGAAAGAAGAGGGAGAGAAAACGACTACGGCTGCACGGCAACGACAATGTTGGCAACTCGCCGAACGGAACAGACGCCGCCGGAGAGCGCGAGGATCCCTGAGGACGAGGCGGACGGACAGCTCTCCACGACACCTGACATCAAACAGTTCATTATGTTTCCAATCAGCCTGTTCAATCTGAAACTTTATTAAGACGCACTGCCATTCACCAGAATCTTGTTTACTGGAAACAAATCAAATATAAATAGATGTTATGACTAAGACATTCTTACATTGTGATGCGTGTGACCAATGAGTCAAATTTCCCCACCCAAGAAATGTTGCGACTTGGTGGTGGACAATAAAATAACTGTCCTTTTGTGGATAAATGCAGCTTTTATCTGGAATAAGAATAATTAGGTCTGGAGTGTTAACACTGCAGAGTTAAAAAGAATTTTAATCAATCAGCAAATGTGTCTCTGACATTCAGTTATTGAATATTTCTTGTGACTCTGGATCAGGTTTACAAAAGTTAAGAATCAAGTGACATCTGTGCATTTACATTCAACAAAGAACTCTAATACCAGCTGATTTTCTAAATAGTCCCAGAAATTCCAGCAACTATAAGATTAAAGCTTCTCTGTGGAGTTTGTTTAATTTCAGTGTTTCTCACCAAGACGCACTGTCTGTGTGTGTGTGTGAATCCCTGAGGTCTAACAAACGTGTCGACTGCATTTCATTTTTCTTAAAAGTCTGAAACCTGCATTGTTTACACATATAATATTTTTTCCCACCCCAAGCAACGAGTACTGCCTCTGATTGTCTAATACCTGTTGCCTCCGTTGGTTCGGTTGGATTAGGGTTAGGCTGCATTCACACCAAATCAGGGTTGTGCTGCGGTGTGGGAGTGTCACTACCTGGCTATGCCGATTGTAGCACAAGTAGAAATACTAACCAGCAATGAGCGATACAAGCGACTGCATGCCGATTAACGTCTTTGTGCTCCCTCGTGGCAGGGCTGAACAGCTGATGTACAGTCATCACGGCGCCGATCGATCAGTCTCTCTTCCATCTTCACAGTTGCTCGGTAAACAGCTAATGCTACAAAGCTACATGGTAAACCAAGTTCTTCTTCACCTGGGCGTCTTCCGGTCTGATCGCTGGCTTTTGGGATTGGCCAACGCAGTGGGACGTCGGGTGCGTCTCTCCAAAAGTACCCTCGTACCACTACCCTCGTTCAAATGAATGGGAGGATTTGGTCTGAATACAGCCTTAGGGTTAGGGTGGGGTTCGGGCTGCCTTTGTTGGTGCATTAACGCGTTTCTTGACACGTTACTGCCACCTGTTGGTCAGTGGACGCGCTGATAGAAACAGTCATCTAGAGCATTAATAGTGGTCAAAAACTCTACAGGGAACCTTTAATTCACCAAACCTGACAGGCCTGCAGTCCTCCTGTATGCACAGAGCTTCTCTGACCTTTATCTGAATAGTTTAACTCTTCAATAAGTCCTCAGTCCACCTCTCAAAGATGTGTGTGCGCTTCAGTCGTTTTGGGGGGTCATGAACTGTGTGGCATCAACTCTTAAGTGGGCAAAATGATGTGATTTACAGTATATGAATGATTAAATTAAAGATGATGATAGGCTCCCATTCTGTCTCCTATTGTGCAGTTAGTCAACAGTTTCTGAACGTCATTGTGGTGATTATATTACCTGCTGTTTCCTGTGAGTCTTTTCCAAATCAGAGAGGCCACGGTAGAAAAGTAAACTTTGGAAAAAGAAAGAAAGAGATGTCAAGAAAATAAGAGAATAATCAGCTGGAGTTCATCACTCAATAACTCCCCACTATAAAAAGTCATTTGGCCTCTGAATCATCTCATTAAAGTTAGTGTCACTTTTTCCAGATGGCTTTGTTTTTGAATCAGAAATGCTGTAAATATTGACAAAAATGTTTCACAAAAGTTTGTATTTGTCAGAAAAAAAGAAGGAATTCCCACACAGCAAAACTTGTTACCAAGAAGTTTAACTTCACACTCAGCCTTTAAATCACATTTTCAGTATTTAGTCGACGTGTTTTCAGTATAAACGTGCTGCATGCTTGAAAGGGACGTCTGAGACAATGTACGAATCAAATGTATTCAGTAACTCGCCGGCCTTATTATCTGCCTGTCTTATCTGATATTGCAAAAGTAAAGCTGAGGTGTAGCAGGACTGAAGATGTGGGTGTTCCTCCTTTTTTCATGTCTGTTCATTAGCTTCTGTCAGTTGTGTATTTATCAATATTTCTATGACTACATGGGATTTTATTTTATTCCATGACATGAATGTAAGTTTCAATAAATGTATATTTTGATGCTGCAACCGCAGTCGGCAGTTTCATTTACATATTTTTACTGACTGCAAACCGATAACTATTTGTACAGAGATCTGCCTTTTTAAAAATGCTTGAAATCCTAACATTGCATATATGTGACATTAAGACTGTGGTTTTGACAGCAGAGGAGTCAAAACATTTCTCTAACTGCTGCTTTCTCCCTCTGTCTGGACTTTAATGGAGGCTATTGCTGCTCATCCTTACTGCCTTGGACTATTTTTGACTGCTTTTCAGTGTTCGTAAAACTTTCCAGAACAGTCCATTAGGGATTAATTTGAAAATGTGCAGGTCAGAAGATGTTAATGCGCGGCTGAAAAGTGACCATTTTTAGACGGTCTAGCATTTAAATAGCTATATTTCAGTGTTAAGCAGGTTCTCAGTGCTTTGCTCTTTGTGTTCTGCACTTCCCAAGAGATCATCTGTCGAGCAGATTTTTTCTCTGGACAACAACAGTGGCTTATTCTTAATGCCTATTTTGCAGGTCAAAAGATGCCTAAGTTAAAACAGCTTAATTTGGTTGAAAAGTAACACATATTTAGATGTCTAGGTTACATATACTGTAACTGTTGTTTCAGCATTTAAATAAGTATATTTGATTGTAAAGCAGGTCAAGTAAACATTTAAATGTCATAGAAATGCTGTTGAAACAGTGGTTACATGTAAACTGCCTGCAAATCACCAAATGAATGTTTTAGTTTTACTGTTTTAACTTTTAGGAAAGCAGAAGATTTGCTGTTTTTTTTTTTTCATATATAAGTTAACAGATTGTAACTTGAAATTCTTTCAAATAACCAGAAACCAGTCACGGATCTAAACTAAACACGAGAGCCTCACTCAGATGGAGAAACAGGACGTGTGGAGCCTCTTAATAAATCTCTTATAGTAAATGTTTTGTCTAATTTTGTGTCAGCTGACTACTATGTACATTTATTCAAGTACTTATACTTATTTCCATTTTATGCAACTTTATACTTGGACTCCACTACATTTCAGAGGGAAATATTGTACGTTTTACTCCACTACATTTATCTGACGTATCTGACTGTATTATATGTTAAGCTACCCAGCTGTATATAATGTAGTTAATATTAGCCCCACCTTTACCAGCTGCAACATTAAAGTGCATTGATAAAAATAATTCAGTAATATAATGTATATTATTCAGAAATGGGTCATTCTGCATTATGAGTACTTTTATTTTTGATCGTTTAAGTACATTTTGTTATAGTAAGTAATTCTACACTTTGTCTTGGTACTTCTTCCACCTCTGCTACAAAATATTCCAGCAGCAACGCAATGAAAAGTTAAATAGCTGCACCAGCCATCAATACAAGACACTGCACGTGTGGTTCTGAAATGGCTTTCTGTCGACTGCACTTTCATTATGAGAAACAGGTCCAAGCATGTGTTTTCTTTGGATGTTTTTCTCTACCTGCTCAATCCCGCTGCAGTCTTTCCCAGCATGCACTGTGCAGAAAGGAGAGCGAGCGACGCATTGAGCGAGGCTCGCCAGACCACTTCAGGGTCCTCACAGCGTCAACAAACCTGAAATTTCAACACAAAATTCAGAAATTACAGCAGCGATTTCAGACAAGAGTTCAGTCAAACACAGAGTTCATCAATTACTCACCAAGGACCAAAGAAAGTTGAAAGTCATCTTTTATTGCACAATAAAAGATCACACATACCATGTTTTGACTCATGAGATTGGTCCACATGGGAATACAGAGAGCTATAGTTACAAATAAGAAAAAAAAAAGAAAGGAAAGATTAAAAACCCCACCACATAACTTACTTAGTAATGACCAGGTTTCTGACTTCAGGAGCAGCCAGTTATTGTCTTTTCTCCACGTTTTTAGAAGAACATCCTTGTGGATTATTTTGCGCTTGGTTCAGTGATGCTAGTACAGGAGTGTGAACAGTCACATATCACTTAACCTGCCGTGTCGTTGTAATGCTGCGCGGGGTGGTTTCACGGACATGAATTAGGAGGAGGTGGTGTTTTCCAGCCGTCTTTCACAGTTAGTCAAAAATGCATTTTTTAAAATGAATTGTAATTATTTGATTTGAAGTTGCTGCTCTTCTCTAACAAATGATCAAGTGTTGCGATTGCTTCAAAAGTTGGATTCCCTTCAGCATGCCTCCTGAAAACAAACAGGTACAATGAGCTAAAAAATGTATGGGTGAAACAAATGTCATAGTAGTTGGACTTGTTTATTTATCCAGGCAGCCGCTGTGACATGCTCTCATTTTGCAGAAACGGAAGATATCATTTTGTAAGCGGGAATCACAAGAACGCAAAGGTTGCATTGAAGTCTTAAACCCCAAAATATCTAAATATTACATGGAGTCCAGGAGCTGTAGTTCTTATTATGTATTCACCTCTTCTGCCAAGAAAATATTTCAGTGTCTGTGAAACCAGCCTGCAGTGGATTCAGATGGAAATCCATGTACTGAAAAGGACTTTATCACCGTTTCGTAAAAGTCTTTTATACAAGGCAAATAGGTTTTAATATTTAAATGTTTTAAACGGAACATTGGATTTTAAGCATTTAAGTGACACATCTGTTAATCCCGTCTGTCTCCGTGTTCAGAATCGGAGCGAAACATTTGGAGTGTTTGGATTTTGGCGGCTCTCTGAGAGTTAGACTATCAACATAACCCCAGGCTACATTCCTCTCTTCCTTCTTCCATTTTAGATTTCTGGATCTTTGTCCTATTACAAAACCCGAAACTGGTCTCCTTCTACAGGGAGGTCAAAGGTCACAGTCAGCTACAAACCAGCCGACAGGGATCCCGTGTCTTGCTAAAGGACACTTCAGCGGGGCAGAGATTTCCCAAGCAGGAGGCCTGAACATGGACCCCAGTCTTCAAACCAAAGACAAAACCCAGCGGCCCCCAGTGTAATCAAGAACAGTGTTGATGGTGGCAATGCAGGCGGTCCAAACCAGGTCTCTGGTGCAAGTCAAACAGTAGAACCAGCATGTGATGGTTTGGTTAGCCGCTAACTTGAACTAATCAGGCCGACAACAACCAGTGACATTTCTCAGGCATTATCATTTTAAAGACGACACTTTTTAGAATTTATGAAAATGAAAAAAATATATATAACAGGCCACGAAATCCAGCATCTGTCCTCCGATTTTAGTTGTTAATCTGCATTTGTGGATGCTGTAAATAGTTTAAATCTAATTCATGATTCTGCATCTGGAACTGGATCTACATGACTAACAATCCAGTATTTCTGATTTCAAAAAAATTTAAAAAACGACAGGAAAGTGAGACATTTTCACAGGAGCTGAAATTGTGTAAATGTACGTCTGCTTTCTTGTTCAGGTACGTGGTTTCTGAAGCAGGCCGAAGTAAACTGCCGTGTCTGCTCCAGAAACTGATAGTTTTCAGTCATCTTCTCCTAAAATGTAGTCAAAAAATACACAACATTGTACGTGTTATAATTTGGATCAACTGTCAGCTGCATCCTGGTTCCTGGGATAAGATACTACACATTGTTTCAGCCTAATAATCCCACTTAGACTGGATTCTTATTGTATGGCACATATAGCTCAGTTCTCCTAACTATACTGGGACAATAAAGTGGAGGTATTCTAGGGACTCTTTCCCATGTAATTCCCACGTAATTGCATCTAAAAAGCAGACAAGCAGGTGAGGAAGGCTACAAAGAAAAGCAGGTAGTTTAACCTCCATGTGAACCAAAATGCTTTTGTCTTTCAGGAGACGTTCAAAAGCAGCCATTAATCAGTCATGAGATAACGATGTAAAGACAAAGAACTATACAATAAATACAGTATTTATGATGAGAGATAAACGTTTACAACATCTTTGAGGTGACCGTTCTGAAGAACATTTAAGTTAACCAAAAGGACTTCAATGAAAAGAAAGAACACTGTTAAAGAAGGCGTGAAGTGACATGGACAATACAGAGCCATCGCCTTCACTGACCTCCAGCTGTTGTCACATACTGCACCTACGAGTTTGTTTCAAGTTTTTACACAAGAACAAGCCAGTAACAGGAAATGATGTGCATACATGGGCTGTGGAATTCAACGTTTTTTTTTGTTTTTTACTTTTATACCTTTCAGATCATTTAGCTGTGGAACATAACAACCGGCTTCCGCTTTTGATTTGCAACAAACACACGAGAACAATCGAATACTTGAGCTGGATACAGACTGTGTGTGCATTATCATCGTAGATGTGCTAGATACCCAACAGAAGGCCTCATGCAGTAAGAGAACGATGTGGGATTATAATCATCAAATTATCCTTAAAGGGGAAATTCTGGTATTTCTTAATCTGCGTCTCGACACCTCCGTTGGAGAGATTTGAGAAACTGAACGCCAGTAAGAATGCTGTGATCAGGATAAGGAGCATGAACCTCCTACAGCTTTTCAAATTCATTTCCACAGAAATCGCGTCAAACACGTGTATTCCCGTCCAACTGTATAGTTTCAGTCAATGAAATCTGTGCGCTGTGCACTAGAGGGTGGATACCCAACGCGAGCCCAACGGGGTACGGGCAAAAGTTTAGAAATGATGTTTGGGTTTGGGTCAGGTTCAGTCACATCGTACTTGACATGGTGACATTCAGTGCTGGGGTTTCTTATTTACGTGGCAACACATGAACGCAACAACACAAGCAGTTAATATTCATGTAGCCTAGCTAACGATGGAGGGCGTCAAACTAAATTTGTCATCAGGGAAGTTTAAGAAACTACTGAAAACCATGAAGGGAAATCAACAGTATAGAGTGCGTCGGGCTCGGGTCGGGATCGGTTACTACTCTCTGGGACTCGGGTTGGGTTCGGACAGAAATATGCAGCCCGAGCTGCACTCTACTGTGTACCTTATAATTTTAATTTTACAAATGAGAAACTTGCAGACATGAACCATCTTGTCATGTTTTGTTAAGAGTTCTGCAAGGGCCTAAAACTGAAACCCATACATGCGTCTTTCACCACCGACCCAACAGAACCCTGTTTGGCTACATTCTGCGTCTTTCACTCTTCCCACTGGGAACTGGGTATTCACTTGCTATGGTTGATCTACTTGAGACAACTGGCAGTCAGACAGAGTAAGAGACAAATTTCTTGATGGATCAAAACAAAAAGAGAACTACGTTTGCTGCTAGAGGGAAGGCTAAAGTGCCGACACAGTGGTTCCACTGTGCTGCAGTTCGCTGCAACAGTTACAGGGATTTACAGTCGAAGGCGTCACTTTGTGTTGAAAGTGGTGGTCTTCAACATATGCAACTTTTGGAAATGTAATGGGGGGATCAGTATGAGGTCAGAGTAGATAATTACGGCGGGTTGGGAAAAAAATTGCATGTTGGCGCATCAAAAGGGCAGCGTAGGCTACTACAGAGCATAAAACGCACAGCAACATCGACCGCACAAGTAAGAGTCATCCACATGCACCATTGGACAATGCACATTTGTTTCTTCTATATTTACATCAAATTATACTTTCAAAAAAAATGGTGGGGACAGTTCATTTCATTACATTACAGTAGACTACTTTGTGCGTTTACTTTTGGTCGGACACAAATTAGTGTTTCTGTTAAAAATGATTTCAAAAGCTGTAGAAGACCCACACTCCTCACTCCGAATGACATCCGTAAAATATTATCAGGACTAATAGTCATAATGGACAAATACATAAGACCAAGTTTGGAAGAAAAAAAAAAAAATCCAGAATTCCCCTTTAATGAACAGCATGGCATCATCTGCTAATGGTGAAATCCAACAAAGACTTACATTTTCAAATGTTTATCACTTTTCCCGAGGATGATGTCATTATGGAAACGTGGAGTCAACATAGTGCGCAAGTGAAGCCCACAAAAAGAGAACCAATTTAAAGTAATTTTTGAGGCACTGGTAAGAGAACAGTCACTTTTTGTTAACTCTCCATTTGTGCTTTGACGGATGACCGATTTAATTTGGACAGTGGTACCTTCACGTTACTGCTGGCTTTTGAAGATAATGCACATCACCAAGGCCGTGTACGCATACAGGCAGAGGACAAACTGAACACAAACACGGTAACATGTCTCTATATGGAGATGTAACAGAGCATCTATACAAAAAAAAAGAAGCTAAATAAGGCATTTTACTTTGAATAATACATAATGAAACTAAGAGAGAAAGAATGTCATATTTGGTGAAAGTTTGGCAAAGCAAAAGAAAAGTATAATAAATTATATGTAGCCACAAACATGTGACAAGGCAACAGTTATGTTTTGTTTTTTTCCCAACAAGAAATGTGACCTGTGAGGACGAGACGGGAGTAGAAACACAGCTGCACAACAGAACGTGTGCGCATGCATGCACACAGACACACACACACACACACACACACACACACACACACACACACACACACACACACACTCACTCTCTCTCTCTGTCGCATTGTCACACACACACCCTCACACACACACACACACACACACACACACACACACACACATAAAGGAAATACAAGACAGTACAGAAACAGGTTAACATTCACAAAAAGACATTGTGCAAAAATAATGTTTTCATGTATGAAAACAAAAAAAGTGAAGTCTGACGTCATAATCAGAAACATTTGACATATACCCCCAAAATACAGACCCTGTTCTGAAAAGACTGAATAAAACCAGCGACTTGCATCCATTTAATGTACAGTACAGTCTGCTTGATACAGAAAACACTGGGACTAACCTCAATGCAAAACCCCCCCCTCGCATTTGTCAAGTATTTTTTTTCCCAACGGAGAAACGAACAAAAAGGTGAAAGAAAGAAATGGTGCGCTTAAAAAAACAACAACAAAGAAAAACAACTCAGCAATATACAGCGATAGATTTACATATTTAGAAACTCTTAGTATGAACTGCTATTAAAACTAATCTGAGGAAAAGAAATGAGCCACACAGCAACGACGAGGCACTCGACCCGAGTGATTCACACCGCTTTGTATCCCTCCTCTTCCTGTTTTATCTGTTCTTCATTTCTAAAAAAAAAAAAAAAAAACAAACAGACTATTCCCTTTCACTGGACAGATGGTTGACAACGCACAGGTAATCTCTCTCTGAACACCGAATCCCACACTGGAAAAACCAAAATGAGGAGAGGGCAATATGGCAAAAAAAAAAAAAAAGATGACGACAAGATGCTAAAGGTCATGATTGTAACCATCTTGCAGCAGTCATTTTGCACTATGCATGATGATACTATGAATGATGTTTCATTGATTTGCTGTAGGTTAAATCCATTTGGGACAGAAAAAAAAAACCCACCTCTTCTCCTCTTTTCTCCCACAATCCCTCACCCCACCCCGTGTTTGCAGGACAGGATACAATCAAATCTGCCTTCTTACCGCCCCCTGGTGGCCTGACTGAGCTCCTAACTTTGAAAGGTCTAAAGACTTGAGGGGCAATCTCTCAAAGTGACTTTGTGTCCAAGTTAAATGAGCTGAAAAGTAATAAAACAAACAAATCTCATGATTGTTCTCTGCTTTTATCAATGAAAGCAAAGGAGAAGGTGGAGTTCTTCTTGTTCTGAATATCTGTCCTCTTCTTGGAATCTGGATTGTTATTCTAGTGTGACGAGTAAATGACATTTTAACTCTCTGAACTTCTTTTAAAAAGACGTTATAGCAGCAATGGCATAGCATTGATAATAAGCATTGATAATAATAAAGTTATAGTCAAAACAATAATATGAATGACAGCTAAAATGACGGGACTCCCTAAAAACCTGGTATTTCACCTGGGGGCAGAGCCTCACGTCACATGATGCACGTTCTTGTCGGCTGGCATTGGGTCATCTCGTCGCTTTTTGGATAAGCTAGCAAAACTGTAACCTAAAACAATGTTTATTAACCTCATCTTTGCTTTAACCCCAAGATTAAACCTACAGGAGGCCTGACGCCTAATTTGAACTTCAGAGATGATTTTTTACTTTGTGATCATCGATTTACGAAGATACACTTCACAACTGCGACTAGACTTCCCTGCAGGTGTCCAGAAAACCTTTACCTGACTGTTGATAAATTCTCAAATTGACCATAATAACATGATGATGCTATAATATATTGACATTTACATGGACTAAATTATGTCCAACAAAAATCTACTCAGATGGGTCAATGTAGTATCTTTCATCAGAAATGTTCATAAGCGTGAGACCAAATATAGAAATTATATGAAAACATGAACAGTATATTCTGCACGCCTTCATACTTGACATGCATCAAATAAACTGATCTCATATTGTATGCGTGTATTATTCAGTCTAGTTTGTCTAATTTTCCATGCTTTAGAAATAAAACCAGCCCATACTCAGTCCAACTTCTCAACCACGCCCATCCGGGTGGAATACCGAGCTTTTAGGGAGTCCCCTAAAATGAAAGGGGGCTGGCAGACAATGCTATCTTACAATTAAGATACAACATTCATGCCTGGGATTTATTAACCTCACTTGTACTGTGACTTGTTTGACCTTCTAGTCAATATTACAGTCACAACTCTCTCAATTTTTGTGGGTAAAAAACTAACAGAAACAATTTTTTTTTCTGATTTGGCGGCTTTCTTAATTGTACTTTTTTTTATTCTGGGAGCCACATCAAGGTGATTCAGAGATTTTCAAAAGGGCTACATTCTGAAATGTATTTGGGTTGCTGTCTGTTTTTTGTTGGTAGAGTAGCTCTTGCATATTAGGTTAATGTTTATAACTGTTTTCCCTCAGTATCAACTAGGAAAAGGTGTTTTAGTGTCACATGTATGTGGGAATGCTGGTTCAGACTCTTCAGTGTTACCAAGACACGCTTCCAGGTTAATCTAGCCTGCAGGGTTTGTGAACATTGCACAGAGATAATCCAAAAAATATCACTCAATTTAGTGGAGTGTGCCAGAAGTCAAAATAACAAGACAGTACGGGTGAGCTTCTACGAATATCCAAACTGTGATGAGAAATTCGAACGACCTTAAGAGAACCACCTCCGACAGCTATGCCACAACTCTCCATCGTCATCCTCGTGTCCGCGCAAACACACCAAACCAAAACTTTGCAACAGACCATCTTGGATCACTTTGAGCTTATAAACGGATCAATATTACTGCCAAAGCCGCCCCTTGGGCAGCACATCTTTACTGTAGTGTGTGTTCCTGTTGTGAAAGTGTCCCTCCAGACTCAGTCTCGATGCAGAATGAAGGGGAAGAATACACAGAAGATCATTTCTTACACTAGGGTTTTTTTGTATACAAGGAGGGAGTGGAGAGGGTGGGTGGGGTCTTGGTATATAAACATAACCAAGTTGAATATAATCATCATCATTATTATTAGTCATCATCATAATAAAAGTCTTTACATGGACATTGACTGACAGACACGGCACAAACTTTACACTGTTGCTCAGTCGAGAAAGAGAGCAACGACGGAGACAGAAGGAGAGAGCAGGAAGTGGTTGTCTCTCTGTCCTCTGCAGTTTTCTCCTCCTCTATGCATCCTCTCCTTCCACCTGTCTCTGCTCCTCAGTGTCCTGCTCCTCCTTCTCTGTTGCCTCTCCTCCTGTGTCCTCTAACCTTTCCTCTTTCTCCTCTGTTGCTGCTCCCTCAGGATGGTTATGGGAGTCTGGTTCCTGGGGCTCTGCAGGCCCATCCTCTCCATCTCCCTGCCCAGTCTGGGGCTCTTCAGTCGGGGACAGGCCTGGGTCTGGAGCCGAGGTAGAGGGGATGGGGGGAGATGAGGAGGAGGCTGCTGGGTGGGAGGTAACACTAGCCTTAACTGTACTTTCTCTCTCCTCTACCTTTCCCGTCGCTGCCTTCTCCCTCTCCCTCTCCTCCTCTCTCTCCCCCTCCTCCCGCCCTCTCTTCCTCCTCCTCTTGGGGCTGCCCGGGGAGCCGTCCACCGCACCAGGAGGCATAGCGGGCAGCGCCATGATGCCACCGTGCGGCAAGAACATGTGCGGGTATAGCAGGCCGTGGGACATGCCCGGGATCAGGAAGGGGTTGAAGGTAAGATGGCTGCCGGTGCCGCCTCCGAGATGCGCAGAGCCAAGATGGGCCCTGCTGGTAATGATGGCTGCTGCCTCCGTCCCTCCTGCTCTTTTGTTGGCTTCCGCTGCTCCTTTCTCCTCCCGGATCCTCTCCTTCTCACCTCCACCAGAACCAGAAGAGACGGTGCTCTCCCTCTCCGCAGGCGTCGTCGACGAGGGGCTGGCTGCCTCGGATGTAGACGGTGCGGTCGTCGTGGTGACCTTTGCAGCGGACAATGAAGAGGAAGAGGAGGAGCTGGGGTGGGGAGGAGGTGGCGGCGGCGTGTGCGCCATCATTGCACTGACGCTGAACAAGGTGTGTTGCGGGATCCCAGCCCCATGGGGATGCGGGATGCCATGCAGCATCATGGGTAACATACTCAACCCATTCTTGGCGTCTTCTCCTGACGCTCCGGCTCCTCCCGCTTGGACGGCTGCAGAGAAACCGTGTGGGAATCCAGCTGCCATGATCCCGGAGATGGGAATTCCAGGAATACCACCGCGGAGGTTCTGCATGGCCACCATGGAGTCCATGCTGCCGATTAATCCGCCGTTCATGAAGAGTGGGGGGCCGAGGCCAGATGAAGCGGAATCGGAGACGGACAAGAGGGGCTTAGGCATCTCACTGCGAGGCCGCCGTCCCCGTCGCCGAGAGCCCGGGTCTCTGTTGACTGGTTCTGTCAGGATCCGAGAGAACTTCCCCTCAGGGAGGAAACCCTGCAGGAGGAGGAGAGGAAGAGGTCATGGAGTTACACAGTAGTAGATTACAAAGTACAAAAAGGAATCTACATAATACGAATTTGAGGAAATGCAAAGTAACATTAAATTACAACAATAAATCTAAAAAAGAAGAAGATGGAAGTTAAGAAATGATTAAAAAATAAGAAATAATTTTTCAAAAAGGACAATTAAAATCGTTTAATGTTTTTCACAATCCTAAATGTTTACGTCTGCAGCATGAGGTCATGAGACTGACAAACATTGCTATAGAATATTATACTCACAGAGTGTTTGACCACATCAGCCCAGTCTGGAGCTACATAGTACTCTGAGTTGGCATCAAGCCACCTGGAAAGCTCCTTTATGGCCGGAGCCATGGCTCCACCAAGCTGCAAGGCAGGAAAACCAGTACACTATTAGAACAATGATGCCAATTAATATTTAGGATTTTTCCTGCTTTCTCAACTTTATGGCAGCCTGTATTATTAGTGGATACTTTTTCCCATGACTCAACTTTATCATGCAGACCAACTGATGTGTGTGTGTGTGTGTGTGTGTGCTTTTTCTACCCTGCGTCCGGTGCCTCGGTGCACGACAGGAACCCTCTCCTCCCCCGTCAAAGAGTTGATATCCAGCTTGGTGGGGTCTTTACAGCGATGCCTCCTCTGCTTGGGACGCTCCACAAAACCATGCAACAGACCTGCTCCAGACTGCACGGTGAGAGATAGAGGACAGACGGAGGGAATAGGAAGTAAGAGGGAATCAATTAGATGAATGTCCTCAAATAAGCAGCTTACAACAGATAATGCAGAAGAACAAATTCTATAAAACAGAGTCAACTGTAGATTAACAAACCCAAACTCTCTAAGCTCCCAGGACTCTCCCGTCCTCTGGCTGAAAATGGCTGATGATAACCATAACACCTTGCTGATAAAAGCAATTATACACCGAAATAAATCCAACAAAACATCAGACTTACATGAGCGAATGTGGGGAGGTCCATGCTGTAGCCTGGATTCTGTCTCAGCCACTCGATCAGACCTTTGCTGGCTGCCTCTCTGTCGATGGCCACGATCTCTGGCTGAGGGGGCGTCTGGGTGGGGGTGGGCGTAGAAGAGGAGGACGGTGTGGGTGGGCCAGCGGGTCGCTCTGAAGGAGAGGGGGACGGCGAGGAGGTGGAGGAGGAGACGGACGAGTGGCTGATCACCTCCACCCGGCCCTGCAGGTGGACACACACAGGTGCAGGCGTTTTAACGTTTTGAAAGAATTTTCCTCTCGAATGCAATCTGTTTTATTTACCTTATGACCTTTGTTGTTACCCTTGGTGTGGTTTCTCTCTTTCACGCTGAAGCACATACAACAATTATAACTGCCCTTACACTGAAAAGGCCCTCCTCCCTCTACCCACCTGTGTCTCTGGGAGGTGCAGTCCTCTGCTCTTGGTGAACTCAGAGTACAGTGCTTCCACGTTTCTCCTCCTCCCCCTCCTCCTCCTCAGTGAGTCATCTCCCCTCAGGCTTCCGTTAACTATTTGCCCCGTTACAGGATGGATGAGGCCGGCCTGCAGTATCCCGGCCATGTCGATTCCCACAGAGCCCGTTAGCGGTGCTGTGATGGGGGGTGGCGGTGGCAGCTTATGACTGCTGCCAGCACCTGCACCGTGGTGGCTGATTCCTGGTGCAACCACAGCTTCTCCTGTCCCAATGCCACTGGTGGTGCTTATTTCTCCGGACGACTTGGTTAGATCAATGGCTGCTTCTTGCCAACCATTAATCAACATGGCTCCTGTACGATGAGAGGGCAGCGTCACCACCGGAGTAGCGCCACTGGAGCTTGTGGTGGTAGCAGTATGGCATGACGTTGCCGATTTCCCAGCTAAAACCTTGGCAGCGGCTGCAGCAGCAGCAGCTTCATAGTCGTAAGACCTCCGACCTCCCGCTCGTTTGAGCTCGGGGAGATAGGGAGGAGCCACGAGCCTCTCCTGTAAGAGAGGCAAGGAGGTGAGGCGCCAAGCTCCGCGCCCGCATGCCCCGCCCCGCTGCATGTACTGTCAGGGTGGACAGGGTGGGTGAGGGGTAGACAAGAATGGGAGAGAGATGGTGGCTTTGTTAAACATACATATGGACTGAGACACAACACAGTGGCGGCTATCAACCAGACCTGGGTAAAACCCTGAGCTCTACACCTCAACAGATATTTAGAAGTTAATTTAGATTTTCCTGTCTTTGTTTAACTCATCAGGTGCCTAAAGAAGCTTCCAGAGCTCTCCTGGTTTGTTTACCTCTGAAAGTACAAGATATGGAGTCAAATAAGGAGCTCACATCCCATCTGTTCTCTAGTCTACGGTGTGTAACATTTTATAAATTATGTCTTTGGATAAAACACACTGTACAGATAATTAGACTGTAAATTGGGTTTTCACATTATCCTTTCTCTCATTTCTTCTTAAAATTGATACATAATGTTTCTTTATAATTGCTTGCTAAAGGAATCGTTGACAATATGACTACCTGCCCAAGTCTGATATCAACATGTATAATATCAACAGTACACATTAACAGAGACAGGAACTTTACATAAAAGCAACAAAGCAATGGTGTGAATGAGGGGTGCCCAGTCAAACACAAACCTGGTCTGCAAATATTTTGTATTCTGACTACACAGTGACATATCCCACTTCAGTAAAGACAGTTTATATGTTAAACTATAAATCTAACAAAGATACATTACATAATATATATGTAAAACATTCATTATATACTTTAATTTATTAGTATATATAGTATATATATATATATATATATATATATAGTATTTTTTTATGGAAAACCTGTTTAAATTGACTGATATAATAGCAATACTCTTTTGGAGCACAAACAACAAGTCAAAGTGATAGTGATGATGTACTTTGCAGAGTCCTTGCCAGTCTGTTAGCTATCAGGAGTCTACAGTCAGCTTAATTATTATTATATTATATTAGCACTATTAGCATTCTTAGCAGTACAAACTGGGCACCACCTGTATGAACCATGATGTGAGATAGTGGAGATAAATGTGGACAGATGACAGATGCATAGATATGTACAACAAAAGGGAGTTCATTCATTCGTTCAGTGGCTCAAAGGTGTGTTCTCACCTTAGGCAGTCGTGTGAGAGGGGGAGGGATGGAGAACCCCAGCCCAGAGTTCGTCTGCTGAACCCTGGCCTGGCCTGGGACGGAGCTCGAGGCCGTGGTGGGGAGAAAGCTCGCTCGGTGGTGCTGCTGCTGGGCTAAACTGTTGGCCAGGCAGGAGTTGGCAGCCAGGGAGCCGGGCGAGTCGTACTGCTCACTTGATGAAGGCCACTTCCCCTTCAGGATGGCGTGGCAGATGCTGTCCAGGCGGCTGATGATAACCCGGTCCTACAGGGAGCGAAACAACAGCACAGGACTGAACTAATGACGTGAGGATGATAATGTGAATGGGTACATACATTCTTTTTAACTCAGAACCTGGGTCTGACAATGAGCTCATTATTTTTATTTTATTTTGTTTATTATTTTCTGAGCTGCACTCATCACTGTAAACGACAGTGGTCAATAGCTGCGTTTACATGGACCCTAATATTCCACTAATAATGGGAATAATAACCCAATCACAATAAAAATGCCTCATGTAACCAACTCAATTGGAAGAAACTGACCCGATCCGACCTGATTTTCAATTTTCAATCAGGTTGAGAGGGGTGGTATAAACCTTTGATAATCTGTTCTATAGGAAGATATTAGCGCCTAATAATCATATAAACACTTAATCAGATCGTTTCTCTCTGGTGCGAATAAATCTATTCTTTCTGTGCATGTTTGCCCCACGTGGGGGAACATTAGGTGACGTGAACAAGTTTCTGGGAGGGACAGAAACATGGCGGCAGCAAAACTAAACTGCTCTGTGGCCGATACAACTTAAAAGATTAAGGATTGTTGAACGCCTCGATAGTCGAAAGGCTGAAAACTAAAAACTAATAACCCTTATGTTTATCCTACTAAAGAAAATTGAGTTTATGCCAGCTGTTGCTGGGATAGTGAACACCTGCAGCTGTGCGATGCATGTCATGCACAAATTCTAGAAATACTTCAACGGACATTTTAGGCATAAATGACACCACAGTACCTTCGGCCACTCAGAAAACGAGTATAGTGCTTTCTCCTGTAACAGCTGAGCGATGGTCGGCTCCCTGGTGTCATGGAGGCTGTCGGGAATCTCACACATGGAAATAGGAGCTGCAAACCTGGGGCTGCTCACATAACCTTCCACCGCAGGCACTATGGAAGAGGGCGACAGGTTAAAGTTCAACAACCTGCCTTTCCCCCCCCCCAACATAATTAAATTCTTACAACCACAACATTGTGACAACAAGAATTCAATCATCATCAGTACACCACGCAGTTAATGGCATCATGTGTGCCTATGATTAAAACGATTAGTCGAGTAATGGATTACTCAATCAACAGAAAATGAATTCAACCATTTTAATAATGGGTTTATCGTTTCAGGTCATTTAACAAATAAAATGCCAAACATTAGCTGGTTTCCGCTTCTCAAATAGAGTCGTGATTTGTAATGGGAAATGGTCGTCACTTTCTGCTATTTTATAAACCAAACAATAGATTTGATTATTATTCAGTAGATAAATTAATAATTAAATAATCATTAGATGCAGCTCTAATGTCTATCAACCTTTGAGTGTTCTTACCTGGTGTATTTGGCCTCTCCTCCTTCACTTGGCCTTTGACCACCAGACCTCCCGAGGTGTCCACCAGCCCGTCCGCCTGCTCGAGCTTCGGGGTCAGGACCGTGCTGTCGGCCTCCAGCAACTCTTGCTTCGTCTCAGCTTTGATCTCAGGTAAAACTCTGAACTCGAGGCCCTCTGGCTTGGCCTCAGGTTTAATCTCAGAGCTGTCTGGGTAGGATGTGAACTCCAGACCCTCTGGTTTGGCTTCAGGCTTGATGGCAGACGTGTCAGGAAAGGCTGTTAACCTTAAATCCTCTGGCTTTGTCTCAGTCTTAAGCTTGGCTCCATCTGGATAAGCAGCAAACCCGAGAGCCACTGGTTTTGCTTCAGGTTTGATTTCGGTGCCATCTGAGTAGACTGCAAACTGGAGAACTTCAGGTTTATGGTCCAAGCTCTCGGGCTTCATGGGAAGGCTTAGATCTTCAGGTTTGGTCTCCAGTGTTTCTGGTTTGACGGGATAGTCTAGCTGCTCAGCTTTGGTCACCAAGACTTCTGACTTAACGGCGTAGGAGAAGAATTTTCCATGTTTGACTTCAGAGCTGTCGGGATAGACATCCTCAAGAGTCTCTGTCTTGGTCTTCTCTACCTTGATTGGCAGCTCCAATTGCTGTGGTTTCTTCTCACCACCGCTGTCTGGTAGAAGAGAAAATTTAAGATCAGATGGCTTTGTGTCAATGCTGTTTGCAGGTAGAGTAGGTGCAATTTTAATTTCATTTTGCTCAAGCAGATTGTCTTTGTTGTCCTGATCAAGGGAGAACGCCAGGGCTCTATTCTTACAGTCTCTGCTGCCATCTGGTAAGTTCAGATCTTCACCTGTACCCTCATAGTTTTCCTGATCCATAGAGACTTCGGTTTTGACTCCAGCTCCGCCGCCGCTCTTTGTGCTGGTTTCATCAGGCTTTGATGCTGCTGTAGGGGCAGGAGCAGGGCAGGAGGGTTGTGTGTATTCGGAGTAAATACTCTCCAGCTCCATCTCATTGGGTTTGGCATCTAGTTGTTTCACTGCCTTATTTGCCGTTTCATCACAGGATTGGACCATTGGAACACCCATAAGAGAAACATGAGACATCTGCCCTTCCGAGATCTCATCCACTTGATCTGCAAGATCTGCGCACTCCACTGGACCATCCTCTCTGGAATTTTCCATAACTCCTCTCGCTTCCACGAACTCTCCAGTTGAGTTCCCCATTAATGTTTCAGTGTCAAGAGAGTTTTCCATGGTCTCTTCCTCCACTGTCTGGTACAAAATCAACCCGTCCACTTCCTCCCCAGGCTCTTCAATAGACTCAGGACACGCGAGGCTCCCCTCCTGTTCCAGCTTCCCAAGATAAGGGTGCACGCCTTGCGGTAACTCCTCTTTATGCTCCACTTGGTCAAAGCTCTCCTGAAGGTCTTGAGACAGTTGGTTCGAGACCTCCATCCTCTGGTCCTGTTCTCCAAGGCCCAGCTCAGGCTCTATCCCATCCATCTGTGGTACTTCCATGGGTGGATTCAAGACTCCCAAACTTTGGTCTGCACCTGTGAGGATAAACCATCAAGATGTTGTTAAGTCGTGCCTGGCAACATTAGTTCAATGAAAATTCAATCATGAGAAAAGGAGCTAAGCAAAGTTAAATTAAAGCCACTGTGTAGAGGTTTAATGTGATTACAGCATCTGTCAAGTTATTGTGGTGGAAAAATGATGAAGTCCATGTGTTCATTCCATCTTAGTGTCCCTGGGTCAGAATCAGGAGAGTGGGGTAGTGCTTTGCTTTCTGCCAGTCTTCCTCTGGGGGGTCGCCAAAGCTGGACATTTTCAGATCCTACACATGGTGGCTTTTAGGTAGTTAAGAAGTGTGCTAAAGTCTGGTGTATTTTTATGACACTGTTCAGGGTATATCTGTCTTACAATATTGGTAAATTGGACTGTTTAATGTATTTGGGTAGATCATTTAATATGCTTTCCAAAAGATAATGACAGTTTACCAACATTTTTAAGAAACGCAGTCTATAACTCCTTTCTTGTGGTCACTTAGGAGAAAGAAATTCGTTTTGGAATATATTGTAAACACTAGCAGTACTTTTACCTTGGTCTGCATCACACTCCACTCTTTCCAGACTATGATCTCTTTGTTTTTTCACGTTCTGCTCCATGGTCGCCCTCGACAAGTCTTCCACTTCTTCTTCCTCCTTGTCATCAAACTCGAACCCGACACCTCCTTCCCGGCCTTCTCCTTCCTCCACAGGATTGGTCAGGCTGTCGGCGACATCAGAGTGGCCCAGCCTATCCTGCGGCTCGTGGGCAGTGATGTCAGACAGAGAGAGTGGGGGAGGAGGGACGTAGGGAGGAGGGGGGCTCGCTGACAGGTCGGTTTGATCTGCGCTGGGTTCCTCGCTCACACCAATGTCCTGAATACATAAAACAAAAGGGTCAAAATCAGATTTACTCGTGCCTAAGAATCACACTGTGATGATCATATCATGTTATGGTTTTACAAAATACTGGTTTCGTTTTATATGTGCAAAGACTTTAGTCTGATGTAAAGCATACCAGTGGAATGTAATTCATTGCATTGCCCAGCCCCAGTTCACTGTGGTCTTTATTTAGCAGTGCTGGTGTTTTCTCTGTTGCATAATTTTAACAGCCATTAGAGAACAGAAGGTCTCAGTCATCAAGTAGTTAACATTTTAAAATTTCTATTTAAAATGTATTAAAAAAATACAAAGCCATTTAAATAGTTTATTATAGTTTTCTTTGAGTGTTATGACCCTGACAAAGTCAGCCACAGCTGAAGTGGGTGCTTAAAGCTCAAGTGACCCATTCATTGAATGTCTTCACTGAAAGAATAGTTGAGAACTCTACTTCAACATTTGAAATCCTCCCTGAAAGCCATGATGCATGAGCTACTTTTGAAGATGACTCATTTTCTCAGTATACCTTACAGTATTTTTTTCCACTTTACCTTTTTCCTTTTAATTTAATACTAAAATTAGAAATGTCATAGTAAGGTCAATGCATGTTCGTCTATTGTCTGCCCTACTGAAAACATTACCATACAAATGGTTTTCAGATTAGAATGATAACCATTTACTCTGTAAAGTGCCAACATGACCCTGAGGGCAGAGGATACAAAAACCAACCTTGAAGAGCATGTAACTCGAGGACAGCGGCTCCACAGAATCTCCTGCAGAGGGGTGGGAAGGAGAGGTTGAGGGCGGGAGGCCCAAACACTCCTCCAGAGTTCCACCTTCCTCCCCTCCTCTGTCTCCCCCCTGTGCCTCCCCATCCTCTTCCTCCAGAAAGCCCGTCTCCAGAGTGGAAGGACCCAGGATTGGATCGGATTCATTGAACATGTGGTGGGCTGGACTGGAGTGGTCTGTGCCGTCCCAGGGAGCCTGCAGGGACGAAGGTGATGGATGAATGAAAGATGATGATCACACAAATGTGGATTTTTCACAATTTTCTCACATTTTACAGACTAAAAAGAGCAGAAACAAAACAAGTGTTCATCAACAATATATTCGATCACACAAACATCATTTACCAGGTACATTACTTAATAAGGAGAATACCGATTTAAAGCACAGTGCGAACCTGTAACTGATCCAGCTCCACTGATGGTGCCATCAGCCCGGTTTCCTCTGAGGAGCCCTGCTCACCAACAAGCACATCACTCCTTAGTTTTGAATCCAGGTCTGTTCCCCCAACACCGTACGAGTTGAGCATGCTTTGACCTCCTGCAGCCGAATTGAATGGGAAACCGTTGAGGGCATCTTTGGACGTCTTCCCTCCATGTAAAGAATCTGCAGACATGGAGTCATGGTGCAGTGAACTCAGCTCCAGGGTTTCATCCAAAGGAGGACAGTCGAGGAAATCTCCCCGTGACCCAGGAACTATTCCCAGACTTGGTGAGGCAGAATTGTGGGCATCCAAATGTGGAGGGTGGAGGTGAGGGTGAGAGGAGGAGGAAGAGGAGGAGGAAGGAGAAGGAGCCGATTGAGGCGCAGGGTGATGCTGGTGGTGATGATGGTGGTGGTGGGAGGACTGGTGGGGGTATTCAGGAGGCTGAGGGGAGTGGCGACCAAGACCCGAATCATACAGGCAGCAGTGAGGATGAGGCAGCTGCGGATGAGACGAGGAGGAGGATGAAGACGAGATGCCAGGGTGAGTGGCCAAGCCCGGGTGGTGAGGGTGATGATGACTTTGAGGATGAAGATGAGAGGGGTGTCCCCTGACGTAGTTCCTGTGAGCCTCCAGGAAGCTCAGCTGGGGGTCGTTCAGGATGTAGAAGTCGGTGCGGCTCAGGCCGTGGCGCGCCGCCCCGATAAGGAGGTCACGGTCATGTTTGCCAGACTCCCACCAGACCGGGAGGTAGAGGGAGGGGCGGCACAGCTGGAGGCGGGCCGAGATTAACGGATGACGGAGAACCTGAGGGAGGGATGCAGTTCAGAGAGCAGGAAAGCACAAGGTGTAAATATGAAACAGTAGAGATGCCCTAACACAGCCCTAAGAAGGAAACTAGCAAAAGCATCTTTCTGTTAGCTTTAACCCCTTGAACTCTAGGCACTTTTTGCTTCATTCCCTTTATTTCCTGGCATGTCTTAGTAATGTCAAAACTGTCATGGCTATGTTAGGCTGGTTGGAAATGCCCTTGATTGACATGCGAGTGGTACTATACATGTTCTAGGGCACTTTTTATGGCAAAAAGCTTTTATGCAAGCTGAAAGTTTTGGTCATTTTTGCGCATGTAGCAAATATCTGAATTTGAACTGATAGCTGAAAGTATCCATTGATATAAGAGCCACGTTGATGGGACATTCTGAGACTCGGGGATGTCAAAAAGTGGGGGTGACCAGATAGCCAAGTGGTTAGGGTGTAGGCCACATGGGCGCCCTGAGAAACAAGTCCCCGGTTCGATTCCCGGCTGGCCAGAATGTTTGCTGCATGTTATTCCCCTTCTCTCTTTCCCCACATTTCCTGTCTCTCTCCACTATCACTATCTAGAATGTGCAAAAAATAATCTTAAATGCCAACCATGAACCACAGCGTCCTAGTTCTCTCTCCTCTCGTTTCCTGTCATCTCTCCAGTGTAGACTGATAATAAAGGCATAACATACCCAAAGTATTGATAGTGTAAAACCCCCATGTTTCCCTCCTATTGTTTAACTTTTTCTCATTTGCTTTTAGGATGAATATGTTTTGAGCACAGGTGCTACAGTTCTCATCGTGCATCATTTGGGTGATGCAAACAGGATGCAACAAAAGCCGCGAGTTGGCTGTAGGCATCACCTGAGCCAAATTTTGTTAAGCTGTTTAACCATTTTAGAGAATCCAAGGCATGACAAGTCAGGCTTCGCTAGTTCATGTTTTCACTGCAACTATAAATGTACCAACAACAATCAACTGAGGAAAGATATGAGGTTGTTGGCGATGCCTATTTGATATGATTTCTAGATATATTTATAGATGTCTGTCTTCACCAGACTTAGAAGGGAGCTATTTTTGACACATAATCCATCGATGAAATGCTAATGAGAGAGATGAATAAGGTTCATTTGTGCATCCATCAACGCATTGACATGAACTCATACCCAACTCTACACAAACAACAAGTTGTGTTGGAGATAAACTTTGAAGTTGCAACAGTGAAAAGGAGTACTAATGATGAAGCTTTGTTTCTTCAAAGAGCCCACCTGCTCTCTGATCTTTCGGAGCAGTTCGATGCGGTATAAAGTCCGGGCTGCTCTCTCTTCTGTCAGAGGCTCTACCAGCACAGCGGGATCCACCAACCCTGGAAAAAACGAGAGGGAAGGGATGAAGGGAGGGGGGTGAGAGAAAGAAGATAAATAAGTGTGTTTGTGTGTGCAAGACTCACGAGTTTGCAATTCATCTCACACATGTACAGCAGCTTAAAATATGGTGTGTGTTGTACATCCTCCTGTCAACCTTATCATCAAACTATACTGCTGATCCTGATGTTTTTAATCATCAAGGTAAGCAAATATGCAATTTGTGTTACCATGCATGATTACCATTAATCTGATGATACATATTTCACGTGATACATGTTGTAATATGTTCTTACACTCAATGACAGTTTTAGTTACAATTTAAAATCCATAATTTGTGGATCTTAATTGAATGTATTGAACTCTAAATTAACTGTCAATGAAGATAAAATGAGTCTTCCCACCAGCAGGGGTCAGTAATGTTGCCCAGGGCCAGGAACGAGGACCCCAGGAGGGACATGAGGTCTGCTGCTACACCCCAATGAGAACATTAACTTGTAAATAATGCAGTGTTGGACTCTATTGGTTTTAAGAGTCAAGCTCGAATTTATATTGTAAAATCAGCCAACTGTGGCTATAAAACAAAGCAGGAAATCCTGAGCTTCCTGTTCTTGGCAACATTTAAAATAACCACATTATCACGGTAAATTCAATTAGCAATGTTGTCTCACTGTCAAAACCTAGCTGTCATGTTTAACCCTTTGAAAACGGACCGCCCGGGAGGACGCTGTTTGCATAATCCTGTTTAAACTGTAAAAGCAAAAATATCAATGTAGGCACTGGGGAAGTATTTCTATTGCAGATGAAACTATCACAATGCCTTTGCACTCTGCTCATAAAACTGAACATATCTTAAAAACTAAAAAATGTACAGAGTTCAAATAGCTTCTGGAGTGTTAAGAAATATTTTGTTCATGTTTCTACATTCAGAATTGTTTTGGGCCAATATGTTTTTTGTGTTTATTTAGGAAAATATGATGAAAAAACATGTCCAATTTTTGTATTTTCTTTATCAATTATTATGGTCTATTGACTTACATAACTGTTTAGCTTAGGTTGTACAGCTTTTAGGGATATGAAGCATTTGAACATACACCAAGAAATGACATCACAATAAGCAAAAATACCAATGTAGGCACTGGTGGACCATTTCTTGTGTGTGTGACCATACGCAATACCTTCTTCCTTCCTTGGAGGCAGTTTGCAGGCCGTCCTACACATGTTGACAAAGGAGTTGAAGTATCTCTCCAAACTCTCGTCCGTCTTCCTCTCCAGTCGGGCCAGCGCTCTGAACTGGGACCAGTCGAAGGCTTTCCTCTCTGGGTCGTACACCACCCCAAAAGATGACACAGTGCGGTAAAAATCTGCTTGTTCTCGACGAGTCCACCTTCAACATGAGGACAAAGGCACATGTGATGGGGAATGTAGGAAAATGTAGAAATATTAGCCCTATTTAGAAGCCATATTTTTGACAATTTTAATTTAGCGGCTAGTTTGACAGTATTAAGCAACGATGTTCCAGAATAAAAGACCACAGAAAATGCAGATCCAAAAGTATCAGCAAAAAAATAACATAAGACTGATACAATATTGATCTTAAAACTTGATATCAGCTGATGCTGATACTATGTAGATTTAGCAGTTTACTGAATTTCCATCATCGTTACCTTCTCTGCCACTCCAGAAACAGGGGGTCAGGTTCAGTGGCGACCACAGAACACCGCCTCAGCTCTTCACCCAGTTGCCACGCCAGCGGCCCCCCAGCGTGATGACTGTGAGTAGCTCCGGCTCCTCCGAGACCCATGCCGACGAGGCCGTCGTGAAGCAGGAAGTCCTGCCGGAGCAGCGGCTCGCGGCGCAGCGTGAAGCGCTGGTAGGCGGTGATCAGGCGTCGTAAACGGGCCGTCAAGGCGGGGCCAGTGGGCCACAGGGGCCGGGCTTGGACGACGTGGAGGGCCGCCACCCCAGTCCCTGTTCCTGTTGTCGTCGTGGTGACCAATGTTCCATCCTGGGCGCACAAGTCACCTAATGACTTGATATCACCTAATATCTGGGAGTCTGCGGAGAAAAGATTATTACACCCTGCTTGAGTTACTGATGCTGCTGTTGCTACAAGGTCTGTACAAGGTCCCCAGTAGTTAGTTTCTCATATAACTACTGGGGGCTGATGATGTTTTTGGTGATGGAAACGTACTCTAGGTTTCTTGTTGTCACTTGATGGATTCATGTTTTATGTATTTTATCATGTTTTATGTACCTTAGTCCGAGTGCCTAAGTCTCTGTGTGTCCTGTGTTTTACCTGGCTGCATTTCCCCTCTGGGACGATAGCGTTAAAGTTGAAGTTGCATAAAGTTTGTATGAAAAAGAAATCAATTCTAAAAGAAGGGCCGAGTACCGTTTTTGGAATACCAGTACCAATAAAATACCTCAAAACAAACCGTTTTTTCTGGTACTTTCCTTAAATATAGACATGTTTTCCTACAAATTCCTTTTATATATTTAACACAATAAACCAAACTTCTCAAATCCATCAGTGTTTCTTTTGTCTTAACACAGAGCAGCCGTACGAGGACTTTTTGCGACTACATTTAGCAAATCAAAAATGTAAATAAGGAAAGATTTCTTCTTAACAGCAATCAGTATCATCCTCCCAACACAGTTTGGTCTGTACTTAAAAAGTAGTGAGATTTAATCCCTAGTTCCACCTAAACGAAGTACACTTTGTTCCATGATTGTTTCTCAGCAGCACACATTCTGTCCAAATGAATGCCTGCTTAATTTGGAGGGAGGTTTAACTTTATTAAAACATAGAATCCAGACATGAATTAAATAAAAGACAGATCACAGAACATATCCTGAAATTCTCTCTATAAACCACAGAACTTATGAGTTGGAAATTGCCAAATCCAAATCAATCAAAGCAGTACATTGGGCTCTTAAAACTTCATTTGAAAATGTAAACTCATACTCCAGCTGTCCCTAAATATTCTGCCTTATAGTACCTGCATGTCTTGAATACTAAAAATCTTTTCACAATATTACTGTATCTGTTATGTTGCCTCATTTACCCCAGAACTATGGGTAACAGGGTATTTGTATCCAAGTGTGGATGTCTTTCCATCTGCTTCTCCAGAGTGCCATTCAACAGTTAGATGTTCATTAAATGTACCCAGTGAGACAGTGATCACCATTAAAACTATCAAAACTCATTTCACACATTTCCCTGCCCCCTGCCCCCCCTCGGACTCTGCAGAGAAGCAGTGAAATGAAGACTTCAGCTGAAAGGTGAAATGGGTTTAGATATTAAACATCATAGGAGAGAGCACCTCTTGGACAGTGGAGAGAAATGATATCATACTGTCTAAAGGGAAGACTCATAACAGGAAAATTACTAGTTGAAATGATAGCTCATATTACCTTTAAGACCTGCAAATGCCAAGACATTAAGCAGCTATCTGTCAAGTTGGCATGTATTAATGTGTGTCTATGGGTCTTAAATGTAAGGATGCTTCTGTGTTTATGTTCTTGTTGAGCTTCTGCTTTTCAAAGGAAATGTATGAAGAACATTCTCCCCAAGGACTCGCACTGTGTACTGACTTGGCATTCTTGATATGAACAAATATGTCTATGTATATACAGGGTTTCCACACATTTTTACCAATGAATTTTCAAAACTTTTCCATATAATTTTACCCCATTTCCATGACCTTATTTAAGTTGTTTAAAATAGGTAGGGATATGTAGCGATCACAGGGCGCAGGCTAGGGTCTGCCTCTCTCTAGAGCCATGTATTATATTTGTCGTTCGCAAGCCAAACATTATTAAACATTAATGTTATTAAACTTCCCAGGCATTAGCAGATAAGCAAACTGCTAGCGCTTGCTAACTTCAGACATTCCCACCGCCAACTAGCTGCATACGCCAATGTGTATCTAGTGACACTTCAACGTTGACACAGCGCAGCACTAGATTTTACATTTATAATACAAGGAACGTATTTCACATAACGTTATGTTTTGGGATTTTTATGGACATATTTTAAACAATAGCCAAAACAATGTGTATTCAAAACTTTTCCAAAACATTCTGTTAATTCCAAAACAGTTTTCCAGGAATTTCATGACCCTGGGGACCCTGTATATAACAGTGGTTACTGTACAGTGATGTCTCACCTAGACCTGTGCTGTCAGGCTTGTCTGAGGTATCCGTGCTGGAGCAGGTTTCCTCTCCCTGTGAGTTAAAGACACACAAATATTACAGAGGAGAGAACATCCAAATTTACACAACAGCAATATCAACTTACATAAGTGAGGACTTTCATTACACAGCTCTAACATATAACTACCAGAAACCAGCCATTCTTTCAGAAAGACACTTTGTCCATAAGGCTGGGCACTATGTTTCAAATCAATATCACAACATTAATAAGAATACTTGCTAAATATATCAATTTATGGAAAATATATGCAAAAATCACATATCATGTCAACAGGCATTTAATGCAATAAACTGTTCTACTCTCATGCAGTACAACAGACCAAACTTTACAAAAGGTGTAAAGGAGAATTTTGTAATACAATAACACAACATGATCATGTCACCGAGATATAATTCCAGAGAAACACGAACAGCGATATTTAATTACAGCCCAGCCCCACCATTTCCTACAAACAAAAAACATACCTGAAATACTGAAAATTGCAATTAAATCTTCTATCTTTTAATTTTTGTTTATTTTGTTTTTTCCCCCCACAATTAAAATGGTGATCTTTAAGTACAAAACGTTTGTAAAAATTCATGTTCAGGGTTATTTCTGCAGCTTGTATATTCACAAGTTATGAGATGTATGTTGCATCTCAGACTGCAGATATTTAAAAGCAGCCATTTCCCCTTTCAGAAGCATTTAATTAAATCTAGCAAGAGAAGAACAGATCAGTTTCCTGAAACTTATTTTATTACTATGATGTTTAGGAAGTCTTACTGTGTTAACTGCAGATTAAGAACACAGAGCTGCTGAAAACTGTAGTTGCACAGAAGTTTAGAAAAAAGACAAAAAGCAAAGATAAATAAAACCTAATAAAATAAGCAATAAAAAAAGATACCAGAGATTATATTTTACACTTTGAATTTCTTAACATCATCATCTAACATTATCCGTTCTGGTATTAAAAGTGTTGTTATGTATTAAAATGCATCATTAAGTCTACACAGTTGTTTTTACAGTACCCAGAGGCTACACGGTTCTGTTGCCCATCAACTTAGAAGGATCCAAAATTTAAAAAGGTTTTCCCAGAAGCAACTTTAACTATCGCCACACAAAGTCAGACTTTTTATCTAAAGAGACAAATAAATAAGGTGTCCATAAAGGAATACACTGAATCTCAGGTTTGGAGTGAGTGAGAGAGAATAAAAGACAAAGATCTTTTTAAACAATAATGTTGCGACCTTCTTGCTCACCTTGCTGCTCTCGTCTCTATCCTCCCCTCCATCAGCTTTGCTCTCGCTGTCGTCCTTCGCCTCCTCAGTTTTACACACGCTGACAAAAGAAACGACAGACAAGAGAGGAAAAAAAACTTTAATAACACAGAAAATGTCCTATTGAGCTCCCTAGGTGTACGACGGAGAGAATTAAATGGGATAGAAAACAGGAAGAGTAAACACGCTGCATGAGAAACTCAGTTCCCTTAATGTTTGACTAAAGTTAAAACATGTCAGAGTACAGACAACAACGTATTAATGAGGAAGCACCAGACTGCAATTTCAGTCTTTGTTCATGTCAAAATAAAAAAATATTAAACGTTTTATGACATAAAAACTAAATTCTACTTCCCAGCTATAGATAAACATAAAGCCTGGCAATGACCAGGCTGCTTCTTTTAATATCTATATACTATATATACTGACCTGGAACAAATGGAAGACAAGTTCACAGCTGTGTGTGTTTTTGTCAGTTTAAGAAACTGAGTCTCTGCTGCTTTGATTATGACTGTTCTTTCTTTAGTCTGTCTCTTATGAGTCCCCCAACTTTACAGAAGTGCGATACTAAATCACCGGAGTTCCCCTTTAAAGGTAAACTGAAAGACACGTGAGATGCATTGTGTACTAGTACTTATTTTAACGGTATTCTGGATATTTACATACCATTTTAAACACATTATTTATTTTCCTCTCTGATTGCTGACTTTTTACCTTTGAGAAGAACCTGCAAATACTCCAAACCAAAAGTGAGATGAAAGTAATTCTACAACTCAACTAACAAGGCTCCCTGTCTAAATTCCAAAACGTTTAAGCTTCAGAAAAATCTAGAAATAGATATTATATTTTAAAAAAAACTGGCTGTGAACCTATTTTCTGCATTCTTGGGATACAATCAGCAGCACTGAACCTTCTTCGGTGTATTTCAGACACGGTCCCTACGGTTTCACATTGGATCCAGAATGCTATGGAACGTATCCCTTTAGAAGCTACAAGCTTCTGGCTCAGGGACAAACAAGTTAAGTTTTTTCATATTTTGGACCCCTTTCTGGACTATATTGGAGATGACGGGGCCCAGGCCCTTCGGAGTGGAGATCTCGAGGTACATTTCCATGTAGGTCTTAATGTTTTATATGACATTGTCCCTCCATCATGCCTGATTGCCCTTGTTTTATATATATATATATATATATATATATATATATAAATAAATAAATAAATAAATAAATAATTGTATGAACCCTCTGTCTTGGTGTTTTTGTTTTTTTGTATATGTGGAGAACTCTTGGAGAAAAATCTAATTTGTTTTCCACACCCTCTGTGCTCTGCTGTGGATTCCACAGGAGGCAAACACTCCCAAGGCGGCAATGAGGAAAAGTGTAACACTTTTTGGGAACATTTTATGCAGGTTTTGAGCAGCCACATTTACTGTACCACGGCCTCTGCATGCACAAACTCCTCCGTGTAATGTCTCCCTTCTGCGTATTTATTTGTTTCCTCCCATCCTGTTTCAAACCTGCGTAGGAAGCCTGCCGAGTTAACACTTTGAGACTAGACGATCCTCCCTGCCACGCAGTCGCTGTTGCTCAGCTGGGAACAGCTTCAGGTTGAACAGGTAACAAAGCGAGTGACAACTTCAATTACATTCAGGAAGAGGATCAAAGCTTCCTGTTCAAATGCGTTCGTCTCATCTTCATAGCTCTGCCGTCAGCCGGAGCAGCAGGACCCAGAAAATAAGTTTCCCACACTTTGTTGTTGCTTTCCTCTTTTTCTCTGGCTCCCTCTCTCTGTCAATTATTCCTCTCTGGCTTATGTCAGTGTAGTAAGTACAGTGAAACTACCAGAAAAACGACTTGTGAGGATGGAAAAACCATATACCTTTTACAGTTCAGCGGTAGGTTATGGCAGAAATGAAATACACCTGCAGCTGTGTGTGTGTGTGTGTGTGTGTGTCAAATAAATGTATCTCTAGCTCCATTTATAGCTATCATTAAAACATGATCTGCTTGCTGTCGGCATAATTAGCACCCTGATGTCACCTTTTGCGTGTATATTTGGATTTGTATGCGTTTATAATCTTGTTCTTCACACTCAGTATGTAAAGGAGGTGTGTGGGCGGGGAGGTGGCGGTGCCGACAAAAATAAACACGGCATCAGAGAGGACAGGATGTGTTTTTCGCACCAGTGAGGGCACCTGCTGTGAACGCTACTACGGAGCGTAAACGATGCAATGACTGCTGGAAGCAAGAAGTGGCTCCTGCTGAAGATCACTTCTGTACCTGCATTTACTATATGTGTAAGAAAGCCAGGCTGACGAGGCTGGGTTACCAACTGGGCAAACAACCAACCCAGGGCCTGAAAGCTCCATGCTTACTGTGTGTCAGCTACTGTAGTTTGTGCTGATTTAATTGCCAGTTTGTTTTGGAACATGCGCCACCAAAGCACAATATCAACTGACACGATAAGAGTCTTGTGGGCTCTGCTTTATGAGCTGATCTCTCACACACACACACACACACACACACACACGGAGTGACAGGAACAGTGGGTTGTGAGGGCCCAGCAATAAATTTTTTGACGCTGCGTTTTGTATGTGTTATTTAAAATGTTAACATTTTACATGTTATATTTACTTTTACTGTTAACCTTGATAGTCAACTTTATTTTACCACTGTAAAATATACTGCCTCACTACATGTTTTTAACTCTTTAATAACCAGATTTGAAAGATCATTGTCAACATATTTTATAGTTATTTGTGTGAAAAAAGGAATATCTCTTTTATTATCGGCTTCAAAAATCCAGAATAGGTAGAGGGGCTAATATCAATGCTATTAGGACTTAAAAAACATCACAGTAAGATATACAGAGAAAACAAGCAAAATTAATTTCAAAAAGGGGAAACCAATTCATGTGATATTAGTGCGTCTGTGTACATATGGGCAAACAGTATACAGTACTGTATGTGCAGGTTTGTGTTCTGATCTCATGTCTACCTTTAGGCTTTCCTACTGCATAACCCTGTGTGCATAAGTGTGCGTGTGCGTAGGGGGTGGATACGTGACAAAAATTTAGAAAGGATGTTCGGGTTGGGCTCAGTCGCGTCAGCTGGGCTAGCCTACTTGACATGGTACTTCCTGTTCAGTGCCGGGGTTTGTCATTTACGTGACAATGCATGGATGCAACATATAGGCTACTATAGGCGGTAAATATTCATGGAGGACGTCAAACAGAAAACAGGGAAATCGTGTGGAGGCATCTCGATTTGTTTCAGCTTACGTTAACTGCGTCGGGTTCGGACAGAAATATGCGTCCCGAGCCGCACTCTGCTGTGAGTACTCTACCTGTCAGCCATGTCGGGGACCCCCTCCCCTCCTCCCTGTTCAGCGGACAGCGCTGTGACGTCCGGCATTCCCACTCTCTCCAGGAAACACAGGTCTGGATCTGCACGCATGGCGTTGTACCGCTCGTAGCCTGTTCAAGGGAACACAATGTTAGATACACACCCCATTAAAACACAGAAAAACATGTGCGCACAACACACCACACACACCTGAATGCCCCTGAATGACTCTCACAACTCTTCAAACACAGTGTGTCACAGCATCTAAATCTAAAGTAAAATGCTGAAAACTGCTGAGGACAAGCAATTTTGTGAGCCAATAACCACTGAATTATCTTCAAACCACAACATGAAACATAATTATCAAAAGACTGTGTTCATGCCACCTTCCATGGGTAAATAAACCTAAAAGAACCTTTTGAAAAAACTACTAGTGGTGCATGTCAAGAAACTGTCAAACTGTAAGTTGACACCCGTCCTCACCGTGTTTGTGGACTCCTATGAGGAGAGACTTGTCAGCTTCCGTATCCCACCACGTAGCTGGGATCTCTATGTAGTCGATGTCGGGTAGTGGCACCTCAAGTTTACTGTCAACACAAACAGACACGCATGCAAACAATCAGTCAGTGAGTCACTGCTGTCAGTGGCGAGTCAGAACACGCCGGCTTTCTGGAAACACAAGCGAACAAACATCCAGTCGCATCAGAAATCTGTCAAACGGCATTTTGACATTTTGTGCGTCTAAGCACTTTCAGTCTCATCACAACATTTTCAGTTTACTAATGTGAACAAGCAGAAAGACAAAAGCATCCAATGAATAAATAAAATCATTACGTCAATCTCTTACCAGATTTTTGTCCAGTTTATCGACAAAAACAGTCCAATAAAGGTTTGTTTAGGCACAACATGAAGAACATGCTCCATACCTGGCAGGTATCCCCTCTAGAGCTTGATTGGCAGCCTCACCCAAAACCTCCACCTTCAGGTAGTACAACATCCGCACCCTCAGTAGCACCCTGTGGAGAGAAAGGGTTGTACTTCGAATCATAAATGCACCACAGTAATAGATTACTTTCTCACTCTGACAGAGCTGCAACGATGATTATTTTCATTATCGATTAATCGTTTAGTCTATAAAATGTCAAAAATTGTGAAAAATGCTCATCACAATTTCCCAAAACCCAAAGTGACGTCTTCAAATTGCTTCTTTTGTCCAAAACTCAAAGACTCTTCATTTACTGTCATAAATGACAAAGAAAAGCAGCAAATCCTCACATTTAAAAAGCTGGAACCAGCAGATGTTTGACATTTTTGCTTGAAAATGACTGAAACGACTGAAATGGATTATCAGAATAGCAATTAATTTTCTTTCGAACAACTAATGGATTAATCGATTAAAAGATGCAGCTCTATACACTGAATGGCCTGTTGTTCAGTTTGTTCAGACTGGTTGAACTACTCCTAATGTATGAATGTAAACCGTTTTATTGATGTTTTCTTTTTTTGATGCTTTTTAAAGTCTATTTTTTTGCAAAAGCTTTGTAATCTCAGTAAATGGGAGTCCTCCTGTCAACACGCTTTCTGAGAATTAAAGAAATTAAAAGCTACGGCTCTCACCTGGTCATACAAGCTGATATCAAGGAGCCAACAGTTCACGTTATAAATAAACAGCTTTGTCCTTGAGTAAGTATACATTTAACCAGCACACAGCTCTGGTTCTATGCTCTGTGTTGTTTGTTGCCAAAGGATTTTACAACACTGCTGCCATCTTAAAGCACCTCTGGTTTACCAGCAAATCACTGATTACTACTCAGTTACATAAAATGACCTACACTGCTGATTGTAGTGTTTCTAGTAGCTGTTGTTCTATAAATGTCTCATAAATGTCACAATCAAACTGGTTAAGACTGAACACATCAAAAAATATATATTTTGTTGCAGCACATAGAAAAGGTCAAACTGTTACATCTGGTTCATCTAGTTAACTTCACACTTTCTTCTTCAGAACTGACTGTTTGGTTAAAGTGTTTCACATTAACGTTACACAGTAGTGCTACTGTTTGAACCATGTTAATTGGAGTAAGGAGAATCATTTGTAAACTGACTTGTTGCAGTGTTGTTTGAGGTGTTTCTTGTAGCTCTCATCCTGCAGCACCACCTCAGGGTTACAGTGCACCAGCCAGTCAGCGTTCTTCACCTCAGGAACATTCAGCTGATTCTTCAGCTTCTTCCCCTTCCGACCCCGAGGAACTGGAGCTGAGAGACCTGGACCAAAGAGATGGGAAAAACATAACTATTCCATCACAGCAAATCCACTTAGTTAATTGTTGACATTCCTTTTTTAAGATCATTTTTATCTTTATTGGACAGTTAAGAGGCAGACAGGAAACGGGGTGAGAAAGAGGGGGCATGACATGCAACAAAGGTCCCCGGCTGGAACTGAACCGCTAACGTTGCGGCTACGTGGCATGCGTTGTAACCATTCGGCTACCAAGGCACATGCAATGCATTTTAATGAAAATAAGCAACAAAGTGCTAGACAACGTGGGAGCTTCTACGGTAAATTTATTTTGAAAGGGAAAGGTAAACTTTTCATCCTACAAAAGCATCACAATAAAAGTCAATGGAAACAGTTAAAGGGGAACTCACATCGTAATCAGTTTACAGGGGCTGGCGAGTATTATACTGCATATATGAACAAACAGCTGTAGAAAGCCTTTTGTGGCTCGAGAGGGAGCTGCGAGAAATCTGATAAATGTCCTCAAGTGATGTCACTTGAGTCAACGTCAGTTCGGTCTGAAGACTACAAATTTGAAAATGTAAAAAATCTGAGGGTGTGGAGTTAGGAAGAAGTGAGATTACCAGACCTCTGCTCATCTCTGCTTAAGGCTAACAGTTAGAGGCTACATTAGCCACTACTAGCATAACACACCACAATATCTGACTGAACTGTTGGTGGCCCAGATGCATTGTGGGTAATGTAGGCGCCAGGTTTTGAGAAGAAAAAATAATGCGTGGAATAAAAAAGACGATATCTCTGGTCCTGCTGAATCAATTTTGATGCTTCTTTTAATTTTCAAACGGTCCATCGTGAGTTATAAGAGTGCAATGCTAAATCTGTGGATTACTCCTTCAATGCTAACTGAAGTGATGGAGAATAAGGTATGAAATGCTAACCAGAGTGATTGAGCAGCGCCTGGTCCTGGCCTTCCTTGGTGGGTGCGATCAGATCCCAGATGAAGCTCTTGATCTTGTCATCACCTTTGTAGTGTCTCAGGCAGTAAACCAGCAGAGCCCTGTGTAACAAACAAAACGTTTATTTTTTAATATTTACATATTCTTTTTTTCACACTACTCATACAATGAAGGCTATGTTCGCAGGTGTAGTGTGTCTGGGCATTACAGCTCGGACCCTGGTGTCCGGTTGCTTGTACGACTTGGATTGGATTTTTTTTGTTTTTTACTGTTACACCCCCTGTAAATCCTTCTGGACATTTGAGAATTTCTGTTGGGTAAAATTTTTCTTACCTACAGATCACCTCCATGTCTCTCTCTGCCAGGTGCCATTTAAACCGACCATGATTTAGGATGTCCTTCCACCGACCCCACCTGGAAAGAACCAGTACAGAACGGAGAGGGAGTAAAAATGTAGATCAAAGCAGAAAGATAGAGAGACAGGAGGATGGAGAGCAATAATCTTTTCAGCTGAAACATATTTTCTTCACTTCAAACCACAATGAAGTTTGCTTTGTTGTATTTTGGCTCAGTTATGTTCACTCTTGAGCTTTCCACAGACCAACCTTGTAAACAACAGATATGAGCTCAGAGGTAGCTTTTTATTGGACTGAGTATTAGTAAGCTGTCGCCCCACAAGGTTTATGATTTTGGCTGCAAGGTGTGAGGGATGTGTGTGTTCATGCTGTTTAGAAAGGAATGAAAAAGAGTCATTTATAATGTGGCTTGTCATTTTTTTAAATTTTGCTATGCTAGGCTGTCTAAGGACGAGGAACTGTCAGCTAAGAGACGTCTATGCACACCTACAGTACAAAACCTTTTGCCGCTATGGAAATGCTCTCCAGGTTACTTGGAAAAGGAACTATTTCTTTCTGTTACTCTCTGCAAATTCAACTTAAGCTGCTTGGTGGTCTGAGGTGTAAATGTAAGGGAGCAGCCATTTATGGATGATTTCTAAAACGCCTCAGGTCATACCCGAAGATAAGCAGGTTCTTTTCAACCCGGAAGCACTCAGCACGGAGGTACCGCCGGCTGCGTTCTCCCAGGCGGCGAGTCCGACACGGCCTCTCCTCGGAGTCGCTGTCCAGCTCTGAGAACTCCATCAACTCATCATCCTCAAAGGAGTTGTAGTGACGGGTCTGTTTCCTCACCCGAGGCGTGTCGATCACCAAGGACTCCTGCGTCAGAGAGGAGAGTTTAGTCTGAATGAGAGAAACAAGTATAAAGGTAGACTTTGTAGGAAGAAGGTGAAGCAGGAAAGGAGAGATCCGTCAAAGTTTTAATCTTCTGGTTGTATTCATAAGAGAGGGACACTAGGGGTGTCAGTTATTAGGGATTCGAGGCACGAGCCACGGTCCACATACAAACACACGCACACACAAGGTATAAAGACAGTAGCAGTGCTTGGTGTGCAATCTGCTTCATTCATTAAGGCAGTCCATCTGTTATGAGGGGAGAGGAGAGGAGAGGAAAAAGGAAAAGGAAGACATGATTCCTGCCCTCCTTTACTCTTCTCCCAGTTTGGGAGCTCAGCTTAACTTCCCCTCCCTCCATCTTTGTGTTCACTAACTTGGATCAGATCCATTTCTTCTTCCCAAGCCTTCTGTTGTTCCCCATCTCACCTTCTCCACCCATTCCCCCAGTAATCCTTCTCCACTCTTTCTACCTTCTTCTTACCTTTGCAAGATGGAAGTACATCTCTTCAGCGTCCACCTTTCTTTTCTCCCTTCTCTGTCACTTTCTTCACTATTACTTCCTTCATATTTTCATTGTTTCTTCTTCATTTGTCTTTACTTTCTCCCCTTTATTTTTGTGCCAGCCTCTCATTTTCTGTCCTTTTTATTCGAAACTCCTTTAATTCTCGTTGTTCCTTTCCTCCTCTCCTGCTTTCATTCTTAAACCCGTTCTTCTCTCCATCTCTCTGTACCTTCTCGGATTTAGAGTCGATCTCCACCTCAGCGATCTTGGCCCATTTCTGCCAGAAGTTGGGGTCGTCCAAAGAGATGTCCGTCCTGTTACCAGATGAGATGAAACTGGCCTGAGGAACAATAAAAAAAACAGTCAGATTCTGGCTGATGTTAACTGGGTTTTGACAGATGTTGGCATTCAACCAAATGTTTGGACTGAAGCTGCCAAATGCAGATTTTTTTCCACAAATATTTACTATCTTTACATTTGATCTTCATGCTAAAATATTCCAAGTATTCAGTGTCTCCTCCAAAAAGCTTCTGAAACAGCATTTAGACTATGTGCCAAAAACACCATTTGAAGCCAACTATCAGTCCAATTTCAGCCATTTTCTTCATAATGGAGATGGGGATGACCTCCCTAACTAGTACAAAAAGGTTAAGGTGTTGGTTTTAAGGGTTTACACTACACCTTTGTCCTACATTAGATCCATATACTGTATTTGTTAGGAGTTTGTGAATACATACGTTCTGGCCTTTACTTAATGTTTAAGGATTTCTACCTTAGCGAACGTGGACCCTTTCCCTTCAGACTGGATGGTGATGGTCTGAGTTCGTCTCTGAAGTATCTGATCGATGTCCTCCTCACAGAACTTGGAGCCCTCGTCTTCTTCGTCCATTAGTGCTCCGTATGCTCCTTTTTTCAACAAATCCTCCACTTCTAGCTTAGAAAGCTGCTGCACCTGCAGCAACAAACAGCCACACAGGTTAGAATCCATGCTCCTTTGATTCCTAAGCTTGTAAATTGTGACCACATCCCTGAAGAAAACCTCCAAATATATACAGTGCAACATCCAACAATCTTATAATATCCAATAATACTCTACTAAGAAGTACTCTCTCACCCCGTTGAGGCTTCCTTTGCGGTTGATGTCTTGGAGGACGGCTTTGTCCAATCCGAGCTTCAGACTGGCCTTGTCAAACATTTCCCTCTCGTATGAGTTCCTGGTGATCAGTCTGTAGACTTTCACCGCTTTGCTCTGGCCAATCCGGTGGCAGCGTGCCTGGGCCTGACACAGAGCGGGTCCACAAAGAGATATCAATATAACAACAGCAGACTGTATTATTACTGTGCTTGCAGCCGGACTCTAAGAATGGCCTTGGATGCATTAAGGATTTTGTGCATAAGGTGAAAAAAGAAACCCAGTGGGTGTAAGCTGTTAGATTTGCACAGTGTTAACATTGGTGCATTTAGTGTGACACAACCTTACTATGGTTACGAAGTTTAAATACAATATAATGAAAAATGTTGTTATACTGAAGCAAAGGCTCATTGTTGTGGATTTTAGGGTCTGAACAAAAGTTGATAATAACTGAAACTTAAAAATAATTTACATTACTGTGATAAGGATAATGGCATTTAAATGTTTTTTCAAAATGAAATTAAAACAAAACAATCTTTATAAATAATATTGAGCTGTGAAGCACAAAATCTCTTTTTGACCTTGTCCATAAGGATAACGACAAACTTTAATTTCTCTTGAAAAGTGTTAAAGAAACAAGATATCAGAGTGACTGATATATTAGGCTGCTCACTTAGCAGAATAAATCCAGTGCTAGGACAATATATTATAATGTACTTCATGTTTAAAAGTGGCAACACAGAGCAGTCCCAAACTTTAAACAACATTTTTAGAAAATGCCGCTCAATTTTGAGAGTGTTCAAATATTTTGGGAAGAAATGGAAACATCCATTGCATCTAAACTGTGTGAAAGATTCATACCCACATCCATCTATATGTAAACTTGTACCGCTGTGACATTTTTTTTCTCCCAGCTCTCTGCCCACCTGCAAGTCGTTCTGCGGGTTCCAGTCAGAGTCGAAGATGATGCAGGTATCTGCAGCCGTCAGGTTGATTCCCAGCCCTCCAGCTCGGGTGCACAGCAGGAAAACGAAGCGGTCCGAGTCCGGCTTGCAGAACCTGTCAATGGCCGCCTGCCGTAGGTTCCCTCGCACGCGACCGTCAATGCGTTCGTACGTGTAGCTGGAACACAAAGCGTTGTGTTTATTTCTACAACAAATGTCTCCTTTTTTCCGAAGTTGTATCACATTCTTTGTTCATCTACCCAAAATCTCCATTCTGCTTTTCGGTCTTTCTTTCCCTCTTCCTGCACTTCCCTTATACCCTTCCTTTCTTTAATTTCCTTCCTTTTTACTTTCTCATTCAATCTTGCCTCCCTCCTCCCCTCCCCTCCCTTCCCTACTCTCTCTCCTCACCGTCTCTGTATGAGGTAGTCCTCCAGGATGTCCAGACAGCGGACCATCTGGGAGAAGACCAGGACTTTGTGTCCCCCGGCCAACAGTTTGGGCAGCAGCTTGTCGATCAGCACCAGTTTGCCGGCTGCCTGGATCATGGCCTGCAGCTGGAAGTCCAGCGCGTCTGGACTGTGGCTCTTCCTGAAGCTTTCCAGAATCTTCTCCTCCGCTCCTGAAGGAAAAAAACAGAAAGGTACTGCTTTACTCCCAGACTTTAAGATATGGAGACGGATATAATTCATTGTAACTTTAAAGGAATTTAGTTTTTCTGTTCCTCAGTAAAAGAAAACATTTGTGTGTGTGTGTGTGTGTGTGTGTGTGTGTGTGTGTGTGTGGTGCTCAACTTAAACACTACCATCACAGTTTCTTTCTTTCAGCAGATGCAAAGTGCTGTGTAATTATAGATGACTAATAAATTGATCAATATAATCGATGTGTCATTAAAGAGGTGCACTTCAAAACCAGGGAAGAACAAGGTCACTGATAGTGTGTGTGTGTGTGTGTGTGTGTGTGTGTGTTAATGTGTGTGAGAGGGACTGTGTCTGTGTGTAAATTATGGGTGGCATTCAAGGACTCCCTTTCTGTTACTTTGTGTGTGTGTGTGTGTGTGTGTGTGTGTGTGCTCTCACCGGTGATAAGGTAGGGGTGGTTGCAGCACTTGCGGAGCTCCATCATGGTGTTAATGAGGTTGGGCATGTTGTGCTGGTTGGCTCCTCTGGACAGGAAGGAGAAGTTCTTCTCTAAGATGGCTCGGTAGTATTTCTTTTGAATGTTGGTCAGCTCCACCTGCAGGAACACCACGGGCGGGGAAAAAGTCCAAATTTGTTTTAGTGTACAGGCTGGTAATACGGTTTTCCCCACGAACATGGAATGGGTTCAGTTCCGGTTCGCATACCTAATTTTGAACTGTTTGGAGCATTTAGGCCAAAAATAAAATTGGTTTGAAACACAAAAAAGTAGGTTCCCAGCTGGAACCAAAAAGTTGACCTAAAGTGCGAACCGTGACCCCATCAGTGGGCGTGTCCTATTCTACAGGTTGGAAAGAGAGGATGGAGAAGGCAACAATAGCCTCTGGTCTACTATGGTAACAGTCTTCTACGTCTTGTGATCATTAATAGTTGGTCCAAAAACAAATATCTGTAATAACAGAACAAAAGCTCGCAGGTAGTCAATGCAGTCCGCCGGTGACGCATCTTTGATTACAATGGTTCTGCTCAAAACTGGTAGAAATGCAGGCTGGTTCGCTCACGTACTGGATTTTAATTAATTTACAATTTTATTTATAATTTAACTGTGATTAAAAAACATGTTTGATGTGATACAATAAAAGATTCTCAGGTGTCAAAGACCAGGGATTCTGGCCTGTTACTGGACTCATTATTGTAGCCACATTTCCAGCAGTGGAAAGAGCTTAGTGTCATTTAAACATAGAAACTGTACAAATTTGAGAATGCTGAAAGCCAGGACTGTTTATGTAAAACACACACACACACACACACACACACACACAGACACACACCTCTATGATGGTCTCTTCTTTAGGTGCCAGGTTTTTTTCCACATCGTCCTTCAGTCTCCTCAACATCATGGGCTTCAAAATGGCCTGAAGCTTCTTCACCTGTTGGAGGGAACACAGGAGGAGGTGTGAATGGGACATGAATGCAAATGTTAGGTGCGTATTTTTTTTTCTTGTCTGACAAAAATGGCAAGCATCTTCCTTCCTCTTCATGTCTGTACTAAATGTTGTTCTGAAATCAAATGTGTTTTTGTTTTGAGAAAAGAAAAAACGAGAGAAAAACAAAACACAGCTGATCCCAAACAACAAAACACACAGAGCTGCTGAAAAAGGAGGCTGAGTGTGAGAGAACAGCAATGTTGGGATGCATTTAATACAAACGCCACTACTTCCTGTAGCTGCTTTTAACAGCAAAAGCCATCCCGCACAGCGACTTTGGCCTGGCTAACGTCTCAATTTACAGCCCGTGGGCCAAATCTGGCCGGCGATAGCGTGCCAGGTGGCCCGCCGACTAATTCACAATGAAAATAAATTAATTCACACTGGGATATTTTTGTTTATACTAATTAGTAAATGTTCAATAATGTCCCTTGGCTGTTAAAGCTGCATTTTAGCCTATCAGCGATCTGTGCAGTGCGAGTGGTGACACTCTCGGCAAAGATGAGTGAGGACAGCAAACGTCAGTAGGTTGATGATGAAAACAGGCAATTCAATGAAAACTAGACAGATGGATTTGCCTTTATTTTGTCACTTCACACCAAACCTCTGTGTTTAATTTGTCAAATGTTAATTGCTGTATGTGAGGTTGCTAATATCAGGCGCCATCACGAGTCAAAAAATGCTAGCTTCAGTACAGCATTCCCATCTGGCAGCACCGCCAGATATCTCATAAATATTATTAATGTTGTTGTAACTGGCCCCTGGCCTCCTGTCATTTTTCACAAGTGGCCCCCGGGCAAAGCTAGTTGAGTATCCCTGGTCTGCGATGTACTGTAGCTACATGTAGTATTACAGCGCTTCTCTCAACATACCTGTTCATCTGTTTTGAGGTCTCCAAATTCTTCCAGGAAGGTGCTCTCTGAGGGAAACTGCAGCGGCTCCAGGAAATTCAACAGGCTGAACAACTCCTCCACCGAGTTCTGCAGGGGGGTTCCTGTCAGCAGAACCTTCTGTTCCTGTTAGAAACATGGGCAGGAATATCTTTAAAGAACATGAAGCATCGCACAGAACCTGCCGCTTCTAATGACAGTTATTCAAACTGAACTGAAAGATGACCCCATGGGGTTTATTAAAACAATCCTTCCTACGAGAAAGAAGGAGAGACAGGGAAGACGGGATTACATAAACAGAGATGAATGCATTAGAAGAGACACGTACCAATAAAAAGGTGTGCAAGTATGAAAGATGGGCAGGTATAAGAGGATTAAGTACGGCAACAATTAACACATTAAACAAATAATTTACTTTTTCATCTCACAGCTAAACCAACCTGAGTCAGCTATAAGTTGATCGAGACTAAAGAAAGACTAGTAGAAAAACAGACTGTAAACGGTTGAAACAACCAGTTTCAGTCACTCCAAATGGCAGTAGTACGAATACAAACAATACCGTAAAGTCGATACTTAGACCCAGCTGATAGGCGCTGGGGGGGGGGGGTATATCGGACAAAAAAGGTTGGGAACCACTGCCGTACATTACACTCATAACACACACACACACAGACAGACAGACAGACAGACTGACCAGGTTCATGAGCTTAAGTCCCTCCAGCAGTTTGCAGTTCCTGTTTTTCAGTCGGTGGGCTTCGTCGATCACCACGCAGCGCCAGTGGAGCTTCTTCAGCTCCGGACAGTCGGCCATGATCATCTCGAAGGTGGTGATCACCCCGTGAAACTTGAGCACACCTGGGATCGTGTTACCCTGTGGGCCAGAAAGAGAGAGAGAGAGCGAGGGAGAGAGGGTGAGAATGGTACATTTAAATGCACATATCAGGGGCGGGTCTCATGCAGCTGCAGAGGACCTTCATCGCATGTCATGCCTCACTCTTGCATTCTCCTCAGTCTCTCTTCACTTTCCAATAAAATGCCTCCAAAAGTTTTGAATCATGATTATCCATATAATTCAAAACTATTAGCTGCATACAGTATTGTAATGATAACTCTGTATTCATCGGAGACTGGACATGCAGCAATAAGAAACCTGGTATGTTGTGAATATTTATACCAGAGAAAGTAAAAGAGAATGAAAGGGTCGTTCCGAGAAAATGTTAAAGGTGCCGATCACTTCATGGCCAGAGATGGAGCCACCCAGCAGAGAGAGCTGAGGTCCAGGGGAAAAGAGGTCAATCAGAAAGAGAGAGAGAGAAAGTGAGAGAGAGAGATAAATGACGAATGTGGGTGTCGAATGGGTGTCTGTCACATCCACAGTGTTGAACACACCGCTAAAGTCTCTCAGATGGAGAATTGACACGGGAGGAGAGAAAGAAAAACTGAGAAACTGAGGAAAAGAGAAAAATATTCAGCTAAATCACAGTTTATTTGTTTCCCCAGCAAAGGTGATCTTAAATAGTCGTCATCATCTGAAGAATTAACATGACTTCAAGACGATACAGCACCCAAATACCGCCAACGATCACAAGGACAGCGCTCACTAACCCGGAAAATTACATGCAAAAATGAACAATCTAAACCTTCACCATAAAAATAAATTGATCTCTGTGTAACCTTAAAGGGACTATGTCCTTATATCACAGGCCTTGATGATATAAATCACTCCCAACATGCACCTGGGCTTGTTCAGAACAATCCAAATGTTGTTGCAGATATTGTGATTACAGATAAGATATTGTTGTATTGATCCCCGCAGGAGAATTCAGGTGTTGCAGCAGCACAAGGACAGAAATAAGTACAGAAAAGTATACAAAATAAAATAAGAATAGAAAATAACCAGTGTTACTGTATAACCTAACTTAATTCTAAACCTAGTCCAAATTCTGAAGACAGTCCCTTAAATACAAAGAAAAATAACACAACATTAGCTGAACATGAGTTATTTGTAAGACATTTTAAGGAGTTAAAGTGAACATTTTTAAGCTATCCAAAACCTCAGCAGTAAATATCAGGTTTTGCGAATATTAGCAAATATTAAAACAGCAACTGTGCAAGAAAGTTTAACTCCCTGTCCTCTTCCCACATGCAGCTGTGCAGCCTTTAACTCTTCTTCCTGTGACCTTGCTGTTATCTTCACCTGTAACTGCAACATCCTCTCCTCCCTGCACTCTGCAGGGCCCTTCATGCTCTCTCTCTCCAAGGGTTTGTCTTATTCAGTAATCAGAAGACACAGAATAAACCAATATGCAATGCAGCCACAAAACATTTTAACTTTGAGGTGAACATGTTCTACCACAGAGATCACTCTCTTGACCAACCTGAACAGCTCAACACTGAATGCAAAGAGTGTGTTCCCTCTGGGGTTTGTTGGAAGGGATTTCCCTACTCTTCACTAATTACTCATTACAGCAGAAACGGACGAGGCAGGTTTGCATGAATGTGAGTTCACCAAAGATAAAAATGAAATTAGCTTAGGGATGAACCTATTATTTTCACAATGAATTTATCAGGCAATTATTTTTCCGATTAGGCAATTAATTTCTTTGTTTATAAAATGTTAGAAAATAGCGAAAAATGTCCCAGAGCCGTCTTCATATTCTTTTGTCCTCCCAACAGTCCAAAACCCAAAGAATTTACAATCATATAAAACACAGAAAAGCAACAAATCCTCACATTTGAAAATGTTAAATAAACGACTTCAAAGATTAATTGATTATCAGAATTGTGCTAAACGAATTTTCAGACAATAAAATGAAACTAAAAACTAATAAATATCACAAAATAATACCTGGAACAAATGAAGCAACACAGACAGATGATACAAGAGTAACTGGATATGTGGGGAATATTTCCTTTAGAGAAGTCATCAACAGCTGAATGTCAGCACTTTCAAAGACTTCCTTCACTTCTATATCCTCGTGACAGTACGTGGTTCTCGCCCGAAAAGAAATAAAAAAGACACCCACTCAGACGTTCTACCTTTAGGTCTATTTATAAAAATGTCACACAGCTGACTTGTTCACTGGGTGATCGATGAGAGGCGATGACTACTATGCACAGACAGATTAAAAAAAAAATAATTCAAAGATTACCTGCGGGTCTCTGTAAAACATCTCGTACTGCAGGATCATCTGCCGGCTGATCTGTGAGCCGTGATACACGATGACGTTCATGTGCGTCCACGTGCGAAACTCCCTCTCCCAGTTGGTGATGGTGGACAGGGGGGCGATGATGAGGAAGGGCCCGCGGATCCCCATGCTGAAGATCTCGTACAGAAAGGTGATGGACTGGATGGTCTTTCCCAAGCCCATCTCATCTGCCAGGATGCAGTTTTTTCTGGGAAGAGAAACAAAGAGTGTGAGACAGCGGGAGAGGGCAGAGGGAGCCTTATGTTCTGCCATAATCCTAAAATGGCAGAACAGGAAATACACGCATTTATGCTAATTAGAGCAATAATTAAGCTAATTAGTCCATTACTATTTGTGTTAACATACTTGTTTAGACGTATTTCGGACTTCATAATCTGCCCAGGGAGAAGGAGTTTGACTCATACTTTATCAGCTTTTACAGGCTGTTGTTGTTGTTTGCCATATGAAACATAAGTGGCAGTAAAGCTAAGCGGTCTTAATAAAGGTCACTGTCCGACCCAAGCAAAGAAGGTTCATGAAGCTGCAGTGAGGAGAGAGGAGGATCCTCACAGTGACTTTGGTCTGCGTTAGTTAGGATTAAGGTTAGGATGTATGGAAACCTCACAGCTGTTGCAGGTGTGTTTGATGTCATTCTGAATACTTGAGAAATGTCAAGTGCTGTGTGAGTCATCTTTATTTGTCTGCCTTCAAATCTCAGATAGATTTAACACCTGGAAACTAATTTAGTCCCAGTGTGACCAGGTACGCTGTGTCAGTGTGTCAAGGTAGTTAGGGTTTTTGAGTTTTAGTAGTGTAGTTGTAGTTCTCATAATGTTTATGGTTGTTTTTTTATTTTAATATCACTGTATTTGTGGTAGGGGTGGGGAAAAATTGGTTCACTTAAGTATTGTGATTCTTTATCTTACAATTTGTTGATTCCTGAAGTGATATTATGTTATTATATATGAACTTTCTTTTTTTTTGATTATTCTTTCAGCATTTCTGCTTTAAGTTCTTGATTGTGACAGAAGAGACCAAGAGGAAAGGCAGGGGATAGAGAGCATTGTTTTTGGAAATATGGCTCATAATTTACAGTCTTTAGAAGTGTATTATGATTCAATTTTTTTCCTGTGGTCTACTGTTAAAAAGGCAAACAAATTAAACAACAAATTGTAATATTGAATCACTATACTTAGTAGAATAGCATATTGAATCGCAATACATATCGAATCGGTACCTAAGTATGGTGATTGTATCGACTCGGGAGATAAGCATATCGTCTCAGCCCTAATTTGTGGTCAGTGGGACTTATTTGTTTATGTCAGTTTTAGTTGTTTATTTTCATTTAAATTTGGTTTACCATAATAACTTTGGTCAGCGAATGTGCACAAATGTGTTTTTCACTTTTTACACTGTTTCAGCCTCAACCAATTAAATTGCTTCTAGGGATGGACATTTTAAGCAATTTCCAAAAAACATATCCACAAACATTAAGACGTTGCAATCATTTCAGAAGTTTGGATAGGTAAAGAATCTGGGGCTGGTTAACTTTGCTAGCATGCTAACACTGCTAGCAAAGATTGTGATGAGAGATTGCCTGTTAAGTGTCTCTGCTGTTTTCTCCTTGTGCTTAATGCGCAAATGGCTGATCATCAAACTAGTTTTTCTGTGATACACAAATGTGATTATACGCTGAGTGAATACTGACGTCCAAAAAGAGTACTCGAGTACTCATGCCCATCCTTAATTGCTTCGACTGGTTCCAGTGTGTCTGTGTACAGTATTCACCTGTTGTACCAGTTGAACAGTAACCAGTTCATTCCCTCCAACTGGTATTCTCTGAGCTGGTTTCCATTCCGGTAATCTCTGGAGCGCTCCAACTTTTGCCACTTTTCTGGAGGAGGACGCTCCTGCAAAATGAACACACACACAAACATACATTGTTCTTTCACTTATGCAGTGCTGTTATTCCATTAACAACTTACCGCTTTAATATCAGTCATAATAACCAAACAAAATGGAAATGGAAACTTTTGCTCCCATCTATCAGGTTTAAGTTGGATTATTAAAAAAATATATATGATTACTAACTATTAGATATGATGTGAAAAGTTTCTTTTTTCTGAATGCAATCATCCACACTACAGAGATTTTGTCCAACAAAAGAACTAGGGAAATATCACATATTAAAACTGTTTGGTTCCCTCTGATACATCAGAAAGGAGGTAAATGAGTCCCAATTTTTAAAAGGTAAGAGGGAACTCTGTCTCTGATTTTGGAGGATAAATGGACAAATAATAAAATAAGCAGTTGTTGCTGTCAGGGTGTAATAAGTGATAATACTAGTTTTGAAATGAATAATGGCTAAAGAGCACGAATAATTTGCTCAGGTCTCACTCCTGTATCTCCTAGGAATGAAGAGACTCTGCAAAATTGCAGTTATTTAAGCAGCAATTTTGTATTCAACATCCAGCAAAGTAAATGCACTGTTAAACCGGTCAGGAGACTCATGACTTGCACAAAATACATCTCTCTGTTCTGCTCACATTAAATGGCCTCTCCTTTGTTGTCTGGGCTTCATAATGATGCCCACACTAAACGGCGGAGCACAGATGTTGAGAGGATTGTGGGTCACAGAACAGAAGATGTTTTACGTGGATTTGATCGTGAGGGGTTTTAAAATCACAATGTCACCTCCCAATGCAAACACAAAAACCAGACCTGATGGTGCAGAACTCCAGCTTGAGAAGTAAGAAAACCTCACAGCACCAATTGTGTTTGCACTCATTAGCACCGAAAAAGAAAACAAGGCCAAGGTGGTGAATTTAGGGGAGAGTGGTTGTAGAGATGTGGGCAGAAAAGGTCTGCTCTGAAGCGAGGGCTGGAGATGAAATATAAAGCCATAATGGTGTTGTAGCGTTGTGCAGTTTCCCTTTTTCTCTCATCTGCCCAAATGTTTTTGCTCACTATTTACCTAAGATAGTCTGGTCCCAGACATCTGAATCACCGCCGACATCTCCATATCTCTTCAGTAATTCTAATAGGTGCTCTTTGACAGCCGTTTCCCTGGCTGGAAAAGCAACCGAGCCAATCAGAGCCTTTAAGTGGTACAACCGCTTCTAGTAACCACGGTTACAGCAATCAACTGCTTATATGGATCAAAAAGCTTAGGATGGAATCATTCCTATACAAATGCTGTTTAAATTATTCTCTTATAGTAATCAAGTAGTCGCTAACATTAGCTGTGTTTACATGGACCCTAATATTCCACTAATAATCGGAATAAAAATTCCTCATGTAACCACCTCAATCGGAAGAAACTGACCCCATCCGGCCCGATCAGAAGGAATTTTCAATTGGTTTAAGAGAGGGGGGGGTGTAAACCTTTGATAATCCGCTCAATAGGAAAATATTAGCGCCTAATAGAATGATTTCAATCGCGTTGAAGAAATATTGTAACCACAGCTACTGTTCATTTGGGGTCTTTTCATCCATGACAACATATGGAAACAAATTTTAAAACTACTGTAATTCTTTTTTTTTTTCTTACTTTACTCTCATGATACTTTGCCTGGCGGTAACCCGTCTGTCTCCGGCTGGCTATCTGAGGCTGCTGCTGTGTGCACACAGAAATCATGACGGGAAAAATGTCATTTTCTCTTAAGCTTCATATGACAAACGAGCCAACGAGACACAGCAGCCATATATAACTCCTTTCCTCAGGCTACAGGAAGTACTGGGCTAAATACAGTCATTTAATTTGTACAGTCATTTGAAAAGTGCTTGAAACAGCTGCACAGTATTTTAAACGTCAATAAAAATTAGTAAATAGTGAAGCTGTCTGTTTCATTACTTTATATTCATGTAATAAACATATAAATGCAAATTAGATGGTAATCTGCATCAGTTATAATAATCTCATATGATCTAATCTTACAGTAATCAATTTGACCATGACAGACAAGAGGTTTCCACTGTATTAAGAATAAAGACATCATCTGCACCAGAGCCACAAAAATGTAAGTGTGGATAAAACGGTTATAAAAGCTGTTGTAAGTGTTACATTTCTTGGCTTTTATTTCAGAAGATTTCAAAATGTTGGTTTCATTGAAAGTAGTATTCCCCCTGCTAACAATACTTTGCCACTTTATAGATGAAGATTTTCTTCTTGCTTATTTCTCTTTACACAGTTAAGTGTGTCGGTGTATTAATAATCACAACTTTATATATGTAGTACTTTAAAAAACAAGAGTTATAATGTGCCACAAAAGTCACACTTTTTCCAAGCTCACCAAGATCTGGAAATTGCCATCCTCTCCTTGAAACTGAACCTGTGTTGTATTGATGCTCTGATTTTTTGGCAGAATTGAACTACATTTTTCTCCACCATGTCAAAATATTGCATCAAACAGCAGCTTTTCTTCTCATTTTTACTCGCCTCCTATTATGCCTCCACTCACCATGTGTCTGAGGTCTGCTGGCAGTTTCTGGATCTCCTCAAACTCTTTGATCTTCTCTGGGTCCAAGTCCTCCTGCAGCTCCCACGTCGCCTCCTCGTATGAGAGACTGCACCACTTAACGAGATAATGGGTCACCTCCTACAACAACATACAGACAAAACATGGTGTGTGTGTGTGTGTGTGTGTGTGCCACAGGACTAAGAGAGTACCACCACACTGAGGACCTTCAGTAATAACCGCTTTCAAACCAGACAAACACTGCTGTGAGAGTGTGTCTGTGTGTTACCTACCTCTCCGGTCTCAGTATCTGTGGTAACAGCCACCTCCAGCACTCTGTCCACCTCTACATAGTCTGGGTTAAATAAGTCCTCGTCGGGCTGGAAAAAGGGACCAGGAGAGATGGAGAGAGAAAAAGAGACATCACAAGGTTATTGATTATTCATTATTAATCAGGTCCGGGGTCACTTTAATACAGCAATAGTCTGTGCAAAGAATGCAAAATAAGCAAAAAGATGTATAATAACCAAAACAATAACTACAGCCTAAACATAAGAACATGGTGGTAAACCACCTCATGCCAGTGGATATTAATGCCATTCTTTGTCATTGGTTATTACACTTTTTATTTATTTAATATTATAAAATATATGGGTTTTCTTTAAGATTATTTTTGGCCATTTTGCGTTTATTCAATAGTGACAGTTGAAGAGAGAGAGAGAGAGGAGATACCAGGTGAGGTATCACCGTTTCTCCATATTGTAATTCTACCACTGCTATTTCTTTCCACCCTGTATGTACAGCAACTATTGTACTGCAAGTCTGTCCATCCTGAAAGAAAGGACTATGTTGTGCCGACTGTAAAGCCCTCTGAGACAACTTGTTGATTTTAACCTATGGAAATAAAATTAACTTAACTTGACATTTGTTCTGAAAAGCTTTGCTAGAGGCCACCAATGAAGTCTGACAAGGTGCGCTCCCACGAAGTTGAAATTACGCATTAAAGGCCAAATTATGCTTCTATGTCAAGGTGTTGCCTTGGTTACAGCATGTTGGAGTTAACCTCTTGACCTTCATGAGCTTTCAACACTTTGCAGCAACACCAAACGGACGTGTTGTGAATTATCAGGCAGTGTGGCCCATTCATTATACACCTGAAGTAATCGCGTTTACATTTTTCCTAATCACCTTGTGATGGCTTGGTAATGGCTCTGCTAGATTATAAAATGCACATTTGTCCAGCATGACTGAAAAGGAGAAGATTAGCCTTCTATCCAGACCTGAACAGTAGATAAGGACAATAAACAGTAGATGTTAACGGTTACCTCGGTGAACAGGTGTTTCATCTGGGCCTGTTTGGTCCTGAAGCGTTTAATCTTCTGGTGGATTCTGGGATCTTTCTCCAGCTCTTCCAGAGTGGCCCATTTGCAATGTAGGTAGGAACTAAAATAACACAAAAAAGAATCAACACAGTTTTCATTTTGTGAAGAAGATAAAAAAATCAATAAAAATATTTAGTACAAGAAAAAATACCCATAAAAAAAAAAAGACCAATCACAGTTCTCTCTCTCCACATTAAACTCAATATAAAGCCCTGTGCAAGTAGGGAGAAAATCTGTCAAGCAAAGGGATGTAAACAAATCAGTCCTGTAACTCTCCATCGTTTCTGCATCAAACACAGAGCAGCGCCACAATTTATTTGATTCGTTTTTAGGTCAGTCTTGGTGTTTTTTTTAGTTCAACTTGCATTGATCTCACCTTGGCCAACAAACCAGACTAATAAGCTCCAAACAAGCTTGTTGTCAACGTGCATAAAATATCCTGGGGCCATTATTAGCCAAGGTGCTGCATAATTTAATAATCCGGTAATGAAAATGATTTAAAATGAAGTTAAAAAAAGCAGCATTTGGCGGATCAAAATACAATCGTGTATGAAAACGCAGTGTGACGAAGACACAAAAGCAAAGCAAATGAATGTGAAACTTCTGACAGGCCAGACAGACATTCAACAGGAGATCTGGGGGGCGCAACAAGACATAAATATTGCTTTTAAACAAGCACGAGCCATGACGTCTGCTAGTTTGTGTTGACTGTGTAGGCAGTGATTTTAATCTTCAGGCACCATATATCACTGAATCTGACAGAACGGAGAAGAATGAGGAGGATGTCTCACTCTGTGATATATGCACTGACAAAGAATTCCCTAATCATTAGTCGATGGGAGAGAAAACAGGACAAATGTTGTTACTATGGCTACAGTTTGACATGCATGATTTAATCCATAAACCACAATCTATAAATGGACAAATATAAATGTCACTGCAGTGTCAGTGTATAGTGTGCGCACCATGCCGTTACTAAACTGCCAATGCAACTACTTATGCATTTGATAATGCATTATGTATAATAATGATTTTTACACTACAAATATTATACTTGGGGCACTTTTCTGTAACTTTATAATTTGTGAATACATTATTCTAAATAAAGTCATGGAGAAGTAAAGCCTTCACATCCATTCAGTTTGATTCAACTCAAGCAAAACTCTCTATGTTTTATTCATCACCCCTGAGAATAAATTACGATCATAATAATGACGGCATATCTGTGTAGGACCTTTCCTAAAGATACAAAGTGCCGGAACAAACATGAGGGTCTCCAGAGATCCCCAGACTGGCTGGAAGACCTGAGTCTCGGTGGTGAGAAGATGAAAAACTCTCTGCTCTCCCTCAGCAGCCACTGCTGAGAAGCACTTTACTGACTCTGGAGAATAGACCAATGCTCAAACACAGCCCATGTGTGCAAAGTCAATTTCCCTGGGAGAAATCAATGTCATAAAAACTATTAACTACGCAGCTCTAACAAAGTCAAGACACGCCTTAAATGTTTTCATCAATCATGAGGGTGACTTTTAACACCTCTGAGGCTGAACATGTGCATGGTGGCACCCAGGACTCAGGTCGTAGATTCACCAGGGATGATTTTTAGGACGTTTCTTTGATCATGTAAGCGTCTGTAATCAGGAGTTTACATGTTGTCCCAGAGTGCGCTGCAAAACCTAACTGGCACAGTACTGGTTTGAGCCGGGTGGGCGTGGTTTCCTCTCCATTCAGCACAGAAAACGGCACATGCCACTTTAAAGGACTCTGTCCGGCAAGTAAACAAAATACCAAGGGTACCAACAGCGCCGTAAACAATACAGTCTATTAAAAACATATATCACACGGCTTGTCATGGCTGAATCCAAGTGGAAAAGCTTGATTATCAGCTGATAGTGGTTCAACATCATACTTGCCACCTCATGCCGAATATGCTCCGTTTAAGCAGGTTTCGCCTCCCTTGTTGCTTCGTAAGAAGTGGCACGCCAATCACATGAGTTACCTTTAGGTGCTTCAGTTTCCACCAACAGTTCAATGACATGCAGGACCCAGGACTCAAAACTACAAAACTTTGAGTCTACAGCCACGCTAGCAGGTCTTTTACCAAATTGCACAGTAATCCATCCAACATGTCATCAACAGCAATAAGAAAATTGTTCAATAGAATGTTTGATAGTTTCACTTAAATACATTAAATGCAAACCGCCATGAAAGAACAGCCTATCATATCCCTTGATAATGGAGCGTGCTATGGGTGACAACCAAACATCCTATCATTTAACAGGTGTGTAGTTCGGTTGCACCATCGACACAAGAAACAGCGTGGAGTGAGAAAGTGAGGGCAGACGGTGAGGAGGAAATTGTTAATAAAAAAGGACAGCTCAGCTCACCAGGATGGCAAATTCAAAGTAAGGTTAAAGTGGTTAAATTCAACCTCTTTTCTCCTGGTCTTTATTAAAAATATGTCATTAAAAATTATCAACAATTATCGATATTGACTGAAATGAAACATTAACCAATTCTGGTTATTTTGGATGCTGGAGTTAATTGTGGAGTTGTGCCGGATTGCATTTCATTGAGATGTAGTTCTAATGTTCTGCCTTCCTCGTGTACGATATGTACAAGGGGTGGATAAAACACCTTGACAATGAACTGTCATCAAAACAGGGGAGCACCACTGGTTTGGACACTCCCTCCTCCTGTGCCTCTTCCCCAAAACAGCACAAAACAGGCAAGAAAAAGTCTTCACCATTCACATTCTGCCAACACACAAGCTGCACGTGGCACAATGTGTCTAGACAAATATAGATCCTTTAGGCTGCCAGCTAAATGTCTGACGTAAAATGTCAGTATATGTAAATGATGAAGAGAGACTCACAAATTTCTGTACTTGACATAAAACTCCTCTGTCCCCTCCGCTTGGTCCTCTGTTGATGAAGTCTACAGAGAGAGAGAGAGAGAGAGAGAGAGAGACAGACAGACAGACAGACAGAGAGAGAGAGACAGACAGACAGAGAGAGAGATTAAGTGAAGGAGAAATAAATATATTGAGCAGCAGGAGTATAGATTTTAGAATGAGGCAAAAAAACAACATAATACATTTATAATCCACAAAAAATATTTCATTCATTCATGAAATCGTGTGTGTGTGTGGGTGTGTGTGCAAGTGTTCTTTCTTCTTCTTCACCTCTTTCTTCATTATTCTGACAGACAGAATTTTCTCAATGATGTTGGCCTCGTCCTCAGGTGGTTCCTGAGGGAGAGAAAGACAGAAAAGATTAGCAGCCTGCGAGGATGAAGGTCAGTTCACAGAGTTTGTGTTCATACAGCAGCAACGTAATAAAGACTTCAATCCAAACAAAGCTTTCACAGAGGCGCCTCACATCATTTAAAATGTGTATCACACAAAAATCTTGCCTATAATTATTAGATAAGGTATCATACTGACAGGTAAAAACTTTGTCCACCATGTTCACAATTAATGACGCAATACAATCAAACAGCAGTGTAAACCACAGCCTCCAAATGACCATAAAACTGAATGAAAACCTCTCGTTTCAACACAAAACTGAACCTTCATGAAGTAAGGATCTTGTGCAGGACTGATATAGCTTGGTGGACTTAACACTCGCAACTGAGTGCATCTGTTTGCTGTTTTGCACCAAGATTTTCTACTGTCAAACACTAAAACACAGATGGCTATATAGGGGTGGCCGATCTGGCCCAAAAATAATATCACAATCTATTTAATCGCAATCACAATCCATTATCTAAATCTTTTGTCTCAATTTTGAAATGCCCTGTAGTCTATAGCTGGACTTGAAATAGCCTTGGGAAATATCTGGCACTGCATAGCCAAACCCTTCCCATACCACTGACGTTGAGTTCTTTTTTGACACAAGCTCCTCATCCGCCATGCCACTAGCTATAACTCACGGTGCAGTGTTTACAATACGTCACAATACGTTGTTTACAATAAGGAAGAGCCACGTGAAGTAATTCGTCCAATCTCTATATTGGTGTGTTCACATAGCGCAGATCGGAAACAGAAGTAAGAGGACATTAAATACCACGATCTATAAGATTTGCCTGAAAAGCAGATTGCGGATTCCTTCAAGATCAATCGATCGATTACGATCTAAAATCTAAATTCGTCAGATCGCCCACCCCTATGAAAAGCGAGAATTTGGCTGGAAGTTTCTTCAGACATGCTAATGAAAGTTTTCATGGGAATCTGACAGACACCCCAGAAACTTTTTTATTAAAAAAAACAAAAAAAACATCCTCACCTCCAACATATCTGCAGTGGGCGACACAGACTATTCATTACCTGGATATTATCATTACACTATTATATTACTTGTACATTTTAAAACGAAGATGAAGTAGCATGACATAGGTAGTCTGTGTCCTTCCTTACCTCAGCCTGCCATGCCAGAGCGGTGGCGTTGAGCGCCGAGATGCGACCGGCTCCAAGGACTGCGATAGTCTCTCCATCATCATCTACCACCTTAAAGTCCAAATCCTCGTTGTACTTCCTCCTCTTGACCTGACGTCCTGAACGCCGCTTCTACAGAACAGGAGGGGAGGTAGATGAATAGAGAGAAAAAGAGAGAGGAAGGTGAGATGAGAGAGAGTTCAATTCAGAAGTGGAGAAATGGAGGAAATAATACAGTGAGATATTGGGGTGAATTGAGGGAGAAGTGTGAGAGGAAGATGGGGGGGAAGGGGAGGTGAGATGGAAAGAGGAAAATTAGAGATATTAAGGAGAAAGAGTGGAAGGTGAATGAGGAAAGGACAGCGGAGAGAATAAAGGAAGGCAGAAGTAAACGAGCAAATGACAGATGATATGATCAAGAAACAAGGAGAAGAGGGAAGAAAGGAAGGCAAAGAGGAAGGAGGGAAAAAAGAGAAATGCAAAGATGGAGGAAAACCAGAAAAAAATGTCATGGGAAATTTAACCATTTGCTGCTACTTAGCTAATCTTTGTAATTGAACATGCAGATGAGCCCTTTAACCACAGAACAGCAGGTAATTAAATGTTCAGGAACTTAATGTCCAACATTGTTTATTACAACGGATGTAATGAGAGAAAAAAAAAACGTGTTTGGTATCATAATGTTGATGTTTAGCTGCTAACCTTGATATCTTTGTGACATGAACAACTTGCCGCTTCTGCTTTATGCCTTCAAGAATTTCTCTCCAATTCATCAATTTAAATTCCCAAAACCCCATCTGCTTCCTGCTGCAAACAGGATGTTGCTACTCTACATGTAGCATGTTAGAGGAGATCTTTCCCTCAACATTTCATGCGTTTGGCAAGGGTCTAAACATGTCAAACTTAAGTCTCTAACAAAAGCTGTAATGGTTTACCAGAGTTAAAATGTCACTCGTACCACCTTTAACTACACGTCTAAATCATAATATACATTCACACCAGTCATTCCTTGAAGCCCACTTTGTCCAGGGTCCATCCAGTCTTTCTGTCCACTCACCGCGTTATCCAGGGGGTCTTGGCTGTCCTCTCCACCCATGTTGAGGGCTGACATTGAGGTAGTGTCGTCACTCTCCGCCCCCTCCTGGACAGCCAGCTCCTGGTTTCTCCTCTTTCCCTTCTTCTTCTTCTCCACCGGCGCTGCGCCAGGATTTCTGGGAGGAGAGGAATTCTGATGAGTAATTAGCAGCTCATGTAGCCTGCAGCAGCGTTTTCTCACTGAGCCAGAGGCTGCAAACTCTACTGCTCCCTGAGCATTTGTAGACGGGCTGGTTGAGACAGTCATATCTGGTACAAATATTTCATCCTCACTTTGTTCAAATCTCTCTGGGTGTTTCCTGATGACCAAGACAAAGGACGACCACTGGCCAATCACTGAGAGCCACCTAGTGAAATGCTGGCCACAAGACTGGAGCACACTTTGGACCAGAAGGCTGCCAGTTTGAAAATCAGAGCAGGGGAGGTGAATGAAAAAGCAGGATGTCTCCTGGCTTAACGGGTCTACGGAGGTGGAGATCTAATGACTAATTTACATACTTGTGGCAAAATGAACTGAAAGATTATCTTCTTAAGTTAGAGAATCTTCAGCTTAGGTTATGTGGCATATTTGCGAGTGAAACAAGGGAGCAGGGTATCTGATCAAATCATTCAGGGATTTGATTTGATTGCTGGAAAGTGAGCATGGAGCGTCTAGAAAACAACAGTGATATCTCCATTTAACTGAACTTATGAAGAGGTGGAGGACAGCCACTTAAACCACAACTGCTCACTTGTGAAAACAAGATTTTGCCAGCTGATATCCAAACACACACCTCCAACCAAGGACATCATCCACCAGCTACCCCGACCCGTGAACTAATGAAGTAAAATGCCGGTTTATATGGTGGGAGGGGGTTAGCTGGTCACCCCAAATCACATTTGATAAAAATAAGATGTATGTGCACGTGGCTCGAGGGCAATATTAGTCTGGTAATATTTCAGCACATTACAGAACGAGAAAAGAGAAAGACTTTAATAAAACGATATATTTGAAATAAACATATACCAAGAGATAGCAAAACTAATCAGGACACAAACAAAAAAAAGTGTCTGTGTGAGTGCACCGCAAACACAGAGTCCGCTGAATGGAAAACACAGTGAAAGTGTGACACAAATGCACAAATGTACCAGCTTCTCCCCAAGTGTTTTGTTGTCTTCTTTTATTATACAGGAGACCCTCATACTGTATGACTCACTTTGCTGAACATGCATTCGACTCATATTTGACCCCATTCATGAGACTGCTGTCACTGATCTCACCCAGAGACAACGGTGTCACCTTACTGCTGAGCCACAGTATTACATATACAAAAGAATTATATCACGTAAAATAAGTTCTAATTAGTGTTAAGTTATTTCTGTTTCTTATTTGCAGTTTCCCATAATTACACACTAGTTAGCTCACCAACAGTCCTGCTCATCAACAAGCTCTAACTTCACCTTAAAAAACAGATCTAGACCTACAGCAACAAGATGTCCTACTTATTAAAGCAATGTTTAAACCAGAATTCATTTGTATTAATACGTACCGTGACCAATATTTTCAATTAATGAGCTGATGGTAAAAATTTAACATTAAGCGTTAATGTTTTATTAAGTGCAAAGCGCAACACAGTGGTGGTCCCATCTGGACTCATTCATCATGCATTAACTGTATCCTGCTTAAGGACTGCACACCACAATTTTTTTTCTTGATGGTTAAATACATTCCTAATGTTTCACATAATGCCATAAAGCCATTCGTTTTAACTTGGCACAATTATTTTGACATTTTCTAGCAGACGTGTGTTTAGTTCGCATAAAGTAACAACACACAAAATATAGAGTAAAGACAAAAAGACAAAAAAGTATTGTGCCAGTGAGATTAAAAAAGAAAACCTAAATGGGCTATTAAAGTAATCTCTCCCAGAAAAAAAAGAAGAAACAAAGAAATAAAAACTAAATTGATCACAAATTGTGGAGGTACTTAAAGTAACTACGATACTATCAGGTACAGAACCGAAAATAATTATAATTTGTGCACACAAATTAATCACAAGTGCTTCTGAATGACTTTACGCATACAGTTACTGCAGTGCAAATTAAACAATGAAAGTTGGCAGGCCACGGAAAATCCAATCTGAATGTGTCGTTCGGGTTTAATAATATTAATGTGAGAGAATATATTACAAATTTATGGTGATTTTATTTTTCTCCATGACACCTGCCAGGCTCTGTAGTACAGTCACAAGTGGCTACATTAAACATTTAAATTGCTTTTTATCAGACCATCAAAATGTTTAAATGATCTAAATGCAGTATATAGAGAATTTGGGAAATTAACACCAGAAAATCACCCCTATGTGATTCCTTTTTTTAAGTTTCCTACTACTGACTTTAGGGTGTAACCATCGACACCTTAGAAGTCATATTCTTCTTTTGAAAAATGAAGCTGGCTGGTGAACATTTGGCAACTGTGGTCAGAGGGGCAAAAAAGATGAATCTCCTGTCCCAGTTAACGGTATTCTGTCTCGCACTAAAACTCTGCCAAAGTGAGCAGAGAGAAAAGACAAAGCAGCAGATTAAGATGGAATTAAAACCACACCACATGAGGACTTTCTAATCTTCTTGTGGCTGTCGTTATCCGAACCAAACATGACCCGATACCAGAGCCCGACCTGGAAATGACCCTGACTCAGTGAAGTTCACAGGTCCTCCTCCTCCTCCTGACATCCATGGTTCTTTTCCTCTCCTTCTGTCTTATCTGTACTCTTTGCTTTCATATCATGACCTCTGTTGCTTTTCATCTTTTCTCATCCTCACTTAACCCATCTCTCTCTCTCTCTCTCTCCTTTCTCTTTCACAGCAGCGATTGTTATCTCGCTTCTCTCCATTACCTTCATTCCTTTTTATTCTTGTCGGCGCTTCTTCTCTCCCTCAATGGCAACTTTTTTCTCTCTTTTTCTCTCATCAGTCTTCTGTTGCCTTTCCTAACTTCGCATCAGTGACTCATCTCTTCTCTCCTCCTCCATTTATTCACACTTTATTTCTAACGTTTTTTCCCTTTCTGCTCTTCCCATTCTTTCAATCATCAAAGTATATCTACTTACAGTATATCTCTCTGCTTCCATCAGAGAATATTGACTATCTTTCTTTCATATCAGTCTCCTGTCTCTCTTCCACAATATAGTATCATAACCCTTTCTCAACTTTGCTCCCTCTCTCTCTTGACAAAGTCAACCAGAAATATATTTCTGATCACTGGTCTCTTCAGTCTCTTTGTGAATTCAGACTCTCAGCCACAACACAACTAAGGAACTCAGGAAGTCAGGATGTCTGTTTGTACCAGAGTTACTTTATATGCATGTACTTAAGAATATGACCGTAATCACAATTATTCATCCCAAATAGTATCTTAGTTTACATATATTTTCTTTTTTTACATTTCTTAGATACAAATAAATAATAATTCAAAATAGTAATTTTCCTTTGAAGCACCGCAACAACCTAACCGGGGAACCAGAAACATCTGCCAGAGTGAATAAAACATGAGCTTGCAGATTCGTCTGGTTCTCAGGCTAGGTTGCTGCTGTGCTCCAAAGTAAATTGCTAATTATTTCTTTGTATCTAAAGACTGCATTAAGCAAGAACACGCTAAAGAAATATAAAAAAAGAAAATATATGTAAACTAAGATGAATGGTCCCCCTGCCATTCAGACAGAGGAGCGCTGTTGAGGCATTTTCGTAAACAACCAAGATGGCTGCCTCTGACGTGGAACGTTCTGAATCTGCTATCGCATCTGTATTAAACGAACTGGACGGTATATTTTCTCTAAAAGAAGAACAAACAGCTGCACTTAAAGCTTCTGTTCAAAAAGATGTGTTTGCTGTACTTCTGTCAGGATTCGTTCAGAGCTACGTCACACGTTTTGTTGCTCTGATTGGTTGTAGGTCTATCCAGTTGCGTCCAGTTGGCGATGTAAGGCTAGCAACAACCCACAGACAAACACAGAATCTTATTTGTAACAATCTACTGACTTAAACCGATTAAACTTGGAGAAAGTCACCCTCTATAAGCAACTGTGGTCATTGAACATTAAATGATATTCCTTTTATGGCCATTTATGTTTAATATGTGTTCAACTAAGCTGTAAAAAAGGTATATCAAAGATGAAGTATTATCGGTTAAAGGTTATTGTTAAGCAGCTGCTTATTGCAGACACGTTACTGTGCCCCTCAATCTTTGCTCCTACTTCAAAACCTGGTAAAGAGCACTCAGCTGTTCTGAAGCGGGTTGACAAAGAGGAGTGAGAGAAAGGGAAAAGGGAAAAGGGAACCATTTGGAGAAGACAGAACAACAAAACAAGAAATGGTACAGAGGAAGACAGACAGACGGGGGGGGTGGAGTATGTCAAGCGTGTCTGAGGTTGGGTTTAGGCATGAGATTTTATTTTACATTTTATGTTTAGGTATAAGCCTTGAGGTGGTTAACTTTTGGTATGCAGTTGAGAATGGTTACAGGTAGGGCTGCAACTGACGATTATTTTCATTATCGGATTAATTTGCAGATTCTTTTTTCAATTAATCGTTTGGTCTATAAAATGTCAGACAATAGTGAAAATGTATAATTTCTCACAGCCCAAGGTGATGTATTCATACAGCTTGTTTTATTCAACCAAATGTCCAAAACCCAAAAATGTTCAGTTTACTATCATATATGACAAAAAAAAACCATCAAGCCCTCACATTTGAGAAGCTGGAACCAGGGAATTAGTTTGGCATTTTTAACGATTACTAGTTGCCAATTAATTTTCTGTCAGTCGACTAATCGATTAATCGTTGCAGCTGTAGTTACGGGTTAGATAAATGGGTTAGTGTGTCATATATGCATCTAGATCAGATCATGCTTTAATAACTAAATAGAATCCAAGCCTCATTCTAGCAGCTCACTTTGCTAAGGTACAAACCATTTAATGTATCCACACTGTTCTGGGTCTGAATAAAACTCTTCCTCCCATCTTTTCTGACTCCACAATAAAGCAAAAACAAAAGCCTAAATATAGCCTTTAAGTGAAATATTTGTTACCGAATTGCCCAGAGAAGAACTGCATAATTTGTTGGGGATGACAGGTTTACTGCCGCTTTGCTCTTTCTTGCTTGCCTTACTCTATCAGTGTCCACTTCTAAGTCTTTTCTAGCACAGACTCTTTCACTTTCTGTCTTCTAAATGCTTTCCCATTTGGCCCTCCTCTTATTATAAATCTGTCTCTCTTCCCATGAATTGCTATCCAGCCAGAATGTCCTACCTCGGTTTGCGGCCCCTCTGTTTTGGCGCTGAGGGGGCTGGGGTCTTGCTGTTGGCCTGGCCATGGTTCTTGCCGTGGACCTGCCCTGGGACCTTAGCGTGGAGACCTGGGGTAGGAGGAGGTGCTGTTGGAGAATAGGGGAGTGAAAAACATGAGTGAGTCAAAGCAAGATCCTCTTTAGGGCTTGGTGACACTTTCAACATAACTTAACATAGCATAACTTGACCTGGACCAGATTTTTCCCCACCATTTTTCCAATATACTAACTGATGCTGACCAAAGGCTACTCTAACAAATCACTTCTCCAGGGTGCAGGGGCAAAACCTCACTGCAGACAACTGGGTTCGATTCCCAGCAGAGGTACCCTCGGCTTCGCATTCTAACGGACGATTTTGCAGATGGGAAGCCACTGACGGATCATCATCTGAGGACCATAAATGTCCGAAGAGGACATTCATCCAATAGTTTTTGAGATATTTCACTCTGGACCAGAGTGGTGGACCGGCAAACCAACCAACATAGCGACAGACATTGTCGCTAGCAAGGTTAAAAACAAAAAAAGCGGCTGGTGACACCAAGTGTGTCGGAGGCCGAACATGTTAGTCTCCCCAGGCCTATGGACCCCCAAAATGTTCAATATTAATTTGATTATTATGAAAGAAATAGTCGTGTAAATGAATTGTCTAAAATATATAAATGAACCAACAATTTCTGAAATATTTGAAGAAATTAAAACTCATCTTATTATAAAATGTAATTTCATCATTCATTGTCATATTAAATTATTTTTATTATTTTTATTTAATTACAGACATCATAATAATGTAATTTCATAATGTCACTTTTAATGACAGTTGTGTAGTCACCGCCCTCTCACATTTCAGCCAATCATGTACCCCCCGCCTCTCTTAGGATAGCAAGCTCAACAACTGCTACCAAATTCAGCCAGTTAGCTCCTGTTAGCTAGAGCAGCAACAATGCCAATGTTATTCTGAATCAAGCAGAGACTGCTGCTGTATATAAACACAGTTTACAGACACAGTGACTACTAACTTGTAGTTTTTAAACCTTAGCTTAACAAGACTGCTCATGCTACCTAGCTGTCAAGGCCCGGGTTGTGAGCTTATTAAGTGAGGGGTTCGTGTTAGCATTGTTGGCTAGCTCCTGTTGGCTTGAGCAACCAGAGAAAGTCTGTCTGTCTTTTGATCTTGACGGAGTGTTACGTCTTTCTCTGAGGAACATCTTCAGAATCAAATCTCTGCTGAGGTAACTCTGAATTAACTAGCCGTTTACACTGTCTCCTCATTTTGATGCTGACTGTGTAATAAACCAAGCTAACAACACTGCTTAGCAAGTTAGCCAGCTACATAGCTAGCATGTGCAGCCTTGTTAAGCTAAGTAAATAAAACATGTTAGTTTCTTTGTCTATGTACTGTGTTCATTTACAGCAGTAGCTAGATAGCTGATTCAAAATTACTTGTCGCTTTAGCTAACAGATGCTAACAGGCTAAATCCAGTAGCAGTTGTTGAGCTTGCTAACTTAAGAGGCACGGGACATGTGATTGGCTGAAAGATAAGGGGACAGTGACAACACAACTGCAATGAAAAGAGACATTATGAAATAAAAAGTGGAATGAAATAAAAATGTTATTGGGAAAAATTCCATTATGAAATTATGACTTTTGAAAAGAGGCATTTTGAAATGAAAACGTATGTAATGAAATGTCCTATAAAACTCTGTTATTGTGAAAACAAGAAGGATGAAATAACATTATAGTTATAATGTTTTCCACAATTTACTCATGATTATTTATTTCATAACATACTTATTCATTTATTTAATATTGAACACTTTGGAGCTCCATACAGGAAGCTTTGACCATGTTTTCTGACCTTTGCACACTTATCAACACTTCATTAAAGCTTTTAACGGATGTAAAAATACATATATAATTCATGTATTCCATTATTCTACGTGCTTTAAAGACATTCAGCATCTGCTCGGTTCATGACGAGGAGTGGCGTCTTCAAACATGAATTGATGCAATTTTTGATTCTCAGTTTTTCGGCTTTGAAAGACTGCTAGCGCACTCACCCACGCATACGTGCACACACACAAGCATGAATACTCAGCCTTAATTAAATCCAACAATCACATTATAATAAGATTAATTTATCCCGACATGTCTGATCATGATTTTAGGACATTTAAGAACAGAACAGTCATCATCTGTGCCTTCCAATTAGTGCTGAAATGTTCCAGCATCAATGCCTGTTGTGAGACTACACTTTAGACTTTTTTTCTTTGGCTGTTCACTCAACACAAAGGAAGACGCAAACACCACACACACACACACACATTGTTACCGTCACATTTATTTTATTTTATTTATTGGTGTAAGAGGGACTTAAGTAAATTGGCTGTATTTCTAAAGAACTTAATGCTGATACCACTTTGGTAGTGTGGTATTGGTAATACCAGATTTGGTATTATTCCTGAAACAAGACATTTTAACTGATTTTTTTCTCAAGTTGAATAAAATATATAGAACGGTGTTAAAACCCAGGATAGCATAACAGAGATATACCTTTAAAAACAGGGCTGTTACTGATGATTATTTTCATCATTGACTGGCTTGTTAATTATTTTTAATTAACGGATTAATTGATTAGTCTATAAAAATCTGTGATAGTGTGAAAAATGTGAAATAATGAAAAATGGCCATCACAATATCCCAGACCAACAGTCGAAGACTCAAAGATATGCAGTATACAAGGTTATTAAACCGAGAAAAGCAGTAAATCCTCACATTTGAGTGAATATTTGTCATTTTGTGCTTGATAAATGACAATTACTCCATTCTGAAAACTGTTGTCAAATTTTCTACCAATCGACTAAATCGATTGATCGGCTAATTGTTTCAACACGACCTAAAAATCAAACAGAACTCTGTGTTTAAATGAATATCATAACGTCTTCTCACACAACCACCTTGCACCTTCCACTCCACACACACACACACACACACACACACACACACACACACACACACACACACACACACACACACACACACACACACACACACACACACACACTTAAAAACCACCACAAAGACAACCCACACACACACAGTGAGAAAACACACTCCAACCATTGTAACTGCGTACCTTGATTCGTGGGTACAGGAGGTAGGACTTTGACCTTCGGTTTCCTTCCTCTTTTGCCGGGCACCTTAACAGGCACCTGAGCTGGTCCGGGGGCCACTGCGGCACCTGCCGTTTTCCCCCCTGCCACATTCTTCAGCTCTGTCCTGCTGGCTTTCCTGCCCTCCTTCCCCTTGGTCCTACGCTCCTTTCGCTCCTTGACTTCCTTGGGCTCCTTGCTCTTCCTCAGAGTGACCACTATCGCTTCCTTCTCCTCCTTTCGTTTCTTTGGTTTGCTGCTTTCCCGTTCTCCCCCCTCCCCTCCTCCTTTCTCCCGTTCTCTCTTGTCCTTTTTCTTTCGTTTCTTCTTCACCCTGCCTCCTCCTCCTCCATCGTCCTCCTCGCTCAGGGAGGAAGGAGGTCGCGGGGCTCCTCCAGGATGCTTAGCAGCATGGGCCCCGGCCGCCGCGCAGTGATTGGACGTCGCCGTGCTGCCCACGGGAGTGAGGAGGCGGAGCTGGTCCTTGGGGCCCACGACCAGGTGTCCCCGTGGGATTGTGGGAACTGTGGTTTGTGCGTTGCTGTTTTGGTCCGAGGCAGAGGAGGAGGCTGCTGCAGCGGAGGCCGAAGGTGGCGTGTGCTTCAGGAGACCAGTGAACATCTGAAAAAGAAAAGTTAATCGTTATCATACTGTTCTCATTATCATCCACTAATTAATTGTAGCTAGATCTACTTTACCATTTTCCCCCCCAGTCAATGAAGACTTCCTGCTTTCACATTAAGAGCTTTCCAGCATCTAAAAGGGCATAATCCCTTCCTTTCCTGGTAGCCTTTTAATGTGAAACATCTGTAGGAAGTGTTGAGCTTCAATGAGAGTGGTTTAACTGGGCCTGGACGATAAAACGATCACGATATCTACCAGCGATAGAAACTTTATCAATAGCAATAAGAAAATTGCTCGATAGAATGTTATGATAGTTTCACCTAAATGCATTAAATGCAAACCGCCATGAACAGCCTATCATATCCCTTGATAATGGAGCTGCTACAAGTGACACGCAAACAGCCAATCATTTAACAGGTGTGTAGTTCGGTTGCACCATCGACATGTGACACAACAACAGAAACAGCGTGGAGTGAGAAAATTAGTGCAGACGGTGAGGAGCAAATTGTTAATAAAAAAGGAACAGATCAACTCGCCGGTATGGCAGTATAGCAGACCGATATCAGAACACTGTTGTGTGTAAACTGTGCAGGAAAACCGTCCCAACCAAGAGCGGAAATACAACAAACTTATTTTATCCATGTGTATCAAGGTGAGATCATTCCTTTATCCTTACTTACTTTAATTAAATTATTACCTGTGTGCTTTGATGAATAAAGTGGTTTAATCTAAAATAAAGTGGTTAAATTAAACGTTTTTTTCTCCTGGTCTTTATTAAAAATAGGTCATATAGGAAACATTTTATCGCAATACATTTTTCAGCTATATCACCCAGCCCTACGTTTAACACTGATCAGGGAAAAAATGTCAAAGTAGAAGTGAATAGAATTAATTAGTGAATGAAAACAGCATTTCTGTTAAAGAGAGACACTCAGAGCAACAGAGTGGTGACTATGACATGACTCTGCTGTTGCACTAATCAAAATAATGCTGTGGAAATGCATATTATACTGAATTTTCTGAGTGAGTCATTATACCAGTAATTCCACCCCCACTCAGTGTTTTTTTACTAGGCCTTGATTAGCGACCAGCATTTATTTGTTCGTACTGTCCATTATTGCTTTTATTTGAGAATTCACTACTACTACAGAATTACTATTATTATTATAATCATTTCTATTCAATATTTTCATATTAACAATGGATCCAATGACTATGCGTAATATGAAAATGGTCGCTCTTGGTGACAAACCCACAGAGAATCATCAACTCTGCAGCTGTATTCAGCGAAAAAGCCCTGAAAAACAGACTGCACGCTTCTCGTCCAGCACCAGACGGCAGACAGACAAGTTTAGCAATTAGCTGGTGAACACAGTGGAACACTTAGCAGCTAAGGAACCAGACATTTCTTCTCAGGAGTTAGTGGAGACCAAAACAGAGCTCAAACAAGAGCCAAGATAACTGGACTAATGGACATTCGATAGGTGGCCAGAAACACCAGGATGTGTAAATAGGCAACTGTTCACTAACATGTTCGCCATATTAACTTCATACTCGCAGTTGCAGCATCCTTCAAATTCAATATTGCTAAAATGCATATTCTAATGCAGTTTTAGGCAGCATACCATGAATACAATGTGTTGCTAATGCCCTTTATAAAAATAGATAGAATCATCAGATGCAAGAACTGTAGGCAAATCCCTCTTTATCATTATCTGGGGGGGGGCAAAAGAAAGGCAAGATAAAGTTAGAAAGAGAGAAGGGGGTACGAACTTGCAAGAGAAGGATAAAGAGGAAGAGAGAGGAGAGAAAAAAGTAAGAATTTAGCCTACAAGGGGAGAAAAACAGTGTGAGGAAGAAGGAGGAAGCCAGAAAAGATTAAGGAGGGTGAGAAAGAGGATGACAGAGAAATAGGTTATTGTTGAGACATGGCTTCTTAATTATTTGTTTTTACCTAATTGAGGATTTAATGAATCATGGACAGAAAAAAGCCTAACATGGTAAAAATAAAAAAATAAAATCCCACGTGCCCATCAGTCTAGGCACGTGCTGTTTGATGTGTGAATCATGCTGTGACTAAAAACTTAATGTACACCAGATTCTTCCATCAACCCCAGGATGTTACAGCTTTTTGGCTCACATCCTGAACAGCTGAACCACCAAGACACCCTGAGTATTAATACTATTAAAAGATCTGTTATATTTCACCAAACAAAACAAAACATAAAGGTTCATAGAGGGCAGCTTGGAGGACAATTTGAATGAGCCTTACGGTATGTTATACCCCTTTTTCCGCCAACATGGAACAGGTTCCATTCCGGTTTGTGCACCTAATTTTGAACCGTTCAGAGCATTTCGACCAAAAATAAATTGGTTAGGAACCTGGAAAGTTGGTTCCCAGCTGGAACCAAAACATAGCAGGTTTTCCTTGACCTGAAGTGTGGACCATGACGACATCAGTGGGCGTGTCCTATTCTACAGGTTGGAAAGAGAGGATGGAGAAGGCAACAATGGTCTATGGTCTACTATGGTAACAGTCTTCTTATCATTAATAGTTGGTACAAAAACAAATATCTGTAATAACAGAACAAAAGCTTGCTCTAAAAGGTAATCAATGCAATCCGCCATTGTGCTACTACTGTTTACTTCCGTTGTGCATTGTGCAACACCCTCCAATGACGACGCATCCTTGATTACAATGGTTCGGCTCAATACTGGTGGAAACACGGATCCGGTTCAAGAACCCGAGCTAATTTGGTGGAAAGAGGGCATTTGTGGTGAGTTTGTGCTGGTTCCGGCTGATGATTCAACATTTCCTCTACTCGTAGTGCAGTGATTGTCAAGTGTGAGACAGCAGGAAGGAGTGGTGCTCAGTGCTGCTTCCACGTGACTGTGCTGAAAGTGTTTTACATGAATCCAGTAAAGGAGAGGCCCCCAGCAGATGTATACTAAAGTCCTCAGGGGAGTTAAGAATAGATATTACTGTTCCTGCTCAGTGTGCTGTTGTTCTTTTATCCATTACCAAAAAAAACAACAAAAAAAAAAAAAAACACGAAACATGAAGCTCATCACTTCCTGTATACCAGAGACATTTTCCCAGAAAAAGCCCAAGAATAGTAAATGTTGTTGTTGAAGACTTTAGACAGTAATGAACATGATGAAGGCCAACTGTGGCTAAACATTGAGACTTTCAACTGTGCCGTATTGTTCTGAGGCCAGTTTTTACACATCAGCATTAATCACAATATGACTGCAACGTGTCGTATTGCACTACAGCTGGGCATTACTCTTCACATGAACCGCAATATGAAAAATGAAAATAGTTACAACTACAGAAAATGTGTAGCTGTGCACTTCATAAACACAGCTTCATACAGAAGAATTTTCTTGATCTTGCACAGGAACACCATTATTAGCACTGCAATGCTTCTGTTTGCTTAGATATAAAAGCTTAAAAAGACCAAAAATAGTCTTTGACTTAAACAGTCTTAAAGATGTTCCTTGTATATTTGAGATGCTTAAATTTACTTTGGGTTATCCTTATTTTAAGGATGATAAAACTCTATGTTAGCGTGTACTTTTCCTCACAAACCCACCAAAGACACCATGGTAGGCCGAGACGCTGTTCTGGGCAGTCTGTGACATCACTGTTTCCACCATCCTCATCCTGAAACTGTTGAACCACAGTATCCAACCTCCATTCCCCTAAACTCCTCCAAAGTGCTTCAGCAGCACAGCGTTATTCCACTCCGCCTAACAGATGCAAAAGTCATATAGACGCTAAAACGCTTCCTCTACTGCTGCTTTCCTGTTACATCATCTCCATAAGGAAAGTCCTGCAGCAGTGCAGTAGATGCAAGACGGACTATTTCCACCATGGCTACATCTATAACACTAATGGAGGATACATGCAGGCTAAGGGAAGCTCGGTTTCTTCCCATCCACCTCTGACTTTTTACACCAGGTTGTCAGCTCAAAGACATGGGAAGGTGGGAAGCAGAGCTTAAGTAGGAGATATTATGTGTTAGATATTATAATAAGTCTCTGGTGTCTGCATAAATACTTGCAACCATAAATATTCATGACTAGCAGGTGGACCTCGAGGTCAGCGTAGCATGTGGGCAAATAATACTATCCATTTAAATCACAAATGCAGAGATGCTTCAATATCCATTGGTGACTTTATGTCATGTACACCAAGATTGCAATTCCACCAAGGTTAAATACAGCTTTTAATTAATCCTGTAGTATTTGAATCAGGAGTTTTTGAACCAGTGCATCCACTGAAAATGCTAAAATTCAGCATGAAGCCAGTTTTCATCACCCCTTCTGTATTGTTACAGCCACTTAAATTCTGCCACAGTAACAGGTTTTTGGATATGCAAGTCAAAAATCAGCTAGATCCAACGCCCCCTGTCCCCCAATTAGTGGGGAGTGGAACTGGGTTATAAAACCCTCCAACAGCGAGTCTACATCGATGCTGACTCACTGACCACGTGCAATGTCATGTTGTGTTAGTCATGGAAGACGCTCCGTACAAATATAAGTTCTGTGCGACTACCCGTACAAACATAAACTACTTGAACTAAGATAGACATTTAATACTGTTATATAGACGTCAACAACTTAAAGGATACATTGTATTTAGGATCAAATATACCCTTCTCTAGTCTAGAAAACGGTAGACGTGTTCATTTGATTGTAAAGTGTTGTATATTTACAGGGTCTGTTGCAAAAACCGAGCAGCTCATAAACATGGGAGTGAATAGATCATGGCAACAGCTGCAGCTTCCAAAAGATTCTGATATAAAACTATGGTTATGAGAAGTTACGACAGTTCCTGTTTCCGCCAGAGAGAGGGAAGTTCGTCCTGAAGCTTGCCACTATATATTTATACGCTACACTTTAATAAAGGGTGCTTCATTCAGCTGCGAGTGTGACTACAAACAGAGTTACCCTCCGTGACGGAGTGGGAGTGGGAGGGTCTGGTCGAGTCAGAGAGGTCTTTATCAATATACAAAAAAAAAGATTTATGAGCAGACAGTAAACAAGTTAATAATACACTACTGCCCAGTTCTGAACTATATACCGATATTCATATGAGAGCCAAAAAAATAAATATGATATATAATGTGATCCAATACAACACCACCGCTAACTACAGCCCAACAAATGACCTTTTCTGACACAGAGTTTACAAAAACTGACCTTCAGGGCCGTTATATTGGGACTGCATCAGATTGTACATGTATATCTTATAAACTAATGACCTAAACAAAAAAAAAACAAAAAAAAAAGACAATGCCTACCCTGTAAAATAAAGCTTAAATTCTGAGTTCTCCAATATTATGAGAAAGTAAAAAGTGGGAGGTTCAGAGCCACAATGCTCTAACAACAGCTACGAGAAATATTATTTTCATTATTAGAGCTACAGAGGTGTTTGATCATAAAACACAATGCAGTCAGTTATACTTGAATGCTGCATCAGAATCCAAAAATGCCTCAGGTTCCCAAAGTGCAACAGGATGAGCGCTACACGGTGTTGCCGTTAAGAAAGCAATTATTTCTGGGTTTGATTTGCTGCTGCACTCTTATGCCATGTTTGTTTCGACTGTCATTTTTGACATCTTGTTATTGTGTCTTTCATTTTTCATGCTGTTATGTTGTCATTGAGTCCACTGTTTAATTCAGCTGCAGTTTTATTTGACATCTTGATTTTATTATGGCAGCAGGAGATTTGTGCTGAGATGTTTGCCCACATCCCTGGGTACTGTTTATTGTTTACTTTACATTTCATTTATGCATTTAATTATTTATATCACAGAGCCAGTTTTTCACTTCAGTGATTTTTGTAATCACTGTACCTAATGCCTGTGCCTGCAATTAGTTCAGCTCTCTGTTTGGGCACCGTCGAATGAATTAGGCTGAATTAACTAAAGACTGCAGCATTGACCAAGAAGACTAGATTAAACTGCATTATAGAATCAAATTCCAAGGTGAGAGCGTTCTGCTCAAGACTTTCCTCTACAAGTATGAATGAGAGTGTGTGTTTAATGAATCCTGCTTCATAATGAATAATAATGTGCTACCTGATTGATCCCTGCAGGGAAACTGTCTCGGCTTTGCAGCACCACAGGAAGGTCGGAGCAAAGGGTCAGCTATTAAACGTTGTGCAGGAACTGGTGTGAAGCTAGAGTCTTGCTCAAGTACATTTCAGCAGGGCAGATGCTTTCCCAGACAAAAGCTGGAAAGGGAATCATAATGTTGAAACCACCTCCCAACTAATCTAAAACACCCTAAGGTTCCCAAGCAAAGTCTGCTTATCCGGCCTTGTTTTCGACTCCATTACCAAGCAAGTACAGTATGAACACCGCAGTAAATTGCCACCTCTAATGGAAAAAGTATGAAAACCTGCGGCTACCCCTCCCCCAATAGCTTAAATAAAAAAATACAACCTGCATTTATGACATAACATTATGAAACCTAAATTGAATTAAATCCAGGACCATAAAATCGACCATGAGAAGGAAGGAAACCGACATTATTCTAAACACACACACAAAAAATAGTATTGACAGAGTAACAATCAAACGACCAGCCAAACTATCAATATTTTAAATCGATCAATGCTGAATGACCACTGAGTGTCAGGAAGAACTGAGGGAATGTGCCTTTATCCCCCATCTGAAGGTTGTATCGAGGACATGGGGAGTCAATAAGCTGGGATACTGCAGGTCTGAATGACAAAAGCTGTGTGTGCGTGTGTGTGTGCGTGTGTGTACAGTGCGTCTGATTTCCATCGACTGAAGCCTCTGATGGACACTTGGCTACTGAAAGAGAGTTCCCTCTGGTGCAAACTACTGATCACAAGCCACACTAAATCCACTTGACATTAAAGGCCATGTTAATGTTTGTGTTGGTAATGTCAGCCTTGCAGTAATCACCGACTCGTATCTGTTTGGTGGTGTTTTTTGCGGATTACGGGATTCATCTGTACTCTGCAGGAGTGCCATCATGTAACTGTTAGCTGCAGTTGTATGGATATGATTTATAAATGGACAAACAGAAGAGGAACTCCCACACAGCGGTGGAAAATGACAATTTTCACATCATCACACATCAATATTTCCCACCCACTACAGTACAAAATGTGCTGCAGCTTTAATTCTTAAATACACGTACAATTCATCAATTCAGCTCTTGTATATAAATGCCAGACATAAAATAAAAGCAATCAGCAAATCAGGACTGGCAGCCTGGCTCGAGAGGCATAAACAGGTATCGACCAACAGCTGCCACAGTGTTTAATATACATACAGTACTACGTACAGCACGGTCTACCGTCTGTTGTCTTGTCACACTGCTGTTCCTGGGCTCTGTCCATCTGTATGTAATGTGAAAGACTATACATCGTCCATATGTTTCCGTACCAATGTCACCGCCACAAACTGTAGCACATTTCTGCACTTGGCAAAGGAAGTGATTGTGTTTCTGAAAAGGAGCCAGCACCGGCTCATTACTGTGATTACGTGGAATTTTTGAATGAGTAAGGTTGAGCTCTGAACACAGCTGATGGAAATGTAGCCCGACATTCTTCTTCACAGAGCCTATAGCAACAACACAGGCTCACAGCCATCGATCTTACAGCCCGACACACCTGCGTACACACACATGTATTTGATGCAGGTTGTCAGAGAAAAGACTGCATGGTTCCTATGACAGCAAAGCAGAGATGGTGATAAAGGGTCTGAAACTGGCTGCGGCCCTTTCTGATGCTCTTGACTGTGTTTAGAAACCAGAGGACAGTTGTGGAGGGACTAGCTCACCAGGTCAAGACAATGTGGACTGACTGAGTAACGCCTGCACACGTTTGTGTCTACATGCAAATGCTCATGTGGCGCGTGTATTTTTGTCTGCTAAAAGTGTGTGCACGTCGTACTGATGTATGGCCGGCGTTGGCGAGACGTGGAGCAGGTGCATGTGCGTTTTTGTAACTGCTGTTTCGTGCAGTGAGAGCGAGTGTGACTGCCTTGCGTCATGAGGCCAATGCAGATGCGCATAACCGACTCTGCTTCTCACACAGGTATGAGGAATCATCTCAATGAATCACACACACACACACACACACACACACACAGATAGACACGCACAGCGAGCTCAACGGCCTACTCGGCAGTTGGTTTGGGGGGAGGGGGGTATCAGAGCCGTTGCCATGGAAACTGGCTCTCTGTGCCAAAGCTGCGGGGAGGCGGACGTAAACACGCGGTCACCATGGTAACCCTTTCGTTGCCACTGGTTCCCGACTGTCTATCCATTCAACTGTCTGTCTGTCTGTCTGACGGATGGATTGACTCATCTGATGTCAGCCTGCTTTTTCAAATCTTTACCTGCTTCTGTCTGTCAGACTTGTCTGTCCGTCACAATATCTGGATATAGTCTACCCGTCTGTCTGTCTGTGCATCTACATGTCTAACTATCTGATGAGAAGACTTGATAACAAGCCATTGCAGATAACAATCTGCAGGTTGCAATAACATCCACCATATGTGAAGTAAATGTGGGTCATGCATTTGTTTTAGGGATGTTAATGAATATTCGTTAATCATTAAATTGCTGTTAAGAATATAACAGATTAAAAATGTATTAACCATTAACATCTCCGGAGCTCACATACATTAACTTTTATACCACAAGGGGGCGTACTTCATCTTTGCAGTTCAGAAAAACTACTGGTGCAACAAAGGAAGAAGCGGTCAGTAGGAAATGGTGAGGAAAGATGAAGAGGGCAAAATGTAGTCCAGCGTGGGAGCTTTACACTGTAAAAGAGGACAATGCTCAATGGAAATATTGCGACACCGTCTTAAAACACAGCTCCGGTACAACGTCAATGTCGTACCAGCACCCAACGGTTGCAGTGGTCAAAAGTGGAACACCGTCCTCCCAACAAACTAGCTAGAAGAGGCTGCAGTGATGTGAGTGCAGAGACAATAACTTCGCTTTATGGTGGAAAAGGACATAATGCCTACAAACGTGGTGAGCTAACGTTACTGAGCTACACTGAACCAGACTGCCACGTCCACTCAAGAGGTACAGTTAACTTTACTATCCGCATTTCAAGTGCGAGCCTTATTGTTCCCAGACATTCGTTTATACTAATCTTGTTGGTTAACGGTTAATGATCAGTCAACGAGGGGTCAGCTATTGGTCAGAAAAAAAAATCTAAATTGTTTTGATCAACTAAATGTAGTGCTGAGAGAATACATGCGAGTGAGAGAAGTGTGATATCTAATTTGTCATGATTTTGAACATGAAAGTAGTCTTAGAAATCAAGGGAAATCCTAAAGATAATGTGAAAGTCTAATATATCAAAACAAAGTCAAGCCAGTCAGTCAGTCATACGGAACCAACGATTATTTTCATTAGTGATAAATCTGCAAATTATTTTCTCGATTAATCAATTAGTCGCTTTGGGATATCACAATTTCCTAAAGCCCAAGGTGACCAACAGCCCGAAACCAAAGATATTCGATTTACTATCATACAGGACCACAAAAAAAAAAAAAAAAGAATAATTGGCACTATAATTGGCCAATTAATTTTCAGTTTATTGATTAATCAGTTAGTTTGAACAACTAATTGTTTCAGCTGTGCAAAACAGTCTATTTGCAAGACAGTGATTTTAGAAGTTGCATGTTGTGTTGTGCTGTGGGCTTTACCAGTGATGAGAAAGACCCTTCATACAGCAGATAAGACCCACTCTCGACAGCATTATTTCACAAAACTGGGTGGGTTGATCGTGTCCCTATTTGATGCCCGCACTTCAGATGTGATCAGAAGTAAAAAATCCACTTAATGTTCATCAAAATGTCCTGCAGCTTTGGGCGGCTGTGGCTCAGGAGGTTGGAGGTAGGTCATCCATTAATCCCAGGGTTGGCGGCTCGATCCCCAGCTCCTCCTGTCCACATGTCAAAGTGTCCTTGGGCAAGACACTGAGCCTTAATTTGCTACCGATGGAGGCCAGCACCTTGCATGGCAGCTCTGTCGCCATCAGTGTGTGAATGTGTGTGTGAATGAAACCAATCTGTAAAGCGCTTTGGGAACCGTTAAGGTTGAAAAGCGCTATATAAGTGAAGTCCATTTACCATTTACAGGTATGAGAAGATACAGCAGAGTGCAGATACGACAGCATGCTTAGCTAAAATGACAGGGACTATCATTTCAGTTGCTTCACTTTCAGGTGTTTCGTCTCACTGTAGACACAAAGACAAAATGTCCAGCTAGGTTGGACGACAGGTTCTTTAAAACTCTGCCCATTAAACAATCTACTATATGACTTTCGCTTTTAAGCTGTGGTTCACTTGTTATAGTCAGGACAGGCGTCCACAAAGCAAGAACAAAAGCACAGCAACGTCAACTTTTCCATACTGGAAAAGAGAGAGGAACACTGTGGATGTGATCTTGGTGTTAAACAAAGGGTCAGGAGCCAGAGGAACAAGAGTAGGCTTCCCTACATGATGTGAGCAGCAAAGTGATGAGTCTGAAACCCAGGGTGAGATACCCGGGTGAAAAAGTTGAAGAGCCCCTCTGCTAAGGTCAACTGCTAGCCATTTAAGGTTGAAAGTGAAAGCCAGTGTTTGTGTCAAAAGCTTCCAGGAGGAGTGGAGGACTAAAGCAGCATTCCATTTTAGCTTTACTTTAAGAAGGTAAACAGCATTTACTCATGCAAAATGGCCTTCATGTGCATATCATATCACACACGTCTATAGTGGTGCTGAAGTGTGTATGCACTCTGCACATTTGTGTTGTTTGTGTTATCTGAACACCCACAGAATGACCTTTTAATGAGACAAACAATGAGGCTCACCCTCCTATTTTTTTCTTAAAATACACTCAGTAGCCACTTTATTAGGTACACCTGTACAACTGTTCTGCCATAAAGTTTACTTTTATGATGTCTTTAATGTTCAGGTTTTTTTGACATTGTCATAGAGGTGTTGACTAAATTATAACTTGGTGTTGTACTGGACTGCACTATATTCAGAGGTGTTTCTAATATTCTGCAGCCCTCATGTATGTAAATCAGGAAGACAAAAGTAATGAAGTTAAGTTATCCTTTATTGATCCCTGTAGGTAAACTCCAGTTCTAAGCCATGAGAATAAGAATACATGAGAATAAACCGAACATACATGTTTTGATGGTGGGGAAAACCGGAGCACCCGGAGGAAACCCACGTAAACACAGGTAGGACACGCAGACTCCACACAAAAAGGCAGCGCTAACCACTGAGCCACCGTAGAAACACCTCTCAATATAATGAAGTCCAGTGCAACACCACCTTTAACCTCAATAATAAACACATAATTGAATTTACACATTTCCGTCAAAACAGAACAACATAAACTTTGTAAATGTAGAATCTGCGGCAGAGCTGGTGTATTGAATTGTATTAGATTGCATGGGTAAAGTGGCCACTGAGTGTATATTCTCACAGTCTTATAGCTTCTTATGGTTTGAGGCATATGATCTCACTGTGTGCTGTATGAAAAAAATAAACCGACAATATTTACTGAAGGTCCAGAACAAACACCGCAGTCTATATGGGACTGATTCCCACCTTTCACAGGGGTTAGTGGTGAGCTCGGGGTTTGAGCAGCAATGTGCATATGCCAGAATGCTGTTGGCTCTCCATCTATAGACGGAGAGGCATTTGATTTGAAACTATATTTGCATTAATGGGTAACCATCCCTGCTACCAGTGCACGTTTGTTTACACTGCGTCTCTGTTCCCCCACCAGCTGGCAGTCAAATATGGCTAAAGGAGCATTTCTAATGCATTTCTGATATAACTCCAAGTACATTATTTTACTTATGATTACATTTGAAAATTACCATCACATGATTTCCAGTGTGACTTTGCATGACGACTTTTTCTTCCTGCACCTTTAGATAATCCAGAAGGTTTTTTTTTTTAATGATAAATACAAAGTCTTCAAATGTAATGCGAAAGCGATTAATTCACAAACACATTAATTGCTGTAGCATCTCTTCCTTCCCCCTGTGCTGCTCCACTGACCCCAGCTGGTCTCTCGTCCCTATTCACAGGATCAGATCTCAGAGGAGAAGCGAGGAGATAATCGATCTGGTCTGCCATTATGAACAACGTCTCAATTCTGTTTTTTCTGTTCGGAGGAGTGAGGAGCGAGGATACATCCTTCGATAAAAGTCTTTTACTTTTATTGGACCAACACATCCCTTTATTGGAAATAAGTTAGTGATTAACACACTGCAGCTGATCGGACCGCTCTGATACAACACCACTGCAGTTTTATACCGGGACAAATAACAGATTCAGACTCAGGTCAAATATCACTACCAAGATTAGATTTATGTTCTGATTCACCTTCTAGTTCAAATGATTGGATCTGTGGTAACTGTAGGTCTGATTAATAAAAGGAAGCATAAAACAACTTTCATCATTCGTCAGTCATTTTCCCATCTTAACCTGTATCATGGATAATATTATAGTCAGGGAGTGGAGGAGTCTGCTGTCCTCCAGCAGTAAAAACATCTTTATTAAAGATCGGTGTCTATGAGGCTGAAAATCTCTGTGCGTCAATTAGAAAGTATATTTTGAAGTGAGATATATTTACCTAAATTCCACTTTCCCTAAAGCATATATGCTACGAAATTATTTCTACAAATGAGTAGACATTCTCATCATAACCTGGATCACTAGATAATGAATTAACAAAAAGCAATCAACAAAAGCAGACCCAAATATTGAATACATAAATAAAGCGTTGCTGGCTTATGTGCTTTCAGTGTCTGATCAGTGTTTGTTCACAATTTTGATTAAAAACCAGTTTATTTAAAGAGAAACAATGCAGAGACTGATATTTCACATTCACCTTTGTTATGTTGGAGACAGTAGTAACTGTATACCCTTATTATTACTATCTCTGCAAATGCATACAGAGCTGTTAACACCTGCAGGCTGACAGCTGATCCAGCTGTGCCGTCGTCATCACAAATTGAAGTGGTTTCAGATGACGGTTCTCATTTCTCTAAGAACGTGGTTCGTTGGTTCAGACAGACTAAACAACAACAACAAGAAACAAATAAAAATATTTAACCGGAACAAGATAAGCTGATTGAGTTAAAACACAGATTTACTTTCAACTAATTGAGTACTTGAAGATGTTAGCCCGAACAGAACAGATTTTCTTTTAAATAAAATCTCTAAAAGAAGTTTAGATTAGCATCTGCGGCAGGCTGCAAGCCATTCCTCTGAAAGACTTTCTTTTGATGACTACTTTAAATAGACTTTAATCTGCCGGTGGACACGTGAGCGCTAGAGATCAGAAGCTCTGAAAACATCAGCCTGGATCCTCTGGGCCATAGAGGACCTAACCAGGGCTTACTGAGCATACTTTCTCCTACAGGGCCGAACAGCACGAGAGAAGGCTTATTACTTATTCAGGTTACTACCAGAGCAGCTGATTCACATCCTGACCCTGCTGGGTTTTATTCTAGGTACCGGGATATAAGGTGTAAAAGAATGCAGCTAACTGAAACTGACTACTTGGTGGGGGTAGGAAACCAGCAATACATTGGTCCAGAGGTCCAGGCCTGAGAACCACTAAACTGGAGGACCAAATAGGGTCAGACAGGGATCATATTTTAGCCCAGTTTCAACAAGGCCCCTAAAAAAAAAGCCCAAAAAGTCTAGCTAGGGCTCATCTGACCTGATTTCCTTAAGGGGGTTTAAACAGGGCCAACCAGGAGTTCATTCATTATTTAGAGTTATTTAGAGTTACCATCAGCAGTGTTTTCAAGTTAAACACACAGAAAACGAAGTGGGATCATTCAAAACTCTCTGTGCAATGTCTGAAATGATGAAGGACATGGGTGTAACTAGGCCACTCGCAGCAGAGTGAGTAACACAACAGAATCACTGCTCGCCAAGTAGGCCACATTTGCATGATGCCACAAACTTCACCTGACACAAAAAGCAAGCTGAAGCACAGACCGCATTACACAACAAACAGACTTCAGCACACCTTTCTGTTGACTCAATGCATCCGACAAACAATTCCAACTGTAGATCAGAGAACTGAGGTGCATGCCATGTACTTGTTACTTCATGAGTAAATCTATTGATGTGAGAATTATTTCTCTACACGAGGAAGAAGATGATCTTATTTTAAATATTTAGCCATTACATTTTTATCCATATTTTCTGCCTCGCAGCAGTAATGACCCAAATTCCCCAGTCAGATCGATGACATTCATCTTATGACCATTTAGCAAATGTCATCTCCCCACGCCCCAATTTCAAATGGCTCCTTTCACTCTCCAGTACTGTTTAAACTCTCGTTATCATATAGAAGTGCATTTGCTCTGAGGATCAACATACTAGAGGCTCCATTATTATCTTAAACGCTGTTGTTTCTGATAAGGTCACAGCATTTTGTTTGTGTTCATATCTGTATTCATTTCACCCTCTAACTTTCTGATTACTGTATATCAGTCGCGCACTACAGGTTCTCTGCTCACCATAGAAAACCCTACATCTTGCACATTTCATTTATTTTTTATACTTCATACAGTGAACTTTTGTCCTGGTCAATATTTTGCACATCTCTGCACAAAACTCAACAGCTCTTTCATTTAAATAAGTCATACTGAACATATTTTTATAATATTCTTTCATTTTATTGTCAATTTTATATTTATGCTTCTTGACTTGCAGTACTTGCTTTATCTTTCTTTATATTTTCTACTTACTATGTTTATTGTTACGCACCAATATACTGGTATCAGATCGGTACTCTGTGCTCTGTATGAGTTATCAGAATCGGTTTTGGGGGAGAAAAAGCTGTATCGGTGCATCTCTATAAAAAATAGCATACAAATCAGAGCAAGCGTTCAATACCAGGTTTTGGTACCTGAGTTTCTGAATCTCAGTCAATAACAAAAGCAATTAAGGTTTAATCCCCAGCCCTAATAATAAACATGTTCCTGAACAAACACAGTTCATACGGGGAAATCATGCTTTCATGCTTTGAGAATTGGTCTGGCGATGTCAGGCTGGGCTCGCGCAGCTTGTCCCGATATACATTGTTTTGTCCTTGTATCCCACAATCTTTAAAGGTGGCGAGCGCAGAGTTAGTGCGACCCAAAGAGTCGAAATAGATTTATTGGAAATACGCCAGGCTGAAATAAAAACAGAATTTTCCTTTAACATTTTGACAGACAACTGTTCTTCAGGAGCTGAACAAAACACAAATCTCACTTTCTTGTGCTGTTGGAGTCTACCATCAACTAAAACTACTCACATGAGATTTAATCACACCTCATATTGGCTGCCTTGCCCACGTTACTCTACTTCTTTACTATTCATTTAACAAAAGAAGAACTCATTTGGAAGAAGGATGCACTGACCCCTATACCCCTTAAAAAGAAAACAGACACGCGGGGCGTCATGTGAGTAGACGTATAACACATCCTCATCAGGTTTGAACCCATTACCTTTAATTCATTACCTTTGTTTACATGTCAATCAGCCCTTTCACCTCAGATGATACCTTGAAAAATGATGCAAAAGTGTTTTTCAATACGTAAAAATAAACAAAGAAACAATGTCCACGCTCACCTCGCTCCATGTTCACTTTGCTTTGCCTCCTTGCACAGAAAAACGACTCGGCAGACACAGTTACGGGTAACCTAGAAGCTAAAATTAGCCGCTAAGCTAACTCAGGCTCAGTAATGACCCAAGCTGCCGCCATCCATCTCCACAACAACGGAGCAACTGCAGCCCACACACACACACACACACATACACACACACACCATAGTGGCATCACGTCATGGTTGAATGTGCTTACATGACTGACTACACAGGCACGCAGACACACAGAGTTTCTTCCTCACTCCCACACTGACACTGCATGGCTCAATGTGCTTACATGACTGACTACGTACACGTACATGACTTACAACGGCCCCTCTGAAACACACACACACACACAAACTGACACAAACACACATTCACATGCTTCACGGCTCAATGTGCTTACATGGATGACTACATGCATAAAATAAAACCACAAACACACACGGTCTGTCTCTCCTTCGTGCAAACACACACCAACACAGTCTCACACAAAAACATCTCAGACACACACACACACACACACACACACACAGAAGCACACACACAGAAGCGCGCGCACACAGCCTCCAGTGACGTGCTGCAGTGTAGCAGGCTCTGGCAGCCCAGTAAAGCCGACCGAACACAGCTGAGGGAGGCTGCCTGCAATCACACTGCCTATGAATCAATAATACTGCCTCACAAACAAGCAACGCGCACGCACACACACACAGTGTCTGTCACGAATATAGACCACGAGCACTGCAGTCTCATCAATGCTGCCGCCTCCTTTCACGGCTACAATAGAAAGCAGAATTACCGAATGTGTCTAACACGTGTGCAGCCCCGGCGCATGACGACCCTGCTCCCAACCCGGGTGTCACACGGGCCTAACACTGCCTCGGCTTCTGTGATAAAAGGAGTAATGAGGAAACACATTGTAGAGCACAAGGATGCTAATAAATAAATAGTGAAAGGCACAGATCACAATTGTTTCCAATTGTTTGTTTTGTCCACCAAACAGTCCAAAACCCAACGATGTTCTGGAACCAGTGATAACTAGATGTTTAGTAGTTACCAAAATGGTAGTCGAGGGACGCCCTGCTAGACTCGGGGTTTGATGCACTGACCATGAGATCGAAGATGAAATACCAATCCATCTTTCAGTGGGCTTAATAGAGATCTGACTAAACTGAGCATGCTGCTTATCTATTAAAAAGTGCATTTTTACGTATCCATACATGTATCGTTTCTGAGAAACCAGAAAACATACGCAATATTAAACTAAAAAAAAAAGTATGGAAGAGTTGTATGGAAAAAAAAGTTAGACTCCACCAAAAGGCTTGAGAAAGGAATTCCAGCTCAGAGGAGAGCCACATTCTTGTTGTTCCCAATAAAAAAAAAAACATAAGGAGACGAGGAGGAGGAGGAGGAGGAGGAGGAGGAGCGCTGCTGAAGGACATTTCAGTTGTTTGGGTGAGTACGGAAAGATGATCAAAGTTTATGAATCTAGGCCTCAGACAGAAATGAATTCAGTCTTTTTTCTGCTTTACCTTGAAGAGCAGAAAACCCAGTTTCACACTGGACTTGCTGATTCATGGATTGTACATGGAATGTACAGAGCAGTTCCCTTTATATGCATTCATCACATGTGGGGGGCACTACAGTGTGAATGCTGCCACCACGGATATAGATCATTAGGGCTTTTATGTTTAATAAGGCTGAAACAAATAGTTGGATTGATCCATTATCCAATCAACTAAAATACATTTTGATAATCAATTTAATGTGTAAGTAATTTATCAAGGAAAATGCCAAAACGTTTTCTAAAATGTGAGCATGTGCTGCTTTTCTGTTTTATATCACTGTAAATTCAGTATCTTTGGGTTTGGGGTAAATGTTTCAGTATTTTCTTCATTTTATAGATTAAACAATTCATCGATTAATTGTAGACATAAATAGATTAATGCACATTCCCTGGTCAGTATTTTGCACATCCCTGCACAAAACTGTACAGCTCTTTCATTTAAATAACAGTCATATTGTTTTTATAATATTTGTTTAAAATGTATTGTCATTTATATTTTATATTTATGCTTCTTGACTTGCAGTACTTGCTTTATCTTTCTTTATATTTTCTACTTACTATGTTTATTGTTATGCACAAATATACCAAGGCAAATTCCTTGTATGTGAAAACCTACTTGGCAGTAAACTTGATTCTGATTAATATATTGCAGCCCTACAATTAATAATTAGAAATACACTTCACACTAAACACTGATATGATTTTTGAGCACTGAAAAAGAGAAAAAAAACTGCATTCAGATCATGCATATCAAACTGTACAGACAATATTCAGCATTATTTCCACAGTATATTTTTCTCTGTGCAGCACTACACAATATACTGTACATGTCACAAACACTAACAGAAGCAAACTTATCAACTGGTCCAACAGACTTTGAACAAAAGTGACAAACCCAATCACCTCCAAGAAGACATGAACACACCAATAGAGGGCTTTTATTTGTCCAGAGAGCGGTTACCAACGGTTACAATAGACACACCAGACTAAAAACATAAATCAGACACTGCTACAGTCTCTCCTCCCTGAGAACACCTGTAGGATCACCAACCTGGCTGTTTGCGAAGACATTCCTACTTTAGAACAACCTACCACCACAGTAATGTTTTGTTTATGCCAGGAGAGTGTGTTAACATCACCATCTTTCCTTTGTTGTCATTCTTCCAACATGGTGCGGCCTTCTCTAAACATCTCCCAGAGTCAGACGTCAGCTCCTCTGCACGGCCGCCTGCCGTGATGACGTTATCGCTGTGTTGTTTCAAGATGTGGCAGGCAGATAACCAGATAACTTGATGGCCACTTAAAATGTAGATGAGATAACAGACACACCATCGCTGCATCAGAGAAAATCTCATCACCTCCCTCTGCACACAAGCTGATACACACTGTAACCCAAACTGCACACTCCTAAAATATAAGCAACATTGAATTAAGGATGCAGCCACTCTTCCCTTTTATACTGAATTAAATATCATTAAATATCATGTTTTGTTGTGGCACTGCAGGCCTATAACCGTTTATACTGTGGTTGCAACCAAACTTTCCCCTGCTGGGATAATAAAGCTCATGTGATTGAGGAAATGATCGATACAACCAGAATTACAGTGAAGTACAAGCTCATAAACTCACTTTACCTGATATATTATTGATTTAGGAGTTCATCCTTTTACATACAAACACACTAATTAAATGAAATGCAGCCACCAACAACATTACAACACCTTAAACAACAAGGTCAAATCAGAAACCTTACTAAATTAAGAGGATTGGATGCCCTTAAACCAGTTTTAGCAATGAGAATTCAACAACACTGAGAGTCTACAGCCAAGCTAACGGCTCTGTGATATTTAGGCACAGCAGGGCTTGGAGCTAAATGCTAACATCAGCATGCTAACACGCCCACTATGACAATGCTAAGATGCAGATGTTTACCATGTTCAACAGCTTAGCTTAGCATGTTAGAACTGCATATTTACTGTATATATAAAATATTGTTGTTATGATTCCCGTCCCGGCCACTTCCATTGACTTTTATTCCTGTCCCGTTCCAGTCATGTGATGAATAGTGAAATTGATTCCCACAGGATTCCCAAAAAAATGTCAGCCTCTACACCAAACAATTCATCCTCTGGGCACGATGAATATTAATACCAAATTTCATGCCATCCAATAGTTGTCAAGACATTTCACTAAAAACCAAAAAAAGGAACCATTAAAAGAAAAGTCAATAGACTTCACTTTTTGTACAGACCATGAACCATGAATGTCTGTCTGTGCAAATATTTCATGGCAATCCACCAGATACTTGCAGAGATATTTCAGTCTGAAAAGAAAACATCATATTTAACAAAATATTTTCGAGTCATCGCTGGTGCATCCAAAACTAGGCAGATGGGGTCTTAAACCAGGACGAACTTTTGTTCAGGATCAAGGAGTGTTTACACAGTCAGCAGAATCACAGCGATGACAGGAAAAATATGAGTTTCCAACTTGTTTTACTTGTTTGTCTTGAAGCTTCAGCTTGTCAAAAGCTGCTTGGATGGTTTTCTTTGTGCATATGTTTTCCTCAGTAATCAATACGGTTATCATTCTGCTTGTGTGTTTAAAGCACTGTGACAATAACTAACTTCATAAAGAAGAAAGCTTCAAAATAAAATTGCAAATACAGTACTTTCCAGCAGAATCACAGACAGCTACAGACGGCACTGCTGCTGGAGCTTGTAGAGTTTCAATGTATTTGTCTGCAGCTTGAAATTTAGGGTGGTCTCTTTATTCCCTACGTCACCTAGCTGAAGCTCATCAGGTAACCCAACTCATCACACTACCTCGATTACAACACTGAACTTTCAACTTTGCTAAGTTTCACTGCATTAAATTCTTGTAAAATCTCACCAACTGTCTCAAGTGCAAAGTCAGTCAAGTCCTGGACCAGACCAGTGAATAACATCATGTGCTCCATTTGTACAAATGTGCCGTTTGTTTACAGAGAATGTGCGTTAGAAAAACATTCTTCATGGGTTTTATTCTTGTCTGCTAAACAAACATATGAGGAAAGTTTGTGAGGACATTAAAACCAACAGCACCTGTTACTCTTGGTTATATATCATTTAAGTTCATATATTGTTTTTTCTTTATATTAGAATATTGTAAACTATTTCACTAAAATTGTGTTGATAAGAAACAGCTGGTGTCCATTTTTATTTCTTCTTAGCAGTTGATGAGCAAATACTACAACTGTCCGGAAATGTTAAATGATTTTGAGAAATTTGATTTTTGAAAAATCGAATAATCGAGTAGGTAAAAGCACCAAATAATGATGATGACGAGTGAAGGATCATGTTTTCCTGTTATGACTATGTGCTAGCGCCCTGTCACTGCAGTGTAGAGGCCTCGTGCTCAGCTGAGAGACTGCTGTGTCACCTCGCACTTACAAAGACTCTGACTCATCACTCCGCTCAGCACGGCTCATAAATATTACAAACAGCAAGCCATCACTGAAATGCAACAAGAAATACTAAAATACCTCGAAGAGAACAATTCTACAACACCATGAGTGAGAAGGGTCGATCAATGCACCCTCTGTTGGCTGTACGGGAGGAACAACGCTCTGGAGACTGAACCGAGATGACTCAATATCTTTGGACATGTGTCTTCTATCTCAAGACTTTCTGTACTGTTATGGACTTGGATGTACTAGTACATGCAATTCATTTTAGGGCTGAGTGATTAATCAAATTTTATTTTCAATCACGATTTCGGCTTCCAACGATTTTTAAAACAAGATAATCGAGATAAAACGATTATTGTGCCGCATTCCGTTTCACGACGATGCTCTCGTTTGTCTTGTGTTATAAATCCAGCGCACCTCTTTCTTTTACAACGGTGCGCTTTCATCCCTCCCTGAAAGCCCAAACTCATTCTCAGCCAGGCAGAGGATACTGCAAATACTGTGCAAGATGTGTTACATTTGTAGAGTCTGCACCACAACACAATACGACCAATTTGTTTAATCAGCTGAAATTCAATTACAAAGCAGTCTATGACCAAACAATAAAAGGAGCAAAAAACAGAAAAGCCCCCTCGACTTCTTCCACCACAACACTTAAAGTACAAGGAAATCCACTGTTTAAAAGAAACGTTTCTTTTAAAAAGCTCAATAAATGCGTGATGTTTCCAAAGTCGGTGAGTAATCGTGTTAAATAATCATGATCTCAATATTGACCAAAATAATGATTGTGATTTCTGCCATAATAGCGCAGCCCTACTTCATTTTATGCTCAACATTGTCGTCTTATTAGCTGATAATGTAAACTATAGTTTAGTGAATAGTAAGTTTAGACTTCTGAGAAATAATTTCATGTCTTCACATTGTGTGTATTGTCACATAATGTTATTTACAGGTCCATCAAAAGCGAAGCATAGCCTCGTGGAACTTTTCACAAAAGGTTAAGTGTCCTGTCCTTCAGTTAAATGTAATCAAATTAAAAAAAATTCAAATGAAAGGTTGAGAAGTAAGCAGTGCACTTGGTAGCAAATAGGAAATGATTTCAGACACATTTTCAAACTGACTTTTTTTTTTAGGACTGACAGCAAGGTTTCCTGTGCCTCATGAAGCTACATTTGCAAACAAATGAAATGCCATTTCACTTTAGCATTACTGAATGCTAACAGATGGCCAAAGAGTAGCAACAGACTATTTTTAAGTGCTAAAGTACTTGAGAACTAACTAACACTTTCAAGGTGGAGATATGGACATTTCAGACCAAATGCGCAACAGCGAATAGTTTGCACGAGGTAGTGCCCAGAATGAAGAGCAGAGCAGAAAAAGATAATCCAACAAAGCACCTAACAAGGATCCTACAGACTACATCAGAATGTAAACAATCACAATACTACTTTTCTAACCCAGTGTCCTCATCCTCTGTGATACTTTCAGCCATGCTTGAGATTTTTGACTAAAGTCCCGTTAGAATCGGGGGCTAAAACTGCTGAATTTCGTGAAACGGTAACGTAGAACACACTCACTGTACGTTATAGTATTAAAGGGCTCGTGAATATGTCCAAAGTTTACACGCTAAACACACTCGAAATTGAAGCTTCAAATTCATGTTTTATTTAGTACCAAAGCTGCTGTGTGTATAAAGGTTTTTTTTATAAATGACCTACTTTTCTGATGTGCGCGTGCGTGTGTACAATACAAACCTGCTGCTTGTCCTTCTTGTGTATTTTCATCTTCTATCCCTTCACTGCATCTGTTAACACAAAAGGACATAACTCGTATTACTTCCAGAAACTCACACAAAAACAAACAACACTGAAAACGTATGATGCCATCCAACAATGCAGCTGTGAGTAAAGTTTTGTGAAGTTGAAAGAAGGTGATTCAGCCAATTCAAATAAACAGGACCTGATGCGTTGATGACAAGAAATATTGAAATCCCTAAAAGAAGCTTACATTTTCCTGAAAGTCGTATGCAGTATACAACTTTTGCAGCTAACCTTTCTAACCCATATTAGGAGACCGTTTGCTCAGCCAAATGTTTTCCAGCAATAACCTTTTTCACATTCCAGTTGCACACATTCACTCCTCGAAGCATCCAAGAACAACTGCAGACGTCTGCTGTTGGTCACCGAGAGGCTTCAAACAAGTTTCTTGCTAACGGACACTTAAACAACAGTATAGACATTAAGGAAGCAACAACTTGTTTCGTTGACTTTCCCCTCCCAGCTTAGAATGTCCCCATCATCAAGGGGTAAAGATGACAGCTGTAATGTACAATTCTGCAGTTTGCAAACTGAAAGAGGAGGCAGATGAGAAAGAGATTTCACTCTTCTATTTTTGTGTTGTTTCAGAGTTGATGGAAAACTTTTAAGGTGTGTTCAGACCACAGACTGTATATAAAGATGGACGTATATAAAGACTGTATATAAAGACTCCCCAAAAGTGAAGCCAAAACATCTGGACCGCCCCCTGGTGGCTGGCTGCAGTACAGGTCATAAACCGTGGGTGTATGGGCGGGACCTCAATACGGATCACTACTGCGCAGACTCTGGCTCCAATTGACATCACCAGCGCCCGTATCCGGGATATTTTGGCTTCATTTTTGCACAGTGGGAGGCAGTGGAGATGCGACGTCCATCTTTATATACAGTCTACGGTCCAGACTGACAGCAAGTTAATAATGTTTCAATTTAAGCAAATGTGCACTTATCCCAGAGCTGTATGAGTCCACTTCAAGAACGTACAGAGACAAGAGGAAAAACAAGAGGGTCTGGAGGAGAACAACAGTTAGAACAACAGTCTCTTCTTCTGAAGTGGTTGGCAAACCAACTTAGAGGTGCATTACTGCCACCAACTGGTTAACCATCCTGCTGGCTGAATCACGTTACCTTGCGAGGCAGCTGGATTTGTGAGATCGTGCCAGATTTCAGCCCTGATTTGCTACATAGCCTGCCCAGAACATCCAGCAGAGACGCTAAAGGATAGCTCCCACAGTGCAAATGGTATTGCCAAATCTATAGCGTCGCACAGTATATACCGTCATATCGCCCAGCCCTAATGGAAGCAAGGCAATGGCAATCTGACAACCACATCTCCAAACAACAAAGGCAAGAACACACAGCACACATCAACACCACAGATCTCAGCATGCTGGAAACTTTCCACCAAAAAGAAATAATAAATAAATAAAGCTATGTTAATTAATCTAAGAGAGTTATCTGATGAGTAATCATTGGACAGCCTTGATGCCCACAGCAGGGATCAGTGAAGAAACAGGTTAAGGAGCAATCTTGTTTTTTAAGAATAGTAGTATCATTAGGAGTGCCAAGGTAAAATGCTGCTGAAATACTACAGTGCAGTGTATCATTTTTTGACTCTGATAATCATAAGGACTGTCTGTGTTTCTTAACTAAATACCCGGTTGAGAATCACATGATCTAAAAGTGTTTCTTCCCCCGAGGACGGATCCAGAAAGAATTGTTACAAACACTAATGCAGGACAGCAGTGGGATAAATGTGTGAGGGAGGGATTCTACAATGGCTACAAAAGCTTTAGCTTCGACTGAGGTTTCAGTGGAAACGTTGCTGCTGGGGTTGGTTTCGGGCTGCAATGACACAGCACAGAAATGTTGAAACGGAATAATTTCAGAAGAACACTCTCACACAGCTCCACGCTGCATCTGAGACGCTTTTAGAAACGTAGGTACAGTAGCAGTATTGCCGGTGGGGTTGGTTTCACGCAGGGATATTGAGGTGGACGCGACCAAAGCAAAAAGAATTCATTCAACTCCATGCCTCTCTAAAACATTACTGAAATATATGGATGGAAAGTTTCTCTTTATTTATGCAAATGAATGAGTTCCGATCACCTGACGATGAAAGAAAATGTTGGGTTTTGCGTTCAGGATCGGAGTCATCCAGCAGCCTCTGTCCACTTCACTGACTATTTTCAATAGGAAACATTGTTTAGCTCAGTGTTACTCAACTTACAGCCTGTGGACCAAATCTGGCCTGCAACAGGGTGCCGGGTGGCCCGCCGACCATTTTCTAATTCACTTGGCTGTTAAAGTTGCATATTAGTCTATCAACGATCTGTGCAGTGCGAGGTGTGACACTTGATTTCTGCGAAAAGTTAACGTACACCTGCGCTGGGCTGTCTGCCTTGCAGAAATTCCTGAGGGCAAACATCTCCCATGTGCCTGTGCGGGGCTGTTGCGACTGCCTCCTGGCAAAGATGAGTGAGTTCACTTCACACCAAACCTCTGTGTTTAATTTGCCAAATGTTAATTGCTGTATGTGAGGTTGCTAATATCAGGCGCCATCACTTGTCAAAACATGCTAGCTTCAGTGCAGCATTCCTGTCATGTAGCACTGGAAGATATCTGATAAATATTATTAATGTGTGTTGGGCCCTGGCCTCCTGTCATTTAGCAAAAGTGGCTCCCGGGCAAAGCAAGTTGAGTATCCCTGGTTTAGCTTCTTTTTTTCTAGGTTAGTCCAAGTTATAAAATATCAAATTTTCCCTCAACAAGAAATGTTTTGGAAGGGATATCTAACTGTGATAGCTAACATCAGAGATGAGAAAAAACTAAGATGGGTAAGTACATGAGAAAAAGGTTCATAGCTGGATTCAAACCCAGCACACTTGTGCACCTTACTGCTTTGAAACATTAGGATTGCCATGGTCGCCCACAAAGATCTGCACTGCAGGACTTCAGGGTTTCCCATGAGTACAATGCAGTACTGATGTAAGCTGTAGCAAACAAGCCACCAGAAAGCTCTCATGTCCAATCTTTCCAACATGAATGCAAATTAAATTCAAGCACACTGTCAGTTTTACCACCTTACCTCAACTCCTCCCAAGAAATGGGACTACCTATCTGCCTGTCAGTCTGAATGTGTATTTACCTTCATCCTTCCCACATCCCTTTCCCTCAGTGTATAAGCTTCCCTACACCAGAGAAAATCCTACGGGAGTCAGTCTTTAGTTCGTTTCAATCTGTTTGATCTGCCCTTTGCAATCCCATAAAAATAATAAAAGACACTTTTTCAGTGAAAACAGAAACCCACCATCCTACTAAGTATGAACTGAAGATTGCTTCACTGCACTGAGTTTGATGGGAGACGTTCTAAATAACCATGCAGTATTGAGCAGAAAAAAAATATACAGGAAATGACAAGTACTTTACATGCAACATGAAAAATAAATGTTTTAAAATCATTTCATTTTGGAGCCATTTTTCAGAAAAACTCAAAAGTGACTTTGTACTTATTTTTGACATGTTTCTCCTGTAGCTTCAGAAAACTAAGCTAGGTCAAATGAACTGCAGTGACTTTTGCAGATGCAGAAGAAAGTCAACAAAAACACAGTCATCACCCATGTGCAACAGTGAAGCAGGAAAGCTACAATCCGGTTAACAATAAACATTTGAGTGACATGTGTCTGGCAGGTGTCCATTTCTAGACCAGTAATTTTAACAGCTACACTCACACACCTGTCTCCACTGGCCTGCAGCACCTGCACACGTCAGAGCCAGGCAGGACACAGTGGCTGAAAGCTCAAGTCACACACTTTCATATACACATTAGAAATTAGCCAATATACCACTGAGTTTGGCTAAAATGAACATGGGGATTTGTGGAGACCAACATTTACACTGAGCAAATAAATCCCTCATGTAGAGACGGTCTACAAAAGGCACCGACCAAACTTAAACACACAAGTGTAAATTAAAGAGAGTAAAGAGAGTTTCCTGTATTACCTTCCTCAGGGATTTAAGCAATCAGATTCTAACCTCTACTGGGTTTATTTAGCCTACTTGTAGACTTAATAAAAAAACTACAAAACAACCTGACTGTCTCCGCAATACTGACACCACTGAGCCTTGTTAGGTAGTCGAATGTCTCTGAATAGATGGTGGGGGCTCTCAAAAACAGGTCAGACAGTGGGACAGCAACTGGTTCCACAAGGCTACCCAACCATTGAAACTTCTTATAAGCACTCACCTCTCTGCCTTAGAGGCAACCACTAACGTCACGTTATTTCAAAACATATTTAAAGTATTTCACCACACACTAAAAAGGCTTCAGTTCAGACTGTTACATTGAACTCTGGACATGCTGTTCTGCAAAGCGTCGTCAACACTGCACATCAGCAGCTGAACTAACTGCAACTGGAACTAACTATTATTTCCATTATAGATTAGTGTGCCTTATTTTCTTAATGAATTGTTTGGTCTATAAAATGTCATTACAACTTCGTAAAGGCCAGGGTGAAGTCTTGTTTTGTCTGACAAACAGTCCACAACTCATTCAGTTCAGACATTCAGTTTACTGTCACATAAACAACCAAACAAAGAAGAGCACCACATCTACAGGGAATATTTTGTATTATAGCAAAAAAGTTACTTTAAATCTAGAGACGCGTGACCGGCAGATCAGTCTCAGATATAGCTCATTCTTTACACGCACGCGCCGCACAATGGTTCACGTCGCACGCACAGACAGTAACCGACTAGTCTCTCATAGCCAGACCTATCTCCAACCTTCGTATTAGCGCAGTGGCAGCGCTGGAGAAAGGTCTGGCTGAACCCGTTATCATTTCTTTAACCAATGCAAGCACTTGCTCCACTCGCCCGAGCCTTCCTCTCTGCCCTGTGTACAAGAGTTGACAGTGAGCGCTTGTTCAGCTTTCACTGGAGGACATGTGGTAGATGAGAGAAGAAACCGACTTATCTGGTGACAAGGCAGAGATGCTTTTATTTGTGAAGAAACAAACTTGCCATTAATGTTCAAGTGATTGCATTAGGCCAATACATATATGTTGAGAATAACCTAAAAGGTGCCTTGTTATATTCTTCTGTTTCTATGTTGCATCTGTTTTCATTTGGAAAAGTAGAAATACTGTCCTGCATTGTTAGTTGGAGGTTTAAAAAAAAAAAAATAAATGTACATTTTTATTTTTAGATGTGAGAGAAAAAGGTCAAGGTCCTGTAATCTGGTGCATTTTTAAAGATAATGGAAAACAAAAGTTATTTAATAGTCAATGATTTATTATGAACATATTGAATTTTCCATTAAAGAAAATGTTTATATAAGCTGTCAATTATAGTTCTTAGAAAGAAAGAAAATCGGAATCGGCCAGAAGAACTGCAATCGGTGCATATCTATTTACATAATCAGATCCCGAGGCATGTGACCTACATGCAACTTACATTTGAACATTTGAATGTGTTTGCATCAGCTCCCTCTGACCACAGGAATGACAGGTACAGGTACAAACGCCTATGTGACAACTTTTCTCAATGTTAGTTTGCACATGCAAGTCCATTCAACATTATTATAACTTCTTTTTGTTTGGTAAAAGATGTGCGTTTATCTCCAAACATATCTGGTAAAGCCTGGTTTCAGTGGTTGCTGCCAAAGTTGCTTCTAACCAATCCTCTACAATATAAACATGAACACAGTGTACTTTTATGTATTCCATTGGAAAACCTTAGGGTGCTGATGTTGTAGTCTAAGTACAGCCACAGTACAGGTGCAACACACGACCTGTGCAATGGAGACAACTAAATACATTTTACCATTCACCCTATGCCTTATGTTACAGTATGTGTCGTCTCTCTGGTGGAACAAATTCATTGCACACATTGCTTGCTGGGGAGGACACGAGTGAGTGTTGCCTATTACTTCACAACATCTTCCAGATATCCGAGGCATTACGCAACCCTTTTTGGTTGCAATAGCTAGTTGATTATCAAATCTACGATGCAAAGTCAAGTCTCATGGCTTTTGTGGAGAACATTCATTCAACACATCTTAGAGCACAAAGTAACTCCTCCAGAAAGGACAAGGAGAACCAAAGCGTTTGAGATGGACTGTGTGCTTTACGTTGTACCTTCAACTAAGTCAGACAGATGTTCATTTTCCAGCTGTTTTAACTAGCTCTGCAATACACACTGGCAGGGTTTTCCCTCTACCCGAATCTAAGGCTGTCTGCCAAAGAATGTTTTCTCCAACCACCCAAGTCAAGTCTGAAAAAAAGAAACCTTGTGCACAACACAACAGCACAGTGCTGCTCCAACAAGAGAGTTAGTTTTTATAATGGATTTTGTGGCAGCAGATGAGTTTTACACAAGTTAATCAGTCTGCAGAAGAACTGAAGGTACCTGTGGAAGTTCAGATGAACTTGGGGCGTTTTCACACCTATAGTTGGTTTGCTCTGGTCTGAATCAGTTGCAGAGTTTGTTTGTCAATATATCAGCTAAACTACACCAGCAGAAAGCTGATGAAAGGAAAGGAAACGTCTTGAAAATACTGTACTGCTTCACACTTTGCAAAGAAGACGTGCTGCCTTCAGATGACAAGGGAGCTAGTATTTAGCTCAAACTTGCGGAGTACACCTGGTAGTTGGGTTGGATCACGTTGCTGCCACAAACGAACCACTCCGTTCGTTTGGAAACTGACCGAGACCACCTGCTCTCAAGGGTCTCAGTGCATTTGTTTTGGTCCGCACCCGAGTGCGATTACTGTGTTCACACCTGCCCAAACGAACCGCACCGAGGGTAAAACGCTCCAGGGTTCGATTCAACTGAACTAAACAAGCCAGGTGTGAAAACGCCCTTAAAACACAATCGATGTAAGTAATGCCTTTTTCTACGTCAATGCTGCCCACTCGCTCCATCATTCATACATTTCTTTTAACTTTCTCAACCCCTTCAACAAATCTCCCGTAGAAAGCTGAAGCAGATTTACAACAGGTGACATCAATAGCAGGTCATCAGCTTCACGCTGCTTCTTGGAAAGAACAAGTGCTCTTCATATTTTGTACACTCCGTACATGACATTCAGCAGAATCGCCCTTTCACTACATAACACATGGATGATAAAATGGCATCTGGGGTACGCTGCTCTGCAGCAGCACACACAGTCAGGCACTCCCACCACCTGTCTCACTGTACCATTAAGGATAAATGCAGCATCCCACAGAAGTTTAAACCAGACTCATAACTGGCATCTTGAAAAGTGTGAAATGAATCCTCACACCAAACCATGAATATTCTGTCAATAAAGTGATTTAATTGCAACTGAAGAAGACAGTCTGTCTGTGACGATTGTGCCAATTAATTTTCTTATACACACCTGTCAGAAACACACAGAAGCACAAATGCTTAAAAGTGGGAAAGCTGTTAGTGACAAGAGCAGCACAAACTCAACCTTCGTCAACGGGATCAAAAGTAAAGCCATCAGATTACCACCCATACCGACAGACTGCCAGGTGATCTCTGGGAAACGCAGTGCAGAAACACCGCAGCAACAAATGCACATATGGTGACTAAAACAAGCTAATAAGTGTGATCAGTTAAATGCTTTGGGGTATGCGGGACACTCCACACCAACACTGGAGTGTGTACAGACTCTGAGCTCTACCCCGAGAGGCGGGGCCTGTGTGATGCGTTATGTCTGTCATGTGGGAGGATGCGTCATGTGGAGGGCATGGAGTGAAACTGAACACAGAGGGAGAGTGAACCAGTATGAAAACAGGACAATACAGCATCATACCCCCGTCACTTCATCTCCTGTTGCCATAGAGACACTAAATTACTTTGTGCAATTTGTCAATCAAGCAATCTGTTTGTGTACAGGAACAATATCTTAAAAACAAAATGATACTCAACCACAAATCTATTTTATATTATCTGTGTGCTCAAAAGGCAAACATTTTTCTTCCGTCTTTCTTGCACCACTGCTCCATCTCTATATTAATGTTATATTAGCTTGTTGACACAGGTTTATCCCTTCTCCTTTCCTCATACTGACAGTCTACGGTCTAGCCTTTGCTGTGACACTATAACCTCGCTTCCATGTCTTTTGTTTGACTTCACTATCAAGCATTTTATTTTAGGAAAGCTAATGGAGTTAATACTTCCAATACTTCAGGGGGCAAGTTCAGACAGTGTGTGCAAATGCATTTTATTAAGTCTGTCTAGAGCGTTGTTGTGTCCTGCACACGTGGCCTCAAGTCATTTTTAGGTGTGAAAGATTCTCACAGTTTCTGTAAATGGAATGGGAAGCACATGTAATTTGGCAAGATGGGGCGCACACAATAATCTATATTATATTATAGTGTTTGAGCCAGGATTATCTGGAATGGGGTCAAACAGGCCTTTTCTAGGGGGTCAATAAACAATATTGTGAAAACTGTACACCCGTTGAGTGCTACAAACTAATATTAAAATGATACGAGGTTTGATGCCGGACATATCATTTAAGACATAACTCATTTCCCTTCTAATTACAATAAACAAGTGAGAATTTTTAGGAAATTATAAAATCATATGGAGGAAAATAGGGTGATCATGAAAGTACACCCGCTTGTTTCACCAGAGTTGTGCCACCTATAAATAACTTTCAATATCAGAACGGTACTTGGCATTTCTTCTCTGACAAACCTTTTTTGGCCAAGCATACAGACAGAGGTTTGCGATGCACGTTTACTAGCTAACAGCCAACATTTTCATTTTGTAGTTTTGGCCAACTCACAAAAAGAAATCGTTGATAAAGCTTATAAAATGTTAAAGTGAGAAGTCTGCTAACAGCATTGATGCTGCCCTTGATTTTATTTATTTTATTTTATGTTTCAAGCGTGTTCACATTGGCACGTCTGGCTCAAACCGTGCATTATATTATTGTGACCACAATAATTAATAACAGAATTATCCTAATATTGATATGCTGTACTTATTTATTTACGCATTCAAAATCACTTAGCACATTGTATAAAGTTAGATTCATGTTCATCTCATTGAATGCAATAGTTTCTGTATATAATAGTGTTTTATTGACCAAAATATCCTATTATTTTCCAAACGTATGTTGAAGTAATTAAGATAACATGGCGTCTTTTTGCAAAATGTAACTCATGATTCATTTGGAAATGTGTAATGGTCCATAAAGGTTTAAAAAAAGAAAGAAATTAGTGTGAATCACAATAATTTGATATGAGAAGTGTGTCATCATGCATTTATCTGTAGAGACAATAAACACAAAGAAATCCCGACCATTTCCAGCGACAACAGAGGTTCTAAATGGTAAATGGACTTCACTTATATAGCATTTTTCAGCTTTACAGATTGGTCTCATTCACACACCCATGGCGACAGAGCTGACATGCAAGGTGTTGGCCTCCATTGGGAGCAAGTTAGGGTTCAGTGTCTTGCCCAAGGACACTTCTACATGTGGACAGGAGGAGCCGGGGATCGAACCGCCAACCCTGGGGTTAATGGACGACCCGCTCTACCTCCTCCTGAGCCACAGCCACCCCTTTAATCTTCAATTTAGATCAGTTTCAATTGTAGAAAATAAAATTTGGGTTTAGGATTCAACTGTGCAGCCTTACTTAGCTGCATGTCACCACCTCGATCTAGCATAGTTTAAATGCCATAAAAATGACCTTTAAAAATGACAAAGACATGGTAGATTCAGACCCCACCCGCTGCACCCCCAACATACAGACCAAACCCTCCCCCTTTCCCACTGCACACACTGGTATCACATCAAGTCCCACCAGAGCTTTATATCTTCTGAAAGATAAAATACAGTACATTAGAATTTAAGCCCTTCAGTCAGTGTGTTACTACTACAGGTGATACAGCGGAACAAACTTCCTCACCAACACTACAAATAACCGACAGTGAGAGCCTGTGGAAGAAGTGTAGTGGAAGAAAAGGGAAATGGCGAGGTAAAGGAGGTGAGGACTTCCTGTTCTGCTTGAACCCCCCCCCCCAAAAAAATGATAGCAGTTAAATCTAAGTGAGAAAGGCAGTGTGTGGCGGCTTTGTGCCAAGTTGTTTTATCCCCACACACCTGTCACCCATGAATATTGATGCAAGAAGAGCATGCAGTTTTCAGAAATGAAACAACCGTCTGCTGCTCAATCATTTTGCAGCCTCATGTGGCAGACCTCGCACACACTAAACTCATAAACCAACACACACACTAAACTCATAAACCAACACACACACACACACACACACACACACACACACAGAGAGTGCATGTTTCTACAGTGGCTAAAGAACAGGAAAACTCACCAGCCACACACCCATACAAAACTAGTCACTGAAGTTCTTGAGTGCTGCAGGAATGAGTCCTAAAACCTGGAAGTGAGTTAGCATGTTAGCTCTTCCAGTTCTCTCGTCTGGAAGTCAGTGGGTGTCTTGAATTAGTTTGTGGTTCGATGCCTGAAATAAGGTCTATGGTTAACACAAGCTTAAGAGAGTTTCACGTTTTGTTACATAAAATCCGTCAGTAAATACTCCACTCGTGAATTTTGAAGCTTTTACGCGTCTTAAAAAAGGCGGTTGCTAACAAGTGTCTAAATGAGACTACAGAGGTTGTCGGGGACATTAAACGTCATCACGCCGAACACAGAAACTCATCTACTCACTCGTCCGCCTTTACAGCCTCGTTGGGTTTATACTGCAAAATGTTCTAACTCAAACTTTCCCAAAGGCTTTTGTAGAAGAGGTCAGCGCTGGAAGCTCAGTGGTGGAGACGATGAAGTCATGTGACCGTGGTGTAGTTTGTTTATAACCTAATGTTAGCTCTTTATTACTGGCGATAGCATTTACACTGTGAAGATTATCTTGCTGAACAAAACGTGTAAGTATCATTAACTTTTGTTTGCCACAGAGCTTATTTTCTGCAATAATCCAAAAGCCAATGGAAAAACCCCATTGGCTTTTTGTCGAGGGAACCAGAGCAAAGCTAACTTCTGGGTTGGACTACAAAAATACTTCATCCCTGCAGCGCTCTATTATAAAGTTTTACGATAATTGTTGAAACTATGTCACACTGATGTGTCTACTTTAAGATCAGAGCTGAAATTATTAGTCAATTAATTGATTAGTTGCTCAATTTTGAAGATATCACCTTGGCCTCTTAGAAATTGTGAAGGACATTTTTCACTATTTACTGATATTTTATCTGCCAAACCCTTAATCAAGAAAACAATCATTAGATTAATCAAAAATGAAAATAACTAAGGAGCAGCTCTATTTTAGATTAAAAGCAATTGTCCTTTTTTGTTATTTTCACACTGTACATATCCTATTTTCAGTTTCAGTATTGAAATCATTTCTAGAATAAACAGCAGTGCTACAGCAGCCACAGACAGAAATCCTTGCTGGCCTTCTCAGTGGAGAGGCCCGTTCTCTTTTCAATGACCTTATTCCCTTCGCTCACACACTTGCCCTTGCACAAAAGAGCAGAAGAGCCCAACGGTTGCTGCGTCTGAGGAGCAGGAGACGACTCACTTGAGGGACGATGGGGATTGGGGGGGGGGGCTGTGCTAAAATCGGAACCAAACCCAGCCCTGTTTTCCCCAAAACATGCCCGTGTTTGCATGCACAAAGAGGGGAGCGCATCTTTAAAATGGAACACAGCTCCTCCTCGCTCCGTCCCTGCTTCAGCTGTACGGTGCTCCCGCGAGGGCACAAACAAAGGAGCAGACTCTAGCGTTGTCGGTGGCAGCCTGGCGCGAGACTCTGCTTTCTCATATTAATTAGACAGATCACTAATCACCTCCAAATCTCAACCTCTGCAGCATCTCCTCATGACACGTTTTTACTTTTTCCCCTCATGCCAAGCATCCAGCTGACCTAGTCCGCTGCTACTGTGACATTGACATATTTAGACTATTGTGAGCTGCATTTTAGGTCACAACTGAAACCTCCAGCTTTTTCCACTCATTGAACCACATCACCACACTGAAACCACAGCAGAAGTTACCACAAAGACTTGGAGCTTATGGCGAAGACCTACGGACAGGTAATGCGCACATTTTAAAATGTTTGTATACACTGCTCCCAAGTTAGACATCCCTTTGCACAAAAAAAAAAAAAGGCCAGTTTGCACCACAACACCATCTTCTAACCTCCATCCCACCTAAAGTTCCCTTTAGGGGTAAATTAATTGACATTTTATTAGTGATTCACCTGTTGTTTTTGTTTCACAATTAATTGATTAATCATTCAGACAATAGTAATAAATCACAATCTCACCGTCCCCAAGGTGATGTCTTCAAATTGCTTATGTCTGACCACCAGTCCAAAACACAGATATTATAAGGATTAAAAAACAGGAAATCCATTATCACAACTGCTGTCAACTAATCATTTCAGTTCTACTTCCCTTTATAGATTTTTGGGGTCGACTGGTTGATAATAATGGGTATGGAGGCCAACAGGTACCCTCAAAATATAAAAAGCTCTCAGTACGTAGCCAATGGTCTGTTGAGGTCTTTCATTTGCTGTGTGTGACTTATTATTATTTTCAAGTACAAATAATACACCTAACAATTAAACCGACTCCTCTTATTTAGTTCAGTCATCAGGATGAAGTTCAACCAAAGACACAACAAGACGAGATTCAGTCAAGATCCAACCTCCACGAGTATTCAACAGCTTTTAGGAGGAGCTATTTGGGACATTTTTGGGAGATCTTTCCCAAGAACAGATTTCACTATGATATAACCACAATGTTAGCTGCCGTACCTGTGCTAGACTTATAGTTTAATGTAAATGTGCAGCTGCCTTCTCAGCCTAAAACACAAAGCAAGTGGAGAAAAGAAAAGGAGAGTTTTCCATAACAACTAATTGAGACACTAAACTGAGATTCACCCGGTCTGCTTAAAAACAAATTTCATCTGTCTCCACCAACAGAAGTGACAAATTAAAGATAAAAAAAACAAACAAACTAGGGCTGAATGATATGCAAAATAATCATATTGCAATTATTTTGACAGATATTGCGATATGAGTCACGATTTTAGTGGGAATGATGATTTTTGCATTTCATTTTCACTGAAAAATATATTAAAATGATGTGATTTTTGCTGGGGTCTGTACCAAACAAGCATGTTCCCTTACGTCTGGAGAATATGATACGTAGGGGGCGTCTCTGTAGCACCACAATGCTTCATTTATAAAAATAAAAAAATAAAAAAGGTATGTTGTGACACATTTTACCTTTATGAAACAATTGCAGCTCCTGCGATTTGGATATCACACTTGGCCATATTGTGATTTCGATAATACTTCGATTAATTGTTCAGCCCTACAAACCATCTTCTTAACAGCAGCGAGTGTGTGTACTCCAGGAGAAAGTTTTCTCCTTTTCATCCCTTCTTTTGCTGGGACACACAACAAATCACCACAGGCTGGCTGGGTGAAGCATGCTGTGTGAACCTTCTGTCATTTTAGGCATTAAAGTTTCAATTTTTCAAAGGCAACACCTGCAGCTGAACACTGACCCTGTGACCCTGTAATGAAAGGATGGTGCAGACAAGGGAGTGCATGAGGAGCACCAGGGGCCTAAAGAATGAGGGAAAAAACATTTTTTTAGTGATATTAAAGCACTATAACTTGCATATCTTCACCAGAAACACACACCTATTCTTATGTCTATAAAGCACTTTGTTAACATACTTCTGAAGTGCCATATAAAAAAGATTATCTAATATTTTAGCGTTGTTTGGAAAGACTATCACTTAAGCAATGATTACAGTGATTTTAGACAAACTAGAGCAGTTGTTCAATTTTTCTGGTTGATTTAACATAACACTTTGATTCAATAATAAACCATCAGTACAGGTGCTTGCCTTACATTTATAAAGATCTGGGATGGCAACCTGAAAAACCAAGGCATTTGACGGTATCATACGCCTCTACTTATTGGTTTGGATCATCTTTTTGAGACCTACTAGATCCTATATCCTACTATAAAGTACTACAAAAGGTAGGAAGTTACAGAGAAAGTGATAAATAAATTAGTCACCATGTTGTCTTGTGATGTGCCAACGAAGTATCTGCATTTGCTCCACATCCTCTTTTTATAAAGAAAAAGTTCTTCAGAATGGGACATGGGGCCAAACTGAAAAATCAAAGTACACGTCAAATAAAAACTTCCCAAAGATGGTTTCTGTCATTTTAGGTAGTTCTTATCAGCTGATGTTTGTTCAAGTGTTCATTTTTCTGATCAGTTTGGTTTTAATTTGTTGCTATAAAAAGGGTGTGTGACGTCATGATTGACAACTTGTGGTGTGCTCGTGATTGGTTCAGGCGGGTGTTTGGGCTCCAAATGACGTCACCAGTGCAAGATGGCAGCTCCCGTATTCTGGGATATTTCGGCTTCATCCATCCGCATCGTCCATCTTTATACATTCTATGATTTCCACCAAATCTTTTTGGCTTATTCACTGATTCTCATGTTAAATCCACACTACACACTAACTCTAAGCAGATTTTCAGTATATAGTGTGTTCACATTGAATAAAAAGACAAAATATACTCAAAACGGTAAATATGCATACAAAAAACAAACCTTGATTGTTGAGTGTGTTGTTGATGTACACTATTCTCCCATAATGCAATGCGCAAAGGAAATGAAGGAGCTAATCACAGCTGCAAGAGATTAAAACCACCTGTGGATGGTAGAGAAACAACTCAAAGAACTCCTCAGAAACCCAAAAATAACTTGTGTTTTTTTTTTTTGGGGGGGTTGCTATCTTAAATGGCAGTGGCTTTCTTAAGTTGCAGTTTGACATCTGACTGACGTCAGTTAGTATGTAGTATGGAATTGAGGCACAGCTGCAGTGTCTTTATTTTCTTCATATATCAAAAACAACTAAGTCTGCTCTAAGAATGATTGTGATTAGTCGTGCAGGCAGAGAGTGCGTATGAAAAAGCAAACTTTGCTAGTTATCCTTTTCTTGAAAGCGGTAAAATAGTCTATATAGTGAACCAGTATATGGTGGATGGGCTTTATCCCATTGCATCATTTGCAGTGTGTGCTACACATTATTGCTCAGCCCTATGATATATATATATCTCCCCAATAACTTCTGTCATCACTTACTGAAACAGGTAGTTTTCATCTCACTGCAGTACGCTCGTGTATAATTCCAACCAGTGATTTATTAACTAAAATGAACCGGTAATGCTTGGTGCAGACACACACTCAGTGGCCACTTACCTGTAAAATCTAATGCAATCCAATACAACAGCTCAGCCATAAATTCTACCTTTACAAAGATATTAATGTTCAGTTTTGATTGATACCATCAGAGAGGTATTCATTTAACTGCGTGTTTATTATTGAGGTAGTTTGCAGTGTTGTTGAACTGAGCTGCATTATATTGAGAGGTAATGTTTTGCCCACCCCATTTAAAAACATGAGGGGCAAGAATATTAGAAACACATTTCAATATAACGCAGTCTAGTACAACACCATCACTACAGTACGACCCCACTAATAAACATATAGTTGAATTAAAACTTTTCTGACAGTGTCAACAAAAGCTGAACATTAGAATCTCCCTAAATGTAGAATTTGAGGCCAATCTGTTGTAATGGACTGCATTAAATTGTACAGTTGTACCTAATTCAGTCGCCAGGGAGAGTAGATGGCACTGCTTCTGAGTCCTGATTTATTATTAAACACTACACTGATTCCAGGTGTTTGCAGTCACTCGGGGAGATGAGCACACATCACTTCAATTCAAATGTAAAAAAGGTAACGTGTGTTTTGGCAGAATATGCTCAAACATCTTTGCTCTTGCATTTTTCTACAACAGGTGGGTCCTTGAGAGCTTCCCCTGTAAAGGTGTTAAGTGTCACACTGCCAAGTTACAACAAAAAGTTAAAAGTTTTTGTAAAATAAAATGTATCACTCACTGCAAGAGGTTTTTAGAAATGCACAGAAAGTTGGCTTTGAACTTCAACATTAATTAGCAAATTTAAACAAAAATGAGCAAGTATTACTACTGAGAACGCACTTATTGCCTAATAAATGATCAGCAGAGTAAAGGTGTGCCGTCAGAGAAAGGTCACATGTTCAGTGCCAACACTAACTGGTATTTAGCTCTCTTTCACATCTGCCTTCATGTATTCCTCCTGCATCAACATGAGCATAATACGGCAGATGATTCTTTTAATTATTTTTTTAATTAACGTGATAAAGTAGAACTAACTTGTGCTAATGTGCACTGCCGCCTCTACTCCTGCTTCAACCGTCAGCTGTCTCAACAACTGAGAAGGGAGCAAAAGTTGTTTTTTGTGTGTGTTTTTTTTCTCTCACCCAAGCAACTTCTTTTGATGATGGAGTCAAAGTGCAGCAGCAGTTCTGCAAGCAGGCAGTAAAAACATGAAGCACAATGGGAGAACAAGTAGGCAGACAGACACACTCAGATTAGAGTCTTCAAATAGTCAAGGCTGCAAGTCTTATTGCTGTGGGAGGAAAGGCACACCAACACAAGCCGAGCGCTTCATCCTGGGAGGTGTTTAACCACTGTGTCACCAACATGCCGCCTGCTGATGAAACACTGCAACAGTGTCATCCTGAAACCACCCAGGTAGTCTTGAGAATTGAACCAGCGACCGTTCAGCTCGTCGCAAACCAAAAGCACTGCTTCCAGATTCGCCAAATGAGAGGAAGTTAATTACATCTCTTTGCCAATGCCTATGGACTTAATTAACTCTGTCATCCCTGGCAATCATTGCTACCTTCATTTTATGTTCCATCTCTTTTATTTTGTCTGCCCTCCCTTGTGTAAAGCGTCCTTGTATCTCCTGAAAGGCCCTATATAAATGCAAGCTATTATTATTATTACTACATTCCCATCTACAACTGCAGATTGTTATGCCAGAAACAGGATGTGTATGTGAAAATCTACTTGGTACTGTGGAGGACAATTTCCAGCATCAACCTGACAGAGACAAAACATCCTGTAGCCATGCTGGCAGCAAAGTCTGGACCCTAAAGTCTGAATATAATGGGCACACCTATTCAACTTTAACCTTTTTTTCATATTCACAATTCATGCAATTATCCATTAAGTCAGACCACAATGACTGGGGTTAGCTCTTGGCACACCCTTTGTCTGTTGCCCAGGGGTGTTACACCTGGCCAGGTGAAAGTGTGTGCACAGACGGACAACACTTCATGACTCAGTGTACTTGCATGACTCATTATATGGCCGCACGCATACCTGGCTGCTATAGCTACAAATGTTTCAAGCGGCTAACGGGCTAACAACCTAGCTTACACCTCTTTGAGGTTTTGGCTATAACGAATGCTAGCAGACGCAGGGGCTAACACACACTCCTAGCTTGAATGTTGCAAGGCAGTGGATTGCCACAAGTTGGGAGAGCTAGCTTAGGAGGGAAAAAAAGAAGTTCCCGGCGAGCAAAACGGCGACTTGGGATGAAAAACACACACACAACACACACCTACAGAGACAAGGAGACACTGTGTCCTATTTCATGTTAGCACCCGCTGCTACCGAGCTAGCTTTCTCCGCTAGCTCTGTAATGTCACTGCATCGCTGGTGTAAATACATTATAACAGCCCTCTCCTTACACGTGTGGACAGCCTCTAAAACTCCTTCTCGGGGACATCTCTCCACAGAAAAACCCTCCCCGGCGGACTGCTCACCTGCTCCGGACACCGGACACACGCTCTCACCGGCGAGACATCCCGCCGGTTAGCCCGAAAAACACTGGCGCTTTTTATTTCCAAGGACACAAAATCGCCATGACAGTTTAGAAAAATGCATAAAAAATTAGCAGGCAAGGGAGGGAGGGGAGAGAGGAGAGAGAGAGAGAGAGAGATGGGGAGGTGAGCGGAGGGAGGGGAAAGGGAAGAGGAGGGGGAGGGATGAAAAGAGGAGGAGGAGGAGGAGGAGGAGTGGAACTCCGTGCAATATCTATTTAATCCACATAAAGCTACCAGCTCCACGGAGTTTATTCAGTCTGGATGCCGGAGTCCTGCACTGTTTTGCCACCACAGTACAGTACAGTACAGTCCAGTCCAGTCCAGTCTAGACATACACACACACACACCTACTCCCTACACACACGTATACACAAAGACAAGCCGCATCCAAAAGTTAAAGGGCGCTTCTTACCTAAAATGGCCACTGCAGCAGCCAAAACACAAACAGCTTTTTTATTTGGTGGAAGTTTAGCAGCGGCGGCGGTGTGGCTGCTGCAGCCAGCCTAACCTTACCATTCGGATCCAGTAGCAGCTCAGCATTTCAGATTTTTCCATTGGCTGCAGCCTAGCGCAGCTGGCCCCATGCATATTTCCATTGGCCCTGCAGCTGTCAAGCAAGCGGAACGAGCGAGTCTCTCCCGGGTTTGTCTGAGAGCTATAGCGGCAGCCCCAGGCAACACCATTGTGTATTGTGTGCGTTTTTTTCCTCCCTTCCTGGCGATTCGCATTGATGTGAGCCTCACGCGCATTGCCTGTTGTTTATTCTAGGTGGTGTTGTTGTTCTGTGGCTGTCCTTACCGCAGACTTGTTGGGAAATCCTTCTCGTACCGGGGGGAAGCTTCCCACCGCACCGCCCGGCTGGCTCCTGCTGTCATTGAAGGAAGGGGAGAAAAAGAAACACACACAAGCGGGGAGCGTTCAGTTTTCAACCCCCCCGATGCAACAAAACGAAGGGGTTTACATTTCTCCTCTACTGGCTGCATCCACCAATCATGTCGCTTTTTACTCCTCCATCATCGCCGGGTTTGAAGGGCGGAAGAAAAGAAATAAGACATTCCACGTCTTTTGCAGATCAGGTTGCGTTTCCCGGATGTTCAGTTTTGTTTGCTGGACTTCTGTTTGTGAGCTGCAGTGTTTTTCCGATGTACATGCAATCAGTGTTTGTTTTTTTTTTGTTTTTTTTAGGGGGAGTTGTTCTTTTTGCCTCCTTTCCCAACTTCACCTTAAGTCTGTGGGCTTTCTGTCAGTCACTGTCTCCTGTTATTTGGAAGAGTTAAAACTGTTAAAGGCACATATTTTATGATACAAAATACACATCTCTGTCAGGGCCCAAATAAAAATAATATGGCTATATAGAAGAGAAATGCAATCCTGTCTTACCACACCCATATGGCACAAAATAAACTCTGGTGTCATATTGTAACCTCCGACCACAGAGTGACTAATCGAAACTTTAAAGGTTAATGTGGTTGAGACAACTGGGAAGTTGTGACCAGGACATGTTTGACTTCAAACATTGTTGTGTTAGTGGTGTAAGTGTGTCAAAAATACGAAAGCGCACAGGATTCCTTAGGAGGAATACGTAAAAAAAATGAAGCTTCAAGTTCATACTTGACCTTGGAAATGGCAGTTTGACATCAATCCCAACTTGCTGGATTTTTCTGGAGCTTTCAACCACCTCACGCGGTCTTAATCAGCGGATGGAGTTTGCTCAGTTGACAATCAATATAGCACTATTCAGGAAGTCTCATCCAAGTTGGCTGAAAAGCTTAAAAAGCAAATTAACAACCAACTTGTTTTTGCTGACTCCGGTGGTTTAACTTCTCACCTTGCTGCAGTGATGTATAGGTGTACTCCAAGGTGCGTCAGTACACCGTGACATCACTGTTCGGAGTGGTTACAGGTGCAACAGAGCGCACTTCTGGATCCTCACCAAAACTGTTTTAAGATGCATACAAATACTCTTTAAATAATAATTTGTGTCTAATATGGTTTTTCAAACTTTTTTTTAAATCACACCTACTCCTCCTTCACTAACAAAGACCACGGCAATAAAGTTATGGATTTAGAAAAGTTTATTGCGTATTATGGATGGAGGAGAGCCAAGATGATGTAGGAGGGATGGACTAAGGGTCCGGAGGGAGGGGTGAGGGTGGAGGGATGAAGAGATGGGGGGGAGAAATCAGGGTCATGGACGGATGGATGGAGGAGTGCGATGATGGACCGGTGTCAGCTGGAGGGAACCAGGGGAGTCGAGACTCTTGACTCTTCCATGTACTCTGATTTGGACAGAGTCTCTGGTGCTTCCTGTATTCAAACAAGAGAGAGAGAGAGAGAAGGGGGGAGGGAAGAGAAAACTTGAGTCAAAGAGGAAGGGAAGGGATAAGTGGTGTTTAAATCCTTTAGTGCGGAAATAGGGATGTGTTCGAGGCGTGGCGTAGTGAACATGCTCCACCTCAGAGAGTATTTCTGCATCATTAATGTCCGCTACTAAATTAGACATCATCCACCAGGCAACACTAGTAAAACGTTCACTCTGTTTGCTGCCGCTCCAACAAACACACTTTCATTGTCTGTTGTGGTGGAAGAGCAGGAATGAGCAGTGAGAGAACCAGTTGGTAAAGTTGAAATGTTATTGAAATACATCCCCCTGAGCGATTTCAACATCACACCATGGTCTGGCTTGCAAAGACTCTTTTTTTTTTGTTTGGCTTCTCCTGCACTTTTAACCTGTTTGCTTTTTGTAATACTTGTTTTATTCCTTATTGTATTACGTTCTATTCTTTCTTATGAAGAAATACAAATGAAACTAAATGGACTAACTAAATGTCTGAGATAATGTGTTTTTTTTTATTCCAGAAGAAGCAGTCTGAGCTGTAGAAATACTTTTAATAATTGAAATGTTTGGAGTTTTTTTTCCCCTTTCCCAGTAGTCCTGGGTCTTCTAAAATAAAACTGTACAAAGATGAGTGCCTACTTACACCAGTGCTATACATGTAGTATATATATACACACAATACCAAAAAATGAGGAAGAAACGTGTTGTGAATATGGGTGTGAATGTGTCTGTTTGTTCACCTCGCCTCTCATCCACTGCAGGTTGACATAGGATCCGGTGTCACACCACCCTGAAGAAGATAACGTGGTATAAAAGAGAGATGGATGGACTTTTGGCCTTTTAAATGTCTAATTAATGTAAGATTACACTAACAACTTGAAAAAAAAGGCATTTATGTTTGCTAATAGGCATTGCAGTATACTGTATGTCACTGTTAAGTGTGATGAGACATTAGTAAGACCAAGAGAGAACAGCATGAACTGTAGTTAAAGATAAACTTGAGGTTATGAAGTACATTTTATTAATTCCAAAGCTGAAATAAGTACAGTTGTTCAGAGGCAGTTGACCCACCGTAAATGTTTCCAAAGGTTATTAGGTTTATAGGTGTTTATAGGTGCTCATTAGCTGATGCTCATATCCAGAGTGACATTGACTACCTTTACATGCACACTCCACTATTATTCCCAATATGACAATTTGAAACGGGTGTAATAAGCATATTCCATCTGGATATTCCGAATTAGGCCTTATTCCAAATGGAGCATTTTCCGATTAAGACGTGGGATATGCCAATATTATTCAGGTTTTAGGAGCATTCTTTGGACATGTATACAGCTCATTAGTTGAGGTTTCTAGCGCAGTTTTTTGCCTGTTTACGATCAGCTCTGTGCGTTGGAAATAAACCAACTAGCCAACAGTTTGCAGGGCTGGGGTAGAGACGCATGCACAAAAGAAAAGCCCACATTTCTGGTCAGGAGGAGAAACACAGCTACTTTTAAATATGATGAAAGACTGGGATATCAGCAGGTTTTTGGATATGCGCAAATATCTCAACGCCGACCTTTTCAAGAAGGTTGATGAACAAATGACAGAGGGAGGCGGAGTTCGAACAAATCCGGCACCGGTGGAAAAGAATGATAAACGTGACAAACAACATGTTAGGGCATCGATACCTGTCAAACACATATGCACGGCTGCATGTAAACGGGAATATATTCTTTTTCATTAGCCATACAGCTTAGCAGTTAATATTGCCTTTTTCGGAAAAAGGGCAAAAAACTGAATATTTTGTGCGTGTGAACGTAATCAGTGAGGCTCAGTGTGTTTCTTTAGGACATGTTTGCAGAACAAACTGCGGCGACAGGAATCAAATGTGTGACCTTTCAAACCACGAGGCCACATTCAATACCCATCGTTTGAAGAAGCCTGTTGGACTGTATTTGCGTGTGACAGTGTGCCAGCAGGGTAACAGGAACACTGGGGATGGGACCCAAATGCAGATGTCTGAGGCCGAGCTGATGCAGCTCAGTGATTTAATTAACACTATGAGGTACAAAGGCTTTAGGGGTGGTGGTGCAGGCAAGGGTCAAAACCAGAGAGCAGTCCAACTCAAGTAAACAAATCCAGTAAGGAGCAGGCAGCAATCCAAAGTCCAATAAACAGGCAGAAGGTCAAAACACAGGTAAGGCAGGCAGAAACAGGGAACCAAGACATGAAGCACACAGCAACATAACATACAAACTGGTATATGTAGTGAAGGGTGATAAGGGAATGATGTGCAGGTGGGGAGAAGAGTGGGGAGGCTCAGGTGACTGCAGGTGTGTGGGATGGGTGGGGCAGTCAGGTGATGAGAAAAGGAGGGAAAGTCCGAGGACATCTTGTGGACAGCTAGAGGAAGGCAGGTCTGGGGAGTTGAAGGGAAGAACGTGGCCTGGGAGAAGTGAGCAGGGGCTGGAGACCCGGGCCGAGGGGAACTGAGGAGCAGATTGTAACAGCTTACAGAACTGCAGAACCTGTGTTTACCTTCAGCTGCACCAGTGATGTTCTTTGAGGTTTATTAGACTGAAGGTCATGGTTTGTATCCTCCTCAGATCATGCTGAATATCCCTTTAGGCAGTTCTGAAAATCAGCCAGTAAAGTAAAAGTCATTTGAATGGAATGATTTAGACATTATAGTTTAGATTTAGAAGTCTATAACCTTAAATCTAAATTTAAATCTCCATGGTTTATTCTCTGTACAGAAGTTGAAATTCATCAGCCTCAGTTTAGTTCATAGACTGTTAATAATATACATATGTTTATATACAATCTGTGGTTCAGCTGTGCTTTGAGCTTTAGCAGGTTAACATGCTAACATTAGCACAGTAAGCATGTTAACATGCTTAGCAATTAAACAGAGACATCTAACAGCATGTAGCTTTTAGCGTGGATTGCATGGTATACATGTCAATATTTAGCATGTTAGGTAATATGCTAGTTTTACGTGCTAAATATTGTTAGCATGCTATGCTAGCATTTATCTCAAAGCACAGGTGAGGCTGATAGTAATTTGGTCATTATAAAGGTATAAAGGTAAAGTGTTTGACAAGTGGACATTTGGACCTGTTGGTGGTGCCACTACACGGGATCAACAGAAGCTGGATTTATGGTTGTGCATTAAAGGGTTCAGCATTGCTACAGAGCCTACACACCTAGCCTAGTCTCCGTGGCTACATTGACAATGAAGACAAAGTTGAGCAAGTTGAATAAAGTCAGATCTTCTGCTTTTCAGTAACACACTTTTACCGAAGCCATCTCCACTTCAGCACACCGTGATCCCAGCTCTCTGTCACAGTAAATGAACAGCGGTTGCATGGCAGTCGTCTCCTGCTCAGTAATGAGACAAGGTGAACCTTCCCACATACATTAAGTGTTGTGGTGGTGCAATCAATGGGACTGCCATTAACCCCTTTCGTAGAGTGGCTATAAATCCAGCTTAAGTTATCAGGATTCTTCCTCTGGGAACATGAATGTCAGTAAAAAATTTCATTGCAGTCCATCCCATAGTTGTCTTTGGCAGGTGGATGAGAGTAGTGCTCTGGTGTGATGGCACATATCTAGATGATGAAATGAAAATGTCATATGTCATAAAAAGCCCTTTTTCAGGGCTCAGCGAAGACTTTCTGTTTCCAGAGGCTCATTCTTTATCTTTTATCATTCTTTATCCCGTCAATGATTTTATGTTCATGTGCACTTTGTTAACTCTGCTTTTTCATAAGCACTACATAAACATGATTACTCTAACTGTTATTATTGCGATAACATAATAAAGCTCAGATTTTCAAAGACTTGCATTTGTCTTTTGATTTACACAGACTGCTCGCACTAAGATCTGTGTTTACGAGCTTTTGCAGATCTGAGAGGCCTCATTAGGAAAAGTGTTTTGCTAGATTTCATTATATGGTCATTTCAAAGAATAACACAATCAGACGATCACGTCTCTGTTCCCTGGGTAATGATGGAAATTAGTTTTACTTTTTGATGAAACAAAGACAAAAAGACCACTGATTCTAACACCAAGATACCTTTATATATATATATATATATATATATATATATATATATATATATATATCTGCAGCTTTGCCCTGCATTGCATCATGAGCCCATGAGTTTTTATGTATCTGACTTGTGAGAATGTCCAATATAATCAGATGATCAGGTTTTGCTCACATCCAAAGCACTCAACCTGAAATGAAAGAAGAGATTGCTGAGTTTTTAATTTTTAATGGTGGTCCGATAATACTTCCATGAAAAAATGGCAGCTGCAGATTTGAACACACCTCCGAACGTACCAGGGAAATAGCATAAAAACCTACAACAGCACCCTGGTATGGTTTAACTGTGGTGAGCATATTACGATGCTCTGGTTCAGGGGAAGTGCTGCGTTTCCTGCAGATGCAACATCACTTTGATTGTAATAAACACATCAGGACCAGAAAGAAATCAAGCACAACAGATTGAGACAAAATGAATTAATACAAATGTATATACAAAACAGTAGATGACACTCTCCCTCCTTTATTAAGTAAGTGTGCTTTTGAGCAAGGCACATGCTGCCCAGTTGTCCCAGATCTCATTGCAAAGTGGTTCTGAAACAGTACATGTGTTCAACAGAACCTCCCTTCATATGCATGTGAGAAATCTGGGGCTTGGTAATTGAACACAGAACTTAAATTTCATGGAGAGGTCAGACATCTGATTTAAAAACTTTCTGCTTCACTCTCAGAATAAAAAAAAGGCATTTTACTGAACTAAACAGGGTCTATGATTTTTTGAGTATAAAACATTTTCCCCAAGTTTAGTGCTGCTAACTTTTAAAAGAACATTTGACTTAAATTAAGTTTTTTTAAATCCTTGAACTTGATGTTTAATATACTGTATTTTCATTAACCTTCTCTTGTGAACATTATTTCTGCCCCAAATCACAAAACTCAATGATGATCTGTATCTGTTCAAAGATTCAAGTTATTTTACAATAAGTCTGGCACAAAGTGCACGAACCTCTCATTTATTCTTCATTCCTCTCATTTAAAAATTGCTGCATCACCACAAAGCATTTCATCAGTCTTTTCTTTCTTTCATTGTATGTAAAGTTATCATCCTCAGAGAGGAGAGCGCTCAGGTGTATTCATGAAACTGGGTGCTATTTTATAATCTAAAGTTATGTAATTTCAAGGTCATGGGCCATGTTTGTTCATTTTTATATTTTTAATCTTGTTATCTCAAGATCACAAGTTAATTTTTTCAAAGGTTATTTTCTGATAGTGATAAAATTACAATGACAAAATTGGTTTAAAAGGCCACATTTAATTCTTTTTGAATCGACAAATTTTCACGGCTTTATTAGGCCCAACTTGATCTACTTTGTGGGCTTTTTTAGGCCCACAGCGTAGATCAAGTTTTCTTCATCAGTATGGCGTGTAAAATGGCAGCATGTACGACAGAGCCTATGAGCTTTATCAGTCTTTTCTGTGTAGATGGGCAACGTTAGATAACTCGATTATTGAGTTATCTAACATTGCCCGGCAGGCTAATTAGCTTAGCATGGCTGACTTTACTGTTTCATTAATGTCTTCTCTTCTTATTTTTGTGTATTTTCTAACTGGACTTCAGTTTCTTTTTCTTTTTGCTTGCACCCACTGAAGTTTCACTCACCCAATGAGACTCAGCGAACTGAAAACTGAAGTCCCGCCCACATGATTGTGAAGCCTTCAGTATATTTGGCTAGACATTCAAAAACTACCACAGTTTAACTCTCACAGTCTTATCAGTGTATTTCAGCACTTCCTCTGTTCTGCATCTTGACAGATTCACTAGAAACTCTACTTCTCTTTTTTTGTGCTGCTTACAGTCAGGTGTAAAACACTGTGGCACTGCATTTTGGGGAATCGGTCTCTAATGTTAAGTCATGTATGTAATCACTAATATCATGTTATTTTGGTAAAATAGATAATGAGTCAACGTGCTCAACCCCATGCATGTATAGACGGGTGCTGAAACCTACTCTTGATTTTTGTAAAATAATAATGTCTTTATAATTTAACTATTTCTGTTGCACACATATAATAAACAAGCCATGAAGGAAGTGGTGATTGAAATTGAATACAAGCTTGAATAACTGTGGTGCAACATGCTGTTTCTGAAGCTTATTATGTGTTCCACACCACACCAAAATAAACATCACATCTCTGACCAGGGTGCGCAGCAGGGAGCTTTGTAGCAGGCATTGATGTTAAAAACTACACCATGTGCAACAAATGTCCTCCATCAGATGATGGACAGCCACTGTCAACAACTTCCTCTTACACACACACAAACACAAAACACACAACAAAGGACAGAACTGAACTCCAACCAGTATATAGAAAGGATCTGATGATTTCCATTTGTGGAATGATTTTGTTGACTGATTCAATGACAGCTGGAAAAAACTGAGTTGGAAAAACTGAGTCACTATGTTGTGTGTATCTTGCGGAAACTGTTTAATGAAAGTTTGGCTAAGACCTTCTAACCACAGCCGATTAGACTCTCAACTCTTACATGTCAAGGTTAAATGCACAGCAACTCCACTGTATGTCAAACTAACAGCCTTATTGCTACAGAACTGACTTTTTTAAAAGTAGAAATCTCAATTTAAGTTAAGAGGTAGCACACCTACACATTTGCACAAAAATTAAGGATGAGATTTACTTTGTTAGATAAGTCCATTTTAAATCCCAGTGCTAAGCGCTGTGAGGTGCAGTCACAGTGCAGCAAATGTTTCAGGCAGGAAAGCGTCCATGCATACATAATGAGTGTGCCAGCCATTGTAGATGTTTACCTGACTCCGTCTATGCTGCGTTTTCTAAATGATGTCTCTTCTGGAGGTGGGGAGTTGAGAGCAGGGCTGCATCATGCATGTAAAAACCAGGGTTTCTGTTACAGCTGAATGTGGATGTGAATATCAACCACTGTGTTCCTGTCTTCATGCCTTTCCTGCTGTATTTGGTAATAGCAATAGGAGGCAACAGAAAAGCTCTTAACTCATACTGAAACAACCTCTGCGGAAGTTAATGTAATTTGTGCTAAAAACTCTACTTTCTGTTTTCTCCACAAGTTCATGAGCTGCAATAAAATCACTATTTCTTACTCATGCAGTTATCTGACAACCTAGAAAAACCTGGAAACATCTGAATTGTGTGTTTGAGAGGATTTAACTCGCTAGAAATGAACTTCTGTGAGCAAGCAGTGCGTCCAAAAGTGTCATGTTTATCCAAATCCTGAAAAAACATCTGAATGCTTCAATCGTTTTTTTGGAAAGTCAGCCATTTTTCATTTCTATGTTGTTTTAGTGTCGAAAGTCTAGGCTATATATTTCACAAGTATTCATACTTTTATACATTATTTATCCTAAAATGTTTAATATTCTACGGAAGCGTGTTGCAGAAAAAGAAAAACAGATCAGTATCACATTATAACATGAAAAGTTTATTGGTATAACAAGATATTTTCATGTTATTTCAACATACAAACTTATCCCGTTATAACAAGAAACTTTTGTTGCTATAACAATATACTATTTATCTTTCTATAACGTGAAAATATCTTGTTATAACATGAAACTTTTCTTGTTATAATGTGATACTGATCTGTTTTTCTTTTTCTGGCATGACAACAATGTGCTGCCGTGATATTCATTTTGGAAATACAAAGTTTATCAATCAATATAAAGGACTTCATCTGCAGAGTTTAACTCCAAGCGGTTGTTAAAATGAAATGGCAAATGAATGAGATAAAAGCAGATGTTTGGTAAGAATAAGAAGAGCAAAGCTTTGAACTGTGTTTCTAATCAGAGGAGCTGAATGCAGAGCGCCTGTTTGGCTGAGGAAGAGTTAAATTATTCTGCATCTGTTCCATGCACCCCTGCAATCTCCACAGATCCTGCCTGCTTTCTCCTGCTTTTCCTCCCTCCCTCTCCTCTTCATCCCTCCTCCTCCTCCTCTTCCTCTTCCACCTCCTTCCTTCCTCCCCTCGCTTGGCCCAGAGCCCAGAGAGAGCTGGAAGGAGGAACAGATTTTTTTTTTTTGGTCTATTCTTCCCCCCACAAAAAAAACCCGCTCAGATCTTATGTTTCTCCCTTTTTTTTTTTTTTTTGTTAGCCAGATGTAAAGTGTTGATTTCCTTTTGTATTTCCGTCTTCTCTCGCAGCCGACTCCCCTCGACCTCCACCTAAACACTGGAGGAAACAAACTACAATATGAGGCAGTTTCGGCATCTTTGTGTGTGGTGCCCCCCCCCCACATGGCTGCTGAGTATCACATGCGTACACCACACACATCATTTGCTAATAACCTCGTGTGGAGGCGAACCTCCGCCCGCCTCTGCATTCTGTGTTTTTTATACCTTTGAAAACATCAGCGTCTTGGATTTCTCTGCTAAACAACCTCAGTATTTCCATCGAGCACAAAGTAACTGCTGGAGTTGCAAAGGGTTATGAAGCAGTTCACTGAGATAATGAAAGTGTACACCATACAAAAAGTCAATCAATGTCTCAAATTCCATAAACAGATCAAATTAAGATCTCACACATTTTATAAATACAGAAATCATGTACAGAAAGATTATATTTATTTAACTATTGCATTTTTTAAAAGTAATGAAAAATGAGCTTCTTATTTTCTTTAAATTGCTTTATTATGTGGTCAGTTAATTGTCTGATTAATTTGATCATTTGTGACGTCTTATTAACTGTCTTGTTATTGTTCCACCACTGGGAGAAGGACGTCCTGTCATGATCCCAAGGACTCTTGTGTGGACTGTGTTGTTGCTCTTGTGTTTCCTGTTTTATTTTGAAATCCCTGGTCTTGTGTGCCTTTTACTTCCTGTCTTTGTTCTTTTTCCCGCCAATTTCTCCCAGTCACCTGTGTCCCATTGCCAATCAGCTCCCTCTCTCTATATGCACACGCGACTGTCACTTAAATAAACCTTTCACCTGCTGGAGCCTCCGCATTTGGGTCCGCTTCCTGTGACACGTCCATGTTACAGCAGCCAAACAATGGTTTTATTTCCATGTTAGTTTGGCTGCCATCCCCTTAAAAGAATCCAGTAATAAGATGTTTTGTAACTTACAGTTGTAACTGTAAAATTGTGTTCTTAAATCCAATCATATGCTAATTTTTCGCTCCCATCAATCTAATACAGGAAACAGACAAAGTTTCCTGTATTAGGAAACGATCAGACATGGAGTGTTTTGTGGTGCTCGTAAACAAACGCAGCAGAGTTTTATTTTTATTTCATTTTTTTATTTTTATTTTTTATTTTTTGGATTAAATAACTGAAGACCTCACAGGACCAACTCTGTCAACTTCAAGTCAGCCAGAGAGTCAGTCACCCAAATCTCTTAACTTTTCAGCCCGACGACATCCTGAACTGACGAAAGCGAGCGTCGGACTCAACAACAGACCTTTTCACGGCAGACATTTTGACGTGTCACACGCGTTAATGTTAACATAGGTGTCGATTAACATGAATAACCACATTTAATTAGCTTGAAGCTTAAGAGTTGTTAGGTTTATACTTACTTGTGCTTCATTTGAGGGAACCCTGCAGAGAATTACTGGGAAAAAATGAATGCTCTGAGGATTCAACTTAACTTATCTCAACTTTATGTCTCATGTGTGGCCCATCCAGGTAGAGCAAAGCACAAACACAACCAGGACTTCAGTTTCCCTGTGTATTTCTATACTGGAGGTAGAGCGTGGTGCTAACGTTGCTAAGGATGAGCTCTCACGCTCACATTCGCATGCTAAAAATGTTTGCACTCATGGTACAGTGCGTGTATTTTTAGTTAGCTGCTTGAGCTCCAAGCATCCCTCACATGTCCTATGTTATTTTCAGTCTCAGTCTTCAGACTCCCAAGACTGTATGGGTGCTTATATGCCCAGTTAGCTTACAGTTTACATGATTCCTGTAATAAACAAGTTTAATCTAAGACCTGCTTGATAGGCTCACTCGATTCAGGTGTGATTATGATGAAATAGATTACGATAGATATGCAATTTTGTGCTCTCCACTGAGATATTGGTGTGTATGTAGAGTATGTGCTTGGGCCCAGCTGACCACCAAGACCCCCTGAGGGTGAATATTTTGGGCAGCACTGTTCTAATTTTACCATGAGGTTTCTGGATACGTCTTTGTGCATGTCCCTTATGTGTCAGGTGGGCATGTAAAATGTATAAGACCAATAAACCAGTGTGTTTTTCATATGCAGAAAACATACAGTTTGCATTCAGAGCACAAAGGAGGGTTTCCCCACAGACATGAAGGTTGCGAATGAGCGTGCCAAGATGTTGTGCTCGTCGCTCATGTGTGAAGCCACACAGACAGACGCAGCTTGGCTGCTGCAGTTCCCCTTTGGCAGCCATGTTGGCTCCACAGCCTGGTCCATGGCTGTTGCCATAGCAACTGATGCTGATCTGCTGAGCGTTGGGCATCTCGCCCTGGCACTATTGTGGAGGACACTGCAACATATTTGAAACAGGAGCAGCAAAATGAGATTAAGGAACAACTGCTGTCTCTGTGAAATCCTGAACACCGACCGGCCGAGAGCTGAGATCAGGAACTGATGGTTCAAACCATGAAATGTGTTTCTACTCTCATCCAGCGTGAGATGTCGTCAAGGGAAAACTTTCAGTGTGACTTGCTGAGGTTTGGCGGGAGTTTGATGGAGCTTGAGAGACTTGGTTTGAGCTTCTCAAAGCACCAAAAAATGATATTTTGAAAAACTCGAAAGTACATCTCACTCCAAATAAAATAACATGAACGCTCACACTGCAGTTTAAGAAGAAAAATGTATTTTCTGCAGTGCGATTAGGACATTTCTGTCAGTTCACAGTAACGTTATAAATCTGGCTTTTGTCCTAAAACAATCAGGTGTGATGGAATCTGTTGTGGCCTCTTTTCTTTCTACATTTTATTTCACTGTTTAGAAGTTACTTTAGTGATAAGTACAGTGGTGACAGTATAGAAAGTCATACTTGACTTGGAAAAACATAGAACACTTTGGGTGTAAAAGGGGAAAAACGTTCCTCACTTAATAGCACCATATTAACAGCAGAGGGCATCATGCTACAGTAGTAGAGGACCACTCTGTGTGCAGTTCAACAGTCAGAGTCTAAATACAAAGGAAAGAAGAATTCAAAGAAAACGTAATCGCTCACACACTCCCATCTTCCCTCCTCACTGCTGTAAAGGAGGCCGAGAGCTCGAGATAAAACAACTCTGACTTAATTATTCTTTGATTGTTTCAGAACCAAAATACTCTTAATGTTCAAGCTCCGTCTTTACTTACACAAGGTGACGTATCACACGTAGACCTGTTGTTTCCTATTGATCTATACTGTTCTATTTGTTTTACTGTGTATAGCTTCCCATTGAGAGCAGGTTATTTAGATGATTTATTTTATATTATGTGGCTTTTTGGGCTGGAACTTCACAGTCAAAATATCATGTGAAGTTTGGGCTTTAGTTCCACGTCGTTATGGAAAATTATGACACGTTCTATATTGGGGGTGATTTACTCTTTTATGATTAAACATCAATATAACTACATTTCAGCCTGTGTTTTCCCCCGACTCTAACCTAAACCTTAATCTAATCTTCAACTCTAAAACAGAGTCTAAACAGCCCTTTAAACAAAACGAGGACTGGACAAATAAACTCCAGTTGGTCCTCACAAAGATAGAAGTAAGAGCGCACACACACACACACACACACACACACACACACACTTGCACAGTCAGCTGTTAGAGCGAGTGTGTGATGAGGGAGTGGAGGAGCAGAAGCCTCCAGATACACAGGATGCACTCGTCTCTTCCTCCTTATCTCTGCCTGCCATATGTCTGTGTGTGTGTGTGTGTGTGTGTGTGCGTGCTTGCTTATGAAACGAAATGAATGTGCCAGCTGAAGTAAATATCAGTGTATATTTCTGTGTTAGCAGCCAACTGATGGTGTGTGTGGGTGTGTGCGGTATGTGTGTTAGTATATATATCTGTGTGTGTGTGTGTATTTGATATCTAAAGTATGACAGAAATATTTGTCTATTTAAACATTGTGTGTGTGTGTGTGTGTGTAAAAGTGATCCATTCTATAAGAAACAATAATAATCAGTTTAACACATCATAAATGAAGCTTTGCATGTTTATGTTCCTGTTCCTATCGAGCAGCACATACTCCTTCTCCAAATCTATAAAACACGTGGTACTGAACAATCAAACATGCTGTCATGATCTACAGTAGTGGTATGTCATTGTCATACTATTTGTCTGTGATTATGTGCTTTTTTGTATGTTTTCTTTTAATGTTTTTTATCTGCCATCAACCTGCCAGGATCTGCAGATGAAAATTAGCTTGTATGGTTAAATCTGGCACATTTACCTGATGGACCTACAGTATGTGCCCGTGTTAATTAATGTGCATTGTCCCTTCTTAAATAAATAAACAAAAACAAAGTACATATAGAAATACAGTAGCTTTTCCAGGGTCCAAAATCTTGCGGAGCAGCAGATTAATGTCCATGGTTTTGGAATGAGATGTTCAACAGTCAAAAATAGATGTAATGTTCAGCTGCCCACATACTTTGTTTGGATGTCCACATACTTTTGGTCATGTAGCATGTGTATATTTATGTGTAGAGATAGACATTCAAATGAAAACAGTACTTCATGACAAATTGGAGAAAATTCTCTCAAGAAATTCCTGGACCCCCACCACAAGCTAATCACGTGATCCTTTATCCTGTAACTTTGCACCACATGTCAAGGTTCATTATCCTGCTAATCACCAAACAAAGCAAACAAAAGGGACCTTAAATGCAACCTCAACTCATTAAAGTACGACTAGATTAAGCTGTCCCACATGGACCTCAAAACTGGTGTCAACGTCCTCACGTCACAGTTAGAGAATTTCACAAACATGAGAGCTTAATTAATTGCAAGTTCAAGGACTTCAGTCAGTGTACGCAGTCTGATGAGGTTTTTCACACGGCAGCATGAGAAAGCTTCTGGACAACTCTGCATAGTTTACTTTATGCTCTGTGAATCTGTGATGTGGGCACAAAAACGACAGAAAAGCAGAATGTGACAGTAAAGAGAGCGCCATCATTTGAAAACACACACAAACTGATTTATAGCAGCATTTACCACGAAGGCAAGGCAAGCACATTCACTGTGCTCCGTTGTCTTCTAGTATCATCTTTAAATTTCAGCTATTCTCAACAGATATACAGGATTACATAGGATCATATTTGGAGAAAATGCTTCTGACTAACCAAGTCCAGGTTACTGATGTTTTGTGGTGCTGTTAAAGGGTCAGTTCATCCAAATTAAAAACATATCTTCTTTGAAATTCTTCTAAATTGTTTTGGAGTCGTAGCAGAGGGACATCTCAAAACCTGAACAAATAAAAAACTGTCTACATGGCCAGATACCACGGAAGGAAGCGTTTTTTGTAATTAAGGTGAACTGATGCTTTAAACGTTTGTTTATGTGCGTGTAAAATGTGAAAACACAGGAGGAACACCACTGGAAAGAAATATTACACAGCAGAACAGATACATATGACGTCTCTTTGTTTGATGCACTATTGACAAGATTATTCCACCGAACTTACGGCAACTTTTTCCTCCATATATTTACATATATAAACCTCTTCCCCCCCCTCTTGTGCACCGCTAAGAAACCTCTCCAAACATATAGAGTGAGCTCAGTATGCAAAGTTTATTTTCACAAACGCATGGCCATCAATCAGGACGTGCAGCAGCAGCGTTACTGATGTATGTGGCCTGTGCTGGAGGAGCCGAGCTCTTCAGTTTGAAGCCAATCTGCCAAACATGATACTCACCAAGCGGAGCAGGGGGGGAGGGGATGAAAAAGAGGAGAGAAGGAGGACAGGAGGAGGAGGAGGAGGAGGCTTCGGAAAGGTTTTCATGTAGTTTTACTCTGAAATATAGACATAGAAAAAGTAAGCAAAAGGAAGGGAAAGAGGAGTTTAAGAAGACTTGAGGGCCGTTGTTGGGAAACAGAAACAGAAACAGAAAAGTAGCCCCACGGGAGAGCAGAGAGAAAGAAAGAGGGGGAGTTTAGGGGAGTTTAGAAAAGGAGAGAGGAAAAGGGGGGAAGATTTAGCGGGGAATGAGAGAGCACGGTAAGAAGAGTCACATGGAAGGAAAGAAGGAAAATGACATGAAAAAAAGAAAGATGAGAGGAGTGGGAAGATAGATAGGAGGAGTTGAGGGTGAAGGAGGAGAGGCATGAAGAGAAAGAGTTAGAGATACAGGTAAGAAACTGAGAATGACAAGTGATGAAGGAGGGAGAGAAAGAAGGAGTGTCAAGAGCTAAAAGATCAAGAGAGAAAACAAGAAAGGTAGCAGGAACAGTAAAGGAGGAGGAGGAGGAGAAGAAGAGAAGGAAAAAGGCTTAGGTACATTTATTGAAATTGACAAAAGGAAAAGAGCAGACTGTCAGAGTGGGAAGTGCTGAAAGAGGAGGAGAGAAACGCACAAAAAAAAAAGAGGGAGTGGAGAAAGAGCTGAGGGAGAGGAGAGGGAGAGGGAGAGGAAGAGGCAGAGCTGGAAAATAAAGTGTGTGACAGAGAAAGAGAGAGGGCAGATATAAGGAGGAGAGCTGAGAGAGAAGAAAGAGGGGGGAACTGAATTCACCGTTGTGTTTCCAGTCTCTCTGACGTCTCTCTGCTGCTGCTGCAAGACTGAGCGCTATCAGCACCGAGCAGGCAGCTGCCAAGCCCACTGACACACACACACACACACACACACACACACACACACACACACACAGAAAGCAAAGAAAACAGAGCAGCTCCCCAGCAGTGTTGGATATGACTCGTCCGCTGAGGCAGTTTGGTGTGGTGGACTCGGAGTGACAGTTGGGAATAACCGGTTCTTCATCCAGTCAGGTAAGTTTTAATACGCTTCTAACTGGTGTTTAGTGTTTCTAAAGGCTTTAATTCAGAATATAGGTGAAGGTTTGGTGTCTTGTTAAAGGTGCCTGTTCTGAAACAAACTGGCTCTTGTCGGGGTTTGAACCTGCGTCCTTTTGGTTGATGATCAGCAGCTCAAAGGTTTGTTAAAATCACAATGTTTACAGCTTTCCTCCTTCTTGTTGTGCCAGTGGGAAACATGAGGGAGATTTTCTATGAAGTTTTGATGTTTAAAAGACCGGAGAACATTATTTTTTTTAGATTTAGATACAATAACTCTGAGGCTTTTATCCCAGAGTAAGGAAACATTCTCTACTTGTGGTAAAGCTGCTTGTAACATTGAAATAAAAGTTTTTGTAGTTTGAGTGGTTGCCATGACATTCAGGCTACATCCACACTAATACGATTTTAGTTTTAAAACGCATAACTTTAGCTACGTTTACACCTAGCGTCCACACTACTCCGGTATTTTCGAACTCCTAAAACGGAGACTTTTAAAACTCTGCTGACCCCGTTTTAGTTTGAAAACTCCGGATTGCGTTTTAGTGAGGACGGGCGGAAACGGAGACGGAGACGTACGTCTTATCAGCCATGACGTGTCCTTCCCTGATTCGTCACGCCCCTATCACCTGATGACATCAGCCTTTACTACCAGCAGTTAATCCAACATGGAGAACGAATCACAACGCTTACTTTCAGTAACAGTTCCACCTGGTCGTCGGTCCAAGCACAGAAATCTCTGCTCTTACTTTTCTCCATCACTGTTCTTCGTTCACAGTATTTCCTGTTTAACTAAGCAACCAACTGCAGAGCAGACAATCTGCTTCCTGTTTACACCGGCATGTGCATGCCCAGTGCACGTGAGTGGTCACGTGATGTGCGTTTTCAGGCGTCTAGCATGGACGGAGATTATTTCTGAAGCTGCCATAAAACGCTCGTGTGGACGGAGATCGTTTTTGTTTTAAAAAATTAAATGATTGTTCGTTTGAAAGTGTAAGTGTGGAAAACTGCAGTTTAAGTTCAGTTTTTCAGACACAGCTGAGCATGAGTTTGCTTGGGTCCACCTGGTTTAGTGGATGAAAAGTCACACACACACACACACACACACACACACACAGGGCAGGGCAGGGATGCTGGTTCTCCAGGTTTACCGGCTCAGCTCAAAGGCCGAGTGGCTGGATGTTGTTGGTAGTAACAGGAGTGTTTTGTTTTGTTTTTTTACTTTGCAGTGTTGTTGCAGTTTATTATTTTCAGATCTTAAGTTTCATCTCCAAAGAAAGAAATCAGCAGAAACATGATTCTGCTTGTAGAAACTTTGGCTGAACTCAGTTTTACAGCGTCTCACAGTGTCCTCGTCTTTCCATTCATTCAGTCCACTCTGCTGCTGTTATTGTGTCCGTTACTTGTATATCACAGCACTCACTCATGTGCTTGTGCTTCATTGTTTTGTATTGTAGTCTACAGGAGTGTGGATTACTAGACAGAGCCGCCTTCTCTCCTCCTCTTTCCTCCTCTTGTCTTGTCTCCTCTTTTCCTAATATTTTGCCTCCTCTCTTCAAGTCTCAGTCACTGTGTCTTCGCCCGCACAAGATTTTCCAGTTTGTCTCTCCGTTGTTTGAAAGAAAATTTAAAAAAAATTAAATCTGGTTTAGGGCAGGAAATCGGAGAACAAGTTTACACAAACTGCAATAACCTGATTGCTCTAAACCCCACGTTTACAGGCGACTGGTCAGAAATCAGATCATATTTTCAACCCAAGCCTGACATCTCTTCAGTGTGTTAGTGATATAATGTGACCCCACATCCTGAAATTTGTGTTTTTTCCTGGTGGGAGTATTTAGACAGACATTCAGCTGCAGACACTGACTTTTTATTTTGTTTCAGTTTCAGACTTTGGATGTAATCACTACAGATAAAAGGGCAAGCCACTTTAAGTAATGTGTCCTTTTATCCCTCTGTACTGCTGTCAGGGACTCCCCTCACATTACAGCTCGGTAATAACATGGTAATAAAGAGGTAATAATTAAGCAATACTATGATAGACTGAAATGTATGTAACAGGGTAATAAGGGGCCAAAAACAAAGAGTAATAAAGGGGAAACACATTAAAGATAGCAACGAGTAATAGTATATTAATAGTATGGTAACAATATGGTAACCTGCTAACAATAAAAGGATTATATCAGTGCAATATCTGGATTATAAAAAGGTAATATGGTGACATTAATGGGGTAATAAGATGATAATAATGAGGTAATACAGGTTGATGTTTTCACAATATTATAGGCAGCTATCAGCGTAATATCTTCAAAATCACATGAAAATTCTTGAAAGTCAAACTTGGTAATTACCACATTATACTGCTGAAACTCATCCTCCTTTATGTTCCAAACATCCCCCTTTGTTTCAAGGTAATTCTGTACAAATGATATGTTTAATGCTGCGACTTGTTACCTGGAAACACCTGTGGTAGTTTCTGTGTAATGACCCTGAATCAGGGCTACAAAATGCTGAACTTTACCAAGCTATTTATAGCACGTTGCTATCTTTAAATGTGTTTCCCCATTATTACCCTGTTACATACATTTCAGTCTAATATTACCCAGATATACCCATTGTTAATACCAAGCTTATTTCCAGAGGTGGGACCAAGTTATTGTTTTGCAAGTAAGTCATTACACTCAAGTCCCGAGTCAAGACTGACGAGTCCCAAGTCGATTCCCAAGTCATAAACTTTGAGTTCTGAGTCCTAAACAAGTCATTATGAGCTCTTCACCAAATGTAAAGCCATTTTAACAACAGAATAATAATATTTCATTTTAACAAATCATGAATGCTTTTTAAAATAAAAAAGGTAGTGCTGATGTTGCACTTTCATAGCACTATTAACCACAACAAGAGTGAAGTATGTTTCTGTCTTGTTTTTTTTAAAATA
>VMKM01000349.1:241470-390605 GCA_008360985.2 Macquaria ambigua
CTCTCCTCCTCCTCCTCTCCTCCTCCTCCTCTCCTCCCTCCCCCCCGTCAAATGGAGGTTTTGCTTTCAGAACCAGATGAGCGTCAGTTTCTCATGAACCCCCTCAGCGAGTGCAGCTCAAACTGACGAGCTGCCAGAGAAAACATCAACACAACAAGCCGGGTCAGGATCTGCTGCTCTCTCACCCTCTCTCTCTCCCTCTCTCACCCTCACTCTCTCCCTCTCTCTCTCCCTCTCTCACCCTCTCTCTCTCCCTCTCCCTCTCTCTCCCTCTCTCTCTCCCTCTCCCTCTCCCTCTGTGTGGTGTAATGTAAAATATGTGTGTATAATAATGAAGCCAAAATATGAAGTAAATATTAATGAAATAGAATATGTAAAATGTGTGAAAATGTGTGTAGTAATAATGAGTAAATGTGTGTGTAAAATAATGGCTCAGAATGTGTGAAAATGTGTAATGTATGTGTGTAAGTAAATATTAAGCCAATAATATGTGGCATAAAATGTAAGTAATATGTGTCAAGTAATATGGTAAGTATGTAAATATTATTATTAAATGTATGTGTGAAATGTGTGTAAAATGTGTGTGAAAATGTGTGTGTGTGTATTGTGTGTAGTAAAATGAAATGGCCTAGTAAAAATATGTGTGTAAAATATGTGAAAAGCAAATATGTCATATGTGTGAAACTCTCTCTCTCTCACTCTCTCCTCTCTCTCTCCCTCTCTCTCTCTCTCTCTCCCCTCTCTCACCCTCCTCCCCCTCTCTCCCCCTCTCCCTCTCTCTCTCACCATGTACTTTTTGAGTGCTGCTCCAGATCAAGGTTTCCTGAGTTCATACTTCTGTCAAGTCCAACTTGTACTCGTGTAGTGTGTGTGTGTGTGTGTGTGTGTGTGTGTGTGTGTGTGTGTGTCCTAGCAGCGGTGGTGGGGGGGTTTGGCTACATGGGTCATTAGATGGATTTAGTAGGAGGTCACTGGTTCAATTGTGGTTGAATTAAATGCTAACACTTGTCAGTGAGGAGCGTGTGTGTGTGTGTGTGTGTGTGTGTGTGTGGCCCTTGTTCAGTGAAGTGTAAATCTGCTCCACATTCATTCACTATAATCTCATTGTAAGCGGTTCAGACGTCTCGACAATGGTTTCATTAGCGGCGAGGATGCCGACACGTTATAAATGAATGCGACCATTATGAGATTAATAGAGTTTGTCTTTGTGGTCTAATGAAGCATGCGGGGCAGATGTTTAGTATCGTTGTGTTCTCAGTTTTTATTGTCACTGTGACACACACACTGACTGCTGGGGTGTGTGTGTGTGTCAGTGTGTGAGGCAGCCTTTGCACTTTAATGAGGTGTGTAACTACTTTTGAAGAACATGGTGGGCGAAGTCTCATAAAACATGATCAAAATGCATTTTATTTGATCCTCTGTTTACACTTTAGACTGTATGTAAAGATGGACACGTGTCTCACTCCCTTTTTATAGCGCCAAATAACTAATTAAAACCAAACTTATTAGAAAAACCAAACATCAGCGTGATAAGAACTACTTAAATGACAGAAACCATCTTTGGGAACATTTTATTTGACGTGTACTTTGATTTTTCAGTTTGGTCCATGTCCCATCCGCTAACATGGAGGGGGCGGGGCTTATGATCTATACTGCAGCCAGCCACCAGGGGGCGATCCAGATGTTTTAGGGGAGCTGTCATGTCGTCCATCTTTGTATACAGTCTATGATACTGTACAATACCATTTGGTTGTTATTCACACAATCGTTTTATCGCTGTTATTTCCATTGAAGCTGAATTGGAGGAGGTGGGGATATACGTGTCAGAGAAGAGGTCCACATTAATCCGGTTAAATTTAAAAAACGCATCTTTCTCTCTCAGTTTCAGCCCTCAGTCCACACTAAAACAGTGTTTTTGTCACCCTAAAACTGAGCTCTTTCTCCAGAGTGTATAAATCTTTAAATGCTGGTAGAGTGTATGGGGGAAAACTGAGCTTTTGCAAAACCACAAACTGCCCACTGAGGGTCGGGGGCTGTGTGGCAGTAAAGTTAAGCCTCAAACCTCCTCTGTGATCACTCATTTTAAATGTCAGTATAGCCGATCACACAGCTGTGGTCACTAACTAGGTATTTATGTCAATTTAGTCGAATAGTAACCATTTGGTCATATTGTGTCTGTCCCACTGTTTACCAGATGTTTTGTTTGCCCACCGAAAAGAGGATGAAGAAGAAGAGATTTTTCTATTATTCGGGTGGTTCACTGAGGTCTCTATGAAAACGACCTGCATGGGGTTTTAGAAATGAGTGTTTGATAGAAAGATTTGCCAGGTGTGAAGGCCTGTTTGTGGTATAATTAAAGGTTTTTGCATCAATAAATCACTACCCCATTACATTCAGACACATTAGCATAATCACCGTAAACAAACAGGACCCCTGCTGAAGAAGATGGCCTCTTCGCTGTATTTTACAACGTGACCAGGTTCAAAGTGAAGGGCAGTCCGCTGAATCGCTCTACAACACAAAACAGAAAGCAGGTGCTCCCCTTCCAGAGAAAACAGACTTTTCAGAGATAAAACGTCGACGGGAAAATCAAATGAAAATCTTACATTTTTATTCTGCTCGGCAAGTGAGACTTTCAACAAGAACAGAAAGACTATAGATGTGGTGGAGGAACAGAAGCATTAATGTCTTTATTGTGACCATCCAAACTAACCACGAGAGTACAGCTGGTAGTTCAACACCAGTCTAGTGATCACAGAAATGTTAATTAGCTAACATTCTCACAACAATAATTTGAATTCAGCAGGAAAAAGAGCTTGCTACTTAAATAGCTGCAGGTCACATTAAGGTGGTCGGCTGAGTGGTGGATCATATTCTCCATTCATTCCCAGGAATCAGTTAAATAACGAATGTTTACGTATTTCCTCCTGGAACAACTGTTGTTGGGCAGACCGGGATTTTACTTGTGATGCAGAATTTCCCGCAAAGAAATGAAACACACGTTCATAGTGGCCACTGACATTGAGATATAAGTCACCCAGATATACCACCCTGAGATTTCTTTTTTGTTTGTTTCATATATTTATTAAGAAATATGGTGAATGAGGAGCGAAAACAATATCAGTTTAGCAATGAGAATCACAGAAACATAATGTAATGGTAACAGTATAATCGACTGTGTGCTGTGCCTCTCAATGGATCTAAAGAAAAACAAGCCATACTTTCTGTCTTTTCAAAAGGTGTTAACATACTATTCAAAAAATTCAAACCAACAAAAACAAAGCAAAAAGAGAGACAAACTAAAAAAAATATGGACTTCACTTATATAGCGCTTTTCAACTTTAACGGTTCCCAAAGCAATTTACAGATTGGTCTCATTCACACACTGATGGCGACGGAGCTGCCATGCAAGGTGCTGGCCTCCATCGGTTTAGGCAACATGTGGACAGGAGGAGCCGGGGATCGAACCGCCAACCCTGGTATTACTGGACGAATGTTAAAAAAGATTGCCACTTGTTATAGAACTTATCAGAATGAGCTCTCAGTGAATATTTAATCTTCTTTAGCTTTAGAAAGCACATGACATCACTGACACCACTCTGAGATTTGCCTCTCCATCTTTACAGTGATGGCTAACTGTGACGTTAGTTTCACTGAGATTTCTTCAACCAAAGAAATAGTAAAGTATTACAGAAATGGGGAGTTTTTTGGTGACCCTTTAACCTGAGTGTAATAGCTGTAAAGGTCCAGTGTTACTATAAGAGGATAAATTATATATCTACAAATTAAAATTCTACATCTTCTCACTGGTCTGTGTTTATATAAAGTCCAACGCTACAATCTGAATGAGAATTGGCTGCGTGTGTGTTTGTATTGAACATATATGTGCATTTCTGCATGTTTTTGCAATATGTTGATTGTGTGTGTGAGAGGATGTAAATCTGTATTTTGTGCCTGCTGTGTGTTTGTGTCAGTGCATGCACCTGCATTCTTCGCGTGCGCGCGCGTGTGTGTGTGTGTGTGCGCAGTCAGTGAAACAGCTGTTGGATGAATCATCATTTCTTGAAGAGGTGTGCTGCATGCACTAATCTGAGGTGGTTACTGTGTGTGTGTGTGTGTGTGTGTGTGTGTGTGTAGATGTACAGCCTCAGTGATTTATAGCAACAAGCTCATCCTGTCAACAAAGCAGCTCTATTCCCTGATGCCTTCAACTCAATTTATTATCCTTAAACACACACACACACACACACACACACACACACACACACCTATGCTGCTTCCAATTAGTCACGTGACATCATCCAACAACCACTTTACACATGCAAGCACACACACACACACACACACACACACACACACACACACACACACACACACACAGAGAGAGAGAGCTGATCTTGCCCCATGCTTTGTGACCTCCAGGTCCACGAACCCTCTGGAGAAATGATGAACTGATAGAAAAATCCATTCCTGCTGCTCCACATGAGAACTTTCTGAAACTTTTTCTACGATACAGGATCGTTTTAAGTGCTCTGGCAGAAGACAGCATCATAAAGCTGCTAACAAATATCATTAAGTGTCAACTGAGGGAAGTAATCCAGAAGAACAGATGTGATGGAAGTACTGTACTGAGACTGATTAACTGCAGCACGGTGACGCGTTTAATTCCTTCCAGAAACATTTCTGGGGGCGATCGAGCAGGTTTGGCTGAAAGGACGATCTGTGAATCTGCGCACAGCTCCTGTTTTATCTCCTGAGAAGCTGCTGAGGCTGGTTAGAGGTTTGTCACCTGTGATTATGAAGAAGCAGATCGCCAAACTGGAAGAGTGACAAAAAGAAAGATATGATATGAATTGATGTTTTTGAGGTTTATGTGCTCGACACATTCTGCTGATTATTTTGTAAAACTTTCCGTCAGTCTGCTTCACCTACATGTGAAAACTCTGAGAACATGTTTGTGTTGGTTGTTCTCTGCTGCGAGCTGTACATAAGGTTATATATCGAGAACCTGCTCCAAATATGTAAGAGCTGAGAATTCATTAGGAAACATACTTTTCAATTGATCTATGGTTATATTCACCATTGAAAAATGATGCTCAAAAAGAGACAGACTGATAAAACTTTCCTGTGACCGTCTCAGCAGACCTTTAGTGTTGTGATACCTCTTCTTCCACACAGTATCATTGTCCTCTCAGGAAACTGCAGCTGCCGACCCAAATAGGTCAAAAATCACCCAGTGTCCGAAGATTTTGGCACTTTAGTTTTGCTTTAAGTGCAATAGTTAATACAGCTGTTCGAGTCCAAGAACAAATATTTTCAATAGTCAAACAAACCCAATGCCTGTTGTTCACTTCTGGGGAAGTCATCAGGGAAGACGTCCAGCGTTGGTGTCATCATTTCCTCAAGTTTCTCTTTTATAATGAATGTCCTTTTTCCATGTAGAACACACCAGTGGGAGATTGAGGAATATAGAATTTTTAATTTGTGAATGATCAAACATAAAGAGGAGGAGATACAAGTTAAAGTTTGAATGGTAACTAATGTTGTTCAAGGAACAGTTTGACACTTTGGGAAAAAAGCACACTTATTTGCTTTCATGCAGAGAGTTAGATGAGAAGATCGGTACCACTCTCATATAATCTGTTTTTCTCCCAAAATGTCAAACTGCTCCTTGAAGAGGTGCTGCTAGGTGGATTTTGTTGCCTTTGGACAGAGCCAGGCTAGCTGTTTCCCCCTGTTTCCAGTCTTTATGCTAAGCTAAGCTAACTGGCTGCTGGCTGTAGTTTCATATTTAGCGTACAGACATGAAAGTGGTATAGATCTTCTAACTCTCAGCAAGAAAGCAAACAAGCGTATCTCCCAAAATGTCAAACTGTTCCTTGAAGATGTGTTACCACCACAACCAGCAATTCTTTGACTTCCTTCTAAAACATCCTTCGTATGATTCAAAATGATGATCTGATGATGGTATCCAGTTGTAAAGTGACAGATCTGGTTGACTCAGGCTCTACGTGCTAACCGTCAGTTTATACTAATCTGTCATGAGTGTTTAAAAGGATGAATCTCAGCAGTATTGAAAAAAACAAAACTGATGAACACCATCTGTATTTGCAGGTGAAGATCTCACTCAAGAGTTTTGGCGCCAAAATGTGTTTTACATTAACGTGAAAATAATACATTCAAGAGTCGGAGTGATTTCTTTCTCAAATGGTGGATATCAGATTTTTGGAAGGAAACATTTCCATTGTTTCATGACTGCTGCAGTGAAAAATATGTTTTTAGATTTTTAAGTGGGAGTGAAGACAGACACAGGCTTTTTATTTATTAGAATACATAAAGGGACTTTTGTATCAGGCCTCTCAGGAGCTTGAAGACAGCTACCCCACTCCCTTACTGGTTTAATCAGCTCAACTGGTCTATCAACTGGTCTTGGTCAGGCCGTACTGTGCATGTATAAACACATCTTCAGGCCCAGGTCTTTCTTTCTTTCAGCAAACTATCACGTGACACGTCACGTCACATTCATACACCCAGGTTAATTACAGTCAAAAGCATTTAATTCAACATTTATTGTGAATGAACAGAGATTTGTTCTGGTGACTTTGGTGCAACAAATTCTCAGTAGCTTGAAGATTAAAGGAAGCGTGTGTTTATCCAGTCTTACAACATCTTGTCAAATAAACAAATATGGAAGAACCTCCTTTTTGGGCAACGCTCTTGTAACCTGGTATCATTGAGCTCTCTGATCTTTGATTTGGGGCCCAGTTTAAGATTCATTTTTATTGAACACACAAGAAGAAACACATGAAACAGAGATTCGTTTTTTATTCGAACAGCGTGGTGGAGATTAAGGTTTACACGTCGGGATCCAAAATGTAAATTTCTTCCTACAAGAAGTTCTGATGTTTTCATTTTCAGGCAAAATAACGTAACTCCAACTTAAAATCATTTCAGTTGCCGAAAACCCCAACTGTTATGCTTTCAAATTAAAAGCCAGTGGAAACTACGTGAAAGTCATTTTAATGTGAGGTATATTAGATTTAGGGTTTCCTGGGCAGTCAGTCAGGCACATTGTGGATTTTTAACTGTTCACAGCCACAGAGAGGTCCTGTCTGCTCTCTAACATATTTCCTGTCTCAATTCACTGCGCTGCCCAATAAAGCAAGAACGCAGTAAAAGTCCTAAAAGAAAGCTCTCTGTTTATGATCCCCAGCCTCATAGTTTCTCATTTTTGCTCACAACAGGGGGGAAGGCTGTTGTCCCTGTCAGACAGATAACTACTGTTGACCTCGATTAGCCGGCAGTTTGAAACAGTTGAAAATGATTACTGGAGCAGCGGTGACGATGCTGAGGTGTCCAATTAAAGAGTCGTTTCACTTAAAAGGTAATTAACTCTTCTGTAAGTGAGTGAGTGTTGTTATCCCACAGTAAATTCTGCCAGAAATCTCTTTACATGAAGCTTTTACCAAAGTTTCATGTTTTAAAGTGGTGGAATGTAAATAAGTACATTTACTCAAGTGCTGTAGTACAATTTTGAGGTACTTGTACTTTACCTGAGTATGCTACACTCATCTGACAGCTAACAGTAGTTACTAGTTACTTTACAGCTTATAAAATCCCATAAAATGCAGTGCATTGTCCAGATTAAACCAGTGTTTTGCAACGTTTTTGAGTGACAGCTCTGTGCCCCTGATGAAGTTAGCTTTACTTCTAACTTAACACAACAAAACAACAAAACGTCTACAGCACAGACAACATATATGATCAATACTTACACTTTATTAATCTTATAGGAATCCAGTAAAGTTAGCTAGTGGGTAGTGAATGCACAGTGCCGCTGTTTAGGTTCTCTGTTTCTGCCAAAACCGAAACTCGAGCTTGCTGCACTGAACAACATCCGGGGCTCTGAGCTGTCACTCAAAAACTCATTAGCCAATGGGGACGCAACCCTGAAAAAAACCCAACCATTTGTTTTATTTTCTCTCACATTCTTATTTTTGTTTGATATTTAAGACGTTTTTGTTTGATTATATTGACACAAATGTGATTCCATACTCACGACCCCTCATTAATCTGGTGACCCTTTAGAGGGGCCCGACCCCTCTGTTGGGAACCACTGGACTAAACACTCCACATCGAGCAGCTGCAAGAGAAACATGCTGCTTAGACATTGATGCAATCCAATAATGTCGTGTATTATAATACTGTATACCAGCCACAGTGTCTGCAGAATGAGTACTTTTACTTTTGATACTTTACATACATGTTGCCAATAATATGAATGAAAAAATGTACTTAAGTGAAAGGTGTGCGCACTTCTTCCACTGCTGATGTTTTCTGTCTCACTCCAGAGTTAAACTCCAAAAAATATTGAACATGTCTTTTCCCAGAGAGAGAAAATATTGGTTTAACACGACCATTACATGGACCTGACAGCTCATCCAGTAAATCACAGTCCCCGGGGGTCCGATCTAATAACACGGAGCCGCATCACTCTGCCTCTGTGACCTCTTTAAATTTAACTACAGAATAAACTACAGGGCAGCAGTCATTTGGTTGCCAAAGTTTCAACAGCCACTTTTATTGTTTTAGCAGCCAAATATGTTTTGGGAATATAAATAAACCTCTAAAAAAATAGGTGTTTTCTTATCAAACTGCCTGCTGTAGTTTATAGACATTGTTGCAGACATTTTAACCACTTTGTGTCTGTATGTATTTATATATTTGACTGTTTTACTTTGAGTTACTCTGAATTGTGAGTTATTCAACTTGCAAACCAGGAAGCGGCTGTAGTTAGTCAGTAATTCCTCTTGCTTTATCTCATTTTTATGTGCACTAATTTACAGAAAACCTTTCCAGCGGCGCATATACTTTGGTAACAGCTGTGTAACTGCAAAACCCCACGAGGGCTTTCTGTGATTATGGTCACAATGCTGAACAAGGCTCACCTTTGTACTTCACATGACAGTCGCAGTACAGAGCAGCACTCTGGGTGTTATTGCTGTAATAAATCTGTCTTAGATATTTGTGCACAAGTAGGACAAATGACCAGAGCTCCGAGCCTTCATTTATTATTAAAACACATTACCACAAATTAACTACAAAATGTGTGAACTTCATATTACTTTACAGACAGATATTGGTTTCCATTCACTTTAAAATAAACTACAAGACTGAGAAATGTGTCTGTTTAAAGTGAAGTTATTGTTGTAATGCAGTTTTGAGCAGGGACAGGTTGGAAAAGATACTCCAAGATCTGAGATTAGAGAGTTTGAGAGAACCTGGACAACAAATATTAAGCAAAGTTTGGTCCTTTCTTGTATTAAAACACAATCTGAGAAGAGGCTGTTTGTATTGATCCGTGTCAGAGGGAAGATGAGGAATAAGAAGGAAAGAACTGAAGATTAAGATCAGAGTCAGTGTAATCAACAACGACACGTTTATCTGTCGTGGTATGGAAACATCCTGTTCTTCACTCACTCACTCACACACACACACACACACACACACACACACACACACACACACACACACACACACACACACACACACACACACTCACGGATTACAGGACCTCACACTTCAGTCCACGCTTTAAGGTCAGAGTCTGGAGAGTTCATCCAGGCTCCACAGTGATCTACAGGCGAGGCCTATCTGACACAACAGACTGATGCTGCAACACTCCACCGCCTTCAACACAGGCAACCACCCGGGGGGTCAAAGGTCAAACCCATGTTCTGATCCCTGACAGGGCAGCAGGGTGTGTTCAGAACACAAACCAGATACAATGACCTTTTGAGACATATCACCATTTGCCTATCAATTAACTTGGTGGAACTATATAAAATAAATTACCAGCTAACTATCAACTGCTTATTGGGAAACAGAATATAATTAGACAATTATTTGATTGTAATTTCAAAGAAGTTACTTGCTACTATCACCTACTTACCAGGAAACAGTGGACCTGGGAATAAAAAAAAAATAATAACCCATCGTGGCTTCCAATTAACTTCGTATTACTTTCCTGTATTAGAGAAATTACCAGCTATTTATTACCTGCTTATTGGGAACGTAATTATTAAATTATTAAATAATGCTGGGGTCATTTTCAAGACATTTTGAGGTAAATGTTAGGGTCATTTGGGGGTTATTTCAAATACATTTCAAATACGTTACTTGCTAATTATCACCTACTATCATGAAATTTGTGTTCTGTGGACAACAGTGTGGTGCCTTTGTGGTATGTACACACATGTATGTGTTTTATCGTTTCCCAGCATGTGGTCCGGTCCCCTGTATGAACCTGTTTACTACTGATAGAAGATAATGTCCTCCTCTGTGTCAGCCAGACATTCAAAACAAAACACAACACTCCTAAACTGATCTGGGGCCTGTTCCAAGGAGCCGGTTTACTCAATTCTACAGCCCAGTAACCCAAGGAACAACATCCACACTAGACGACTGCACACCTCACAACTGACATCCAATGCCAACATTTAGTGCCAGTGCAGAAGGTTGTGTGTCCTTTCTGAGGCGAGGCTGAAAGTAAGGGTGTGGCGCCTGTTGGAGCTCACAGATCTTTCCCTAACTTTAACCCTACCGAGTTAAAAACATTTATTACGTTACATGGATGTAAAAAGAAATGTCTTGAATGCAATCCAGGGTTTCTGGTGGAAATTAATATGCACAAGTTTGCAGAGCAAAAACCCAGAAACGTTTTTGTTTTGTTTTTTAACATTAGTACAAGTTCTGGGTTTTTTAAAATGTATCCAGATAACTCAGTAAAACTGAACACTTGGCTTCTGCACAAAACTTATTTGGATGAACGTCAGCACCCCAGACTGACATTTAACACAAGTGTGTTTTAGAGATTCCCAGAGGATCAGTTTTGGTGCGGATCCGGTTGTATTTTAATGGATCGTTATGGATTGCCGTTCAAAATCCGACCCTTTATTTACTGTGTTATTTCAACCATTCTCCTTTACTTTTTTGGGACAATAACTGGTTTATTATTATTCCATTATGTAATCGAAAGAAAGTATTAATTAGTATTAATCCATCAAAGCAGGACTGAGTTCGCTGGGTTTCGTTACAGTCTGTATATTTCAGTGCTTGCAGTCTTTCTGTACAGCTGGGCTGCATATGTGAGTAAAGATTTAGAGTGTGAAAAATGATTTGGCCCTACCGGCGAGTGGGAGTTCAGAAAGTGGGGTTGGCAAAATTCAAAGATTTGCTAAACTCTGATGCTAATTGTAGAATATACCAGCTGTCGCTAATTAACGTTAATTCTATGTTGAGTAACTTGCTCACAGAACAAAATGAAACGTGTCTGTTTTCTAGTTGGTGTGTTCTCTGCACTCAGCCAAAGATCATTTGTGAGGGAAGAGTGTCCACTCCACACTGAAAGTTTTTGTAGTTCCAACAACTGCAACAGAGCGATGCGTCTTCTCTCCAGCGGATCGTGTCACGTCAATTTCAGGAGACAAACTTCACCGTCACACACCACCAGGAGCTTCAACATTATGGCTCTGGATCACTGTTGCACTGTTTGCTTGAGCGCCAGGTGCGAGAAGTCAGGCATGTTTCAGCGCAGCAGAGTCCTGGTCGTTACCATGGTTTCCCCAAAGCGTCTGGTTTCTGCTCCACCTGCTGAGGAGAAAGGAAGCCGGTGAACAGAGAACTTCTCTCTTCACTCAGGACAACAAATCACAGTTGATTTGTCTCAAGTTAAACAAATATCAATTGTTGTGTTTTAGGGCAGATTTTCACTTTCACCGGCTGCGCTGTCGCTAAGTTGGGACAGCTCAGCGCCCCACCGCAAGTGTCATTTGTCTGAGTAAAATGCTCGTGGCCTCGGGAGGCAGAACAAGAATTTCCATTTCACACTTGGGTGAAATTCCAGATTGGCTGAGCTCACCCCACAGGGCCCTTTCAATGGCCTACATTATGCCAAGCAACGTCAATCATGTGAAAGGAAAAACACCGGCAAGAAGCTTCCCACATCAACAGTATGTAGCTTCACATTTATGTTTTAGGCATTCGGCCGATCAGAGTGAGCTATGCAAAGTGAAAACGCAAGAATAAATCATCATATTCCTCTTCCAAGTGGCCTGATGACAAGAAGCACAAGTTGCAAAATGCTGCAGTAATATACAGTGTTTCTGATGTTTTTATCTTCAGTGCTTTACAGTCTTATGAGTGCATACATTTTTAACTCCGGCCCCCCTGCAGTCTTGGCAGGAGTTCAGGTTTTGAGCCCGATTTTCCAAACGTTAGCCTGCTGAGCCACAGGGAGCCTTGTCTCAGTGCAGCGCCGCATGCTGTGCCACATATACGCATTCTCCTCATTTTCAGATATCAGGTTTCTGCTGCATTAGGGCGGCCGGCTACACTGACGCAGAGCAATAACTTGGCTGTGCCAGAAATGCAGAAATAAACGCAACATTAAACAGACACAGGGGTTAAAGGAAGTTGGGGGGGGGGGTCGTTTTGTTAGTTTAGGTCTGAATATAAAGTACAGAATTCCCCAATTTCTCTAGATAATCAGCTCCATGTGCAACATAGAAGGATCTAGGGTGGCAGTTTGCGAGCTTCGACCGCTGTCAGTGACAGTTGTGTTTATCCCGCCTGTGAGCTGAACTCCAGACTGACCACAAAAGCACCTCAGACAGGAGAGACTTTGTCTCTTCAACAGTTTAAAGATGTCTTGCTTTTTTTGACTGGTTGTATTATGTTAAAAAAATAGTGTGTCAGTTGTGGCCAAAACGTCTGGTAACGGCACTAATATCTGGATAACAGAAATCCTCCATTTTTGTAGTTTCACTGGCAAAACATGAGTAATGGATAAACGTTTTGACTCTTGTAATCGCTGATTCCAACAAATTGCAAGCTGCAACATCAGACGTGAAAAAGAAGTGTTTACCTGAGGCAAGAAACCAAAAACATTCAAAGGTGCTGAATATAAAAAGCTACTTTTTTTACTCTTTTCTTGCAATAAGCCTCCTGATATAGTTTTGTTTTGCCCAGTGTGTACGTGTAGACAAGCAGCTGCCATGCAAGCTACTGTTCGCAAACTTGCCTGCAGACTGTGTGTACCTGAGGAATTCAAAAGTACATCCACTAGATGGCAGATAAGGTGATATCTTAGAATTTGTACATTGTAAACATAACAGCAAGACCCGAGGATTTAATCTATTATCTATTATCTATATCTGCTTATTCTTAGAGGGTCAACGGGGGGCTGGAGGCGATCCCAGCTGACATTGAGAGGCGAGGTACACCCTGGACAGGTCGCCAGGGCTGACACACATACAGGCAATTTAGAGTTGTCAGTTAACCTAATCTGCATGTCTTTGGATTGTGGGAGGAAATCCACACATATAGGCCGGTGACAGTGGTGGACAGAGGTGACAGTGCTAACCACTGCACCACTGTGCCTGCTCGTCATGATGTAACTAAACAGAAACTGTAGTCCTGTATTAAAATCTTATCCATTATACAGACCTTTCACTGTGTTAGCTGTGTGGCACTAGCATTTATTATTGTTGATTTCAAGAAGATAACATCAGAGTATGACAGGCAATGGTCTGCCATCTTTGTTGTAGTTCCAACATGAGTTCATCTCTTCCCTTTCATAGAGGGTTACAATGTACGCAGAGATACAGATGTCATCTTTGAGGAACTGGTAAAACTGTGGGACGAGTCACTACTGTGTTAAAACATTCAGTGGTACAAAACTTTTGTTGGTAGGAAACTTAATGACTCACCACACTGCTGCTGTCGTTAGCTCATTTCCTGTAAAGAAATTCAAATGAGCAAGTGTAAATCAGGTTTGTGGGTCCTGATGAGAGCAGTGGACACCAGCTGACACTGTAATCAAGTGACCTAACAGCCAATTAGTTTTGAAGCTCAAGCTTTAATTGGCTGTAAGGAGAGATCAAGTCTTCACCTGCTGTGCAGAGACGGAGCTCTAACAGACTGAATGCATCAACATCAAGAGTGGGAGAAGACTAGGACAGTGTGTGTGTGTGTGTGTGTGTGTGTGTGTGTGTGTGTGTGTGTGTGTGTTTCTAAGTTGAAGTTGTTCTTTGCTAGATTGAACCCAGTGGCCTCACTCCCTACAGGGCCTCTTGGTATCAAATACAACACACACTCAGACACACCAACAGGTTCCCACTGTGATCTTTATTCTTATTTTCTTGTACGTGGTGTGTGTGTGTGTGTGTGTGTGTGTGTGTGTGTGTGTGTGTGTGTGAGAGTGAGAGAGACTTTGTCATTTGCAGTTCCTTGCTGTGTTGAATCTTTTGCCTTTCTGACACTTTAAATGCAGTTTAGAAAAGCTGATTTTTTTATATGGTATTCTTTATTTTTACGCACTCATCACTGTGATGTTTTCAGTTTTTTTGTTGGTGGCACTTGATCTATTTCTGTCCACACCAACAAACCAGTTCCTCTGTTTATTCCAAACAAACCAGAGATGTAAATGTATGTTGGTACACAATATGTGACAACAGGAAGCCTTGTATGTATGTATGTATGTATGTATTAAGAACCAATAGGAACCATTTTGGGATATGCGAGGCATCTTGGGATGTGTGCATCAGACGGGGTAACGTGTTGCTGCAGAGCTGCTAAGCTAATAAAGCGTTGCATGTTTAGTTAACAGTTTGTCACGCGCTTATATTCTTCTTGCAAATACGACAAACTGCACAACTTCTTGTGGTTTGGGGGACTTTTCCTTAGTGTAGGCTACCTTACAGCGGCTCTAATCTATATTTTTATAATAATAATAATAATAATAATAATGTGACAACGTGAAGGGTGTCTCTATAGTGATGAAGCTACGGAGGATTATCAGCTGAATCTGCAGCTCCACTCGGCTTTACGGAGCTTTATACTGAGTTTCAGCTCATTGTTTATCCGTCCGAAACAACTTTACTGTTCTGGTTCCCTCTCAGCGCTCTCATAGCGCCGTTTTCAGAGTAAAAGAAGTAAAAAGCCACAGTCCACTACCTGCCCAGCAGCCAACAGCAGACAGACACAGTTAGAGACCAGCTGGTGAACATAGTGGAACATTTAGCAGCTAAAGAGACAGATATTTCCCTCAGGAGTTGGTGAAGACCATGAACAGAGCTAACAGAGAGGGAATACTGGACTTGCACTCATCAGGTGACACAAACACGACTCCACATGATTGATCAGGTTGCTGCATGTAGAAATAAGCAACTGTTTGCTAACAAGTTGAACATATCAGCTTCTAAGGTGATAATATGTCAGTGTTGTGTTCACAAACTTGTTTCCGCTGCCTCCAAGTGGACAAAAAAAAATCAGTTATTGCAGGTTTAGAGTGTAGTAGTTTTCCTGCCACGCGACCAGTCTGGTTACTGATCTTCTAAATGAATAATCGCTTCAGACTTTTACAAACCCGAAACACACTTCAATTTCGTTTATACAGAACTTACTGTACTAAACAGTGTGTTTTACATCCCCTGTGTAGTTAAACAGCTGAGGCTCAAGAGGGCATTAAAGTAAGAGACTTGTCAAACTGTGTAATAACAGACCAAACAGAAGCACAAATCAGAGATGCCACATTCACCTTGTTGTTTCAGGCAGGACAAATCTCAGTGCAACCATAAAGAGAAGGAGCTGACCACACAAAGTGCAACAGTGTCTTGTTGTATCGACAGTTACAGAAGAAGAAAGTCTTGATTAGAATTTAATTTAAATTAAATTAACATGTTAAGTAAAATTTAAACTTTATTGATGTAGCAGACTAGTTTAACTGGAGATCTAATTCCTATAAGTAACTTTCAAGCAGTAGTTTAAAGTTGTGTGAATCCTGAACTACACTAACAGCTGGCACCATAATGACTTGCAAAGTGCATCCTTCCTTATCTTCTGCTGAATCCATCAGACTGTGTCCACGGGGGCAGCTGGGATTTTTAACCTGGGAGGTTTATAGTCCAAGCAGATGCTTTCAGGAAGCACTGGTTGTGTCCATTAAGTGACTACTGAAAACCCTTTTGAGTCATCAAGCTGCCGTAAAAGGTTCAAATACTTTTTAACTTCCAGTGATTCAAAAATATGCTAAGCTGTCCAGTGTGTAGCTACAAACATGCAAGGGAAGCGAGGAGCCTCTCTTATCCAAATGTCAAGCACCCGAGGTCTTCAGAGGGCGTCACTTTGTGTTGAAAAAACATTTTTTAGACGGTCTTCAACATATGAGATTTCAGTGATGTAACAGGGGATCGGTATGAGGTCAGAGTGGATAATAAATTACGGCAGGTCGGGAAAAAAAATTGCATAACGCCGCATCCAAAGGGCAGAGTAGACTACTACAGAGTCAATAATACAAAAATACTCAGAAAAGTAAGTCATCCATATGCATCATTGGACAATGCACATTTGTTTCTTCTATATTTACATTGCATTATTGTACAAATAAACCTTTCTCAAAGTGTTCTCATTTGTTAGTTAACATTTCTTGGTACAAGCTATTTTTTTAGAAAAAAAATGTTGTTTTGAACAAATCATGCTTGATGGGGACAAAATCAGTGTAAACGACACCTCTGCAGTCAGCAAAGGCAAAGAAGTTCAAACAGGGAACAGGCAGACGAGCAAAAACCCAAAACAGGTTGAGATCACGAGCAGGTAAAACAAGGACTTGAAGACACTCTGACACGAGTGTGAGGGCCAGAGGGCAGGTGTATATATAGAGAGTGGCTGATTGGTGGGAATGAGGGACAGGTGTTCAGGCAGGTGCTGATCAGATGACTGATGAACGGCAAGAAAATCTGAGAACTGCTACCAAAATGATTAAGTTTGAAGTTTGAGTTAGCAAAACGCTAAGGCTTCTCTACTTGTGTTTATTATTACATGGTATATTTTTTTATTTATTTTGAACTACATAAATTACACTTATAAGGAAGAGTTTGACTTATGGAAAACAGACTTCTGACTGACCATAACTAAATATATTGGCCTGTTTTTGTCCTCCGTTTACAACAATTACTAATAAAATCAAACTTTAATTGGCACCCACAAACATGAATAACTTGCATTAAAACAAGAACAAAGATTTGGAAGTAATTGTAGGTTCCAGTTCTTTTTAAATGTTCCCATTTGAATTTCACATTGTGGCTTTAATTCAGTACTGTAAGTAGTTTCATTCATGTCATTAAAATGCCGTCGAATATCTCAGCTTTAAATTCTAACAAGCTTTCTCGCAGTAGTTGAGAGAAATCCCCGTCTGCTGTAACCGGACCTTCGGGTATCATATATAATAACATCTGCTGTGAGCATCTTTTCCTGCAGGTTCTGTTGAATCTATTAGTGCATTAAATTAACAATGTGATGCCTGCAGCCACATGGACGGATAAAACCGACTGACCCGTTCAACTCAACACACTTAAGAAGAGGCGTCTGTGTGGTTCAGTAGTTAGTGAGTGTTACAATAGACTGTATTATATGAAAAATATCAGGATGTTTCTCAAAGTAATTTAAAGTCTGTAATTTAATGTCCCATCATGATACATGCTAAGTTCAACACTATACACTGCGATGGCGTCTATAATGTCTGTCGATCACAAATCACTCAAAGCACAATACCATTTAACGATAATAGCTTGATATCTAAAGTATGGCACAGGTATATGATCTGGTTAGATGTTGCTGCATTCATTTCCTTTTATTCCACAAAAAATCAGAATAATAGTTCAATAAAGTAGAGTAAAAATGCCTCATGTAATTACCTTGATCAGGAGAACAGAATAATCTCCATTTGTGTTGGATCATATTATCGGTTTCGATGGGACTGTGAGTCTGTCGGTCCACCGCTTTGTTTTTTGCAGACTCCACAGGATGAATTGTAATTGTAACTTTAGCGCCATCATCAGGTTTTAATTTGTCCAATACTTTGTTTTATTCCCAAGAATTTGCAAAACCTCGCCAGCTGTACTTTGTCTTTAGTGCTACTTAGCTAATGTTAGCATGCTCCCTCTGCACATACTTGCTCACTTTGGATAAGGAGTTTTATTTTCTGATATAACTGTTGCTTTACTAAAAATAAAAAGAATCGTGCCAACTGATTGATTCAGGTCCGTCTTTTTCAGAAGTGTGCTGTTGTTGATGGAGTGTTGGATTTGGTTCTTTCTGATAACTTAATGTAGCGTATCTAAACATAACAACCTAACCAATCATTGCATTCAGCTCTGATTGATGCCATTCAGAGAGAGCAGCCATTTTCACACGATTCATATGAAGTGTCAAGTCATAAATCTGAATCCAAAACCTCAGTTCCTCTGACATTTAGCACGTTGAGGAAGATCACTAGATACTGCAGGTCTTCAGTACTGTTTTAATCCATAATATCACGCACCAGCCGCTAAAATCAAAGCTTTTCAAGAGGACAGAGTTCTGTAGCTCATCAAATCTGAACACATTCACTTCCTGTGAGCAACTCTCAAAGTAAACTCAAAAAGTAAAGTGCGTGTATCCTTGAGGTAAATCGTCCTGTTGCAGACTAGTGGTACTTGAAGCAGGTTATGACATATACTCAGGAGGATTTGTCAGTTCCTGGTGGAGGTGGTTTTCTATCCTATCTATCTACTAACAGCTCCTTCAGGTTCCATATAAAACTGTTAGAGCTTATACTATGATAGAATAAGAAATAAACATCAGTAAGATCAGAGGTAAGATGGAGAAACAGGTATAACAGCAGACAAACAGAAAAAAAATCCCAATTTATATTCAGTTCTTGATGCTGTCAGAGACATCATGCAGACACGCACACCTGTACTCTACTCCCACACAACCATTTTAAACTTATTTATTTCATTAAATAAATATTTCTCACAATACAGTGGTCCTGCTGGTTGTTCTAAAGCAGAAGATGTAATTGATTACATGGATTCTGCCATACAAACCGTATGTGCATGCAGATAAACACACATACATACAGGAAGTGAAAGGTAGCGGATAAATGCAATATTGCAAAAAAGGATGCATCTGTCATGTAGTGTGTCTGTGGTTGTGTTTGAAAGAGATGGATTTGTACATTTATACTGTGTGTGTGTGTGTGTGTGTGTGTGTGTGTGTACAGCATGTTTAGGGCTCAGTTTAAAGTGGTGTTGACAGCAGGCCTAATCGAGGGGAAGACCGTGGAGAGTTGGTATGATTACAAACCCAGAACTTCTCGCCTCCTCCTCCTCCTCTTCCTCTCCATTTCCTCCTCTTCATGTCCCTCACATCACAGAGAAACAAAAAAAGAAAACAAGAAGCAGACTGAGAGAGATATATTGGGAGAGAGGAAGACATCAGACTCAGTGATGTCTCTTTATCTGTCTTAAGTGTTTTCGCTACAGAGACAGAAACACACAGAGGCCAATGAGAGACGAAGACAGAAAGAGAAATAGGGAATCCCTCTTTCTTTCTTCTTAGCTGTGAAAATAAAAAGTCGTAGAGAGACTGGCACTTAGACACAGAGAGAAATGGATCGTGAATAACTGTCCTTTAGACTGAGACAAATAGAAAAGCATGTGGAGTCCATATTGGATTTCAATCAGACTTCAGTCAGACTTCATCAGTTGGGGAACAGTGGATGTAAACAGATTCAAACTGAGGGTGAAACTGACTCACAGCAGCTTTACAGTCGATCTATAAGAGGGTCATCCTGATTGTCCATACTTTACTATGTTGGTCTGTTCTGTCCACACGACATCTGTTACATGTGTGTCCGTCCTGGGAGAGGGATCCCTCCATTTTTTTTCCACATTAAAGGGTTTGTTTTTTGGGGAGTTAAAGGTGTCGTATGCTGTACAGATTGTAAAGCCCCTTGAGGCAGATTTGTGATATAGAGTGCTGCAGGAATGAGTCCTAAAACCAGGAAATTAGTTTTTCACTTCCTGTTGCCTCGTTTGGAAGTCAGTGGGTTTCTTAAATGGGTTTTTTGTTAGATGCCTGAAATAAGGTCTGTGGTTAACACAAGCGTTTTGTTCTACGACATGAAATACGTCAGTAAATACCCCACTCGTGAATTTTGAAGCTTCTACAACTTCTAAAAGGCGGTTGCTAACAAGTGTCTAAATGAGACTACAGAGTTGTCGGGGACATTAAACGTCATCACGCCGAACACAGAAACTCATCTACTCACTTGTCCGCCTTTACAGCCTTGTTGGGTTTATACTGCAAACTGTTCTAACTCAAACTTTCCCAAAGGCTTTTGTAGAAGAGGTCAGCGCTGGAAGCTCAGTGGTGGAGACGCTGAAGTCATGTGACCGTGGCGTAGTTGGTTTATGGCCTAACGTTAGCTTTTTACTTCTGGAGATTGCATTTACGCTTCAAAAATCATAAAAGTGGTGTTAATGTGTGAAGATTATCTTGCTGAACAAAACGTGTCAGTATCATAAACTTTTGTTTGCCACAGAGATTATTTTCTGCAATAATCCAAAATCCAATGGAAACATCCCATTGGCTTTTTGTAGAGGGAACCAGGGCGATGCTAACTTCAGGGTTGGCCTACAAACATACTTAATTCCTGCAGAACTCTATTGGACTATATAAATCGAACTGACTTGATTTGACTTTCTCTTTGAAGAGGTCTTCACGGGTCCCTTCAGTTCTGTGGAACCGAGACCCGAGTCTAGTTTTACTGCCACGGGTCTCAGGTCTGTGAGTCAGTATGTCTAATAGTATTTTTGGCATTAGTTTCTCTGACTTTACATTCGTTTGTAGGACATTTATTTTTTTTATATCGCTGCTCTTTTTGAGAGACGTGATTCTGTTACGTAGTCTGATTGATATAAGTGGATCGGACAAAATAATAGAAACACATTAATATAACACAATATAATGCAGCAGCACCCAAACTGCAGCCTCCAAAGTGACCAAAAAGTTGAATGAACCCCTTCAAAACTGTTTCAACAAAAACAGAACATTATAACCTTCATGAAGGGAGGATTTATTGCAGGACTGTTGTATTAGACTCAGTTAGTTTTAGCTCGGTGGACCTTTTCATCCTTTTTGCAGCAGCAGAAACCAACCAGTATCTTTATTCTTTATTCTTTATTCAGTATCTCTATCTTTATTTCCCTTTATTTCAGTGTGTCTAGTGAAGATGAAGTGACACCACCAGGATCTGAGCCCTGACGACTTCACAGCTTGGATGTTTCCAGCGGACGAAACACAAAAGTGAGTAAGTCATTTCTGGCCGGTTGCCTGTGAACCTCAGTGGGCAGAGTCGGGGTCGGAGGACAGACTCCCACCAGTTTCATGTGATTTCCCAACACTTGTGATGAGGCTCCTTGTCAGTTAATCCCTTTCTGTCTGGATGCTGCGGCTCTGATGGAAGTCTGGAAGTTTGGCCTGATAAACATAAACAGCCTGGATTTTAAGTGTAATCCACATCTGGATGCCAAAGTTATCATGGACATTGCTCACATAGCTCCACGCTCAGCTGTTTATTGATGAACATAATCAGATATGGATTACGTTCATCAGCTTGCCAGCTCACACAGATGTGGACAGTCACTGTGAGTGTGTGTGTGTGTGTGTGTGTGTATGAGTGTTGGAGTAGGCAGATGTTTTTCATCTTTTGTAGAAGAAGATGAATGTGTACGTGAACATCTAAGTGTTTGTGCAGGGTTGTGTATGTGTGTGTTGGAAAGTCCAGATGTTTGTATCTTTTGAGGACTTAAAGAAACCAGGCATGTGTGTGTGTGTGTGTGTGAGAAGAGTCCAGATGTTTGTATCTCCTCAGAAAAATAGAGATGTACACTGTGTGTGAAGAGTTTATGTCAACAGATTTAAGAGATTAAGTTACTTTAGAGTCTTTTAATCTTTGCTCTGGCTCGGCCTAAACACACAGGAACCCTGGATATCACTACATAACACAACACACAGCAGGGGGGAGTGTGTGTGTGTGTGTGTGTGTGTGCGTGTGAAGGTGAAGGTGAACGACAGGGGAGGGAGAGAGGAGCGAGGGAGGTCTGCAGAATGAGTTAAAACCGAGAGAAAAGACGGACACAAACAGAGCCAGAGGAAAAAGAGAAAAGCGACGCAGACAAAGAGAGTGATGGAGACAGGAGGGTGGAAGAGATGCAGACAGGCAGAGATAAAGAAATCTGGGGAAATGGAAAACGGAGAGGAAAAAAGGAGACACGGCAGCTATGTGAAAAATGGCCAGCTGAAACATGAAGCCAGAGAAATGACAGCTGCAGAGGAGGACAACTCGTCTAACACACTCTCTCTCTCTCTCCTCTTCAACCTACATCTTTTCCTCTTATTTCTTCTCTTTCTTCTGTCCCCCTTTTGCCATTCGCTTTATTCATACTGTAAGTCTGTTGTCTGCTTACATACATGCATTTTTACCCCATAAAATAACTAATAGGCATGTTTCAATGTCATGTTATTAATTCAAGTAACTCACTCTGTTTTCAGTGTTATTTTACTTGCATATTTAGGTCAGTTGTAATTTATTACTGCTGCATTAAAGGACTGTATGATACTGCAGAATTTAAATGTTAACCAGTCATGAAAAAAGTTATTTCACTCAACTTAAGTACAGATTTACTTTTACCCAACTACACAAGATGATAATATGTCTGTGTTGTGGCCAAAACGTTTTCCCTTCTCAAACTGGTGCAGTGATGAAGAAGTGTACCCTAGGGTGCGTCAGTACACCGTGACATCACTGTTGGTTGGGTGTGGTTACAGGTGACAGGTGCAGCTGAAACACTGCTTTTCAGCCAGGCGATAAGTTATTGTTTAAATAGAAATTTGAATGTAAATGAATGCATTGAGTTAATATTGTAGTGTTGGTACTTTTACTTAAATAAAAGGACCTTAATACGTCTTCCACCACTTATGTTAACACATCAGACATTTAGCAACCAGTGTGATGTGTGAACCATATTTTATTTATATATCAGGGATTTCATTGCATTTGGTTCAATAGTGTTCAAAAGTGTAAACATGTATGGATGCATAAAAAGAAAGAAACACAACTGAAGGCTAATGAATTCCTGTTTTTAGAATTTAAACTGCTTTCCCACAGACCTGCCAGCATTCCTGTTTTTCCTGGGTTTCTCCTGTATTTCAAGGCTGTCTCCCGGTGTCCTCCCGTTTAGTTTTTTCTCCCAGGAAACTCCCATAATTTGCATAGCCCTCAAACGTTATTATGAATAATCATCATACACGGATCCATAAGTTTTGTCTCATGTCACCCAAGTTGCCAGATCGTCTATGAAACACAATCCACACACTACATACAATTTCAACCTATCTGTCACCACAACCTGGCGCTGCTGCTCTCTGCCAGCTACCTTAACATTAGCTGTTGTCAAAATGTCAGGGCAGGACGACGGTCCTAATCTAAATCTAAATACTAATAATAATAATCTAACTAAATGCTGGCAGGTATGTTTCACAGCACTTTGGGACTGATATGATGGATGATTCTAACGTGACGCCTGTTAACCATCTGAGAAGTCGTCCTCGGGAACTGTTTGGAAAAAACCATATGACGTAGTAGTAGAGCACCATAGAGGAAACTCTGTTCCATCGAGAAAAGCCTTCAGGAACGTTCGTTGCTCTTCTTTCAATGAAGAAATACAGTTCAGATATAACTGATGCTACAGCAACATGCTAACCTCTTTAGGAGCCGCCATCTTTGTTTTTGAACAGTCGCAGTCGTCACACCTAAACCACGCCTGTAGCTGCCAGTAGTTCTTTAAAAGGGCGCTGATTGAAGATGGATTCTCGCGTGATTTTGTGTGATCTCGCGAATCCAGCAGCCTTGTCTATTTCAGTTCCTCCCTTTCACTTCTTTCCTAACATGCCCCTCCCTTCTTTCCTCTCCAAACTAAGTCTAAACATTTTGATAGAGCAGAGCGTTGAATGCTGGTGTTAACAGAACTCGAGTTCAGTGCTAATTCACTCACTTCAAACAACAATCGATCGAATGACGTGAAAACGAAACCTCTGCTTCGGGCGAAGACACACGGGGCTGATTCTTACAGTTATAAATCAAATGCTTTTTGTTTAGTTTGTCTGGCAGCCACTTTGGCAGGAACACAACCAGCTTAGAGGCTCAATTCACCGCTAAATACCACGTTGACTCCATCAAGTGTGATTGTGTTTACGCTGTTATATTATGATCTTCTCTCCCTTCGTCCTCGACCTTTGACCCTCTGGTTGTGTGTCTATGTCAGAAGCTGTGATGTCCCAGTTCAAAACTTCACTAAGTTCTCCCCCTCTCCAACAAACAGTCTTTTCAGCATCCCACTTGGCGTCGAGGCATACCCTTAATACTCAAGAACAGCTCAAGAAGAAAGATAAACAGTAGAAGGCAGTGATGCAACATTAAACTGGAAGAATAAGAAGGAAAAAGATGGCTGTCCACACCCTTGATATTAGTGTTTATAGCCTTTCTCTTACAAAATGTGTTTACATACGACTAGTTTGCTTTGCCAAAAATGCTGCCAGGAGTTTCTTTGCTCCAGCCCTGGGGCCTGAACCACAAAGCACGTTTAACTTCACTGAGCCTAACTTTGGTGACCCTGAATAACCGGTATCACGATGCTGGTTATCAACTGGCTCAGTTTTCCAATTCAGCTACGAGCACCTTCACGTGCAAGAGATGGAGTTGTTAATGACAAACAACATCTTCAGAACCATTATGGCAATTGTGGAAAGGGAGACGACGCTTCAACAGTTTCCTCTATGTTTTGTCTCTGGCCACACAACTAGCTAACAAAGTTAGCTAAGCGCTGAAAGAGTTAGCATTACGAGAGAAATCACCTATTCCTCCTAGTTCACCAATTTCTGATTAGGTGGGCATGAGAAACCTTTAGACACAACGTTATCCATACCTACAAAAGACAATACTTTATTTAACCTCACATGATTTGAAGCGTGAGCTACAAACACAAGCCTTTTTGCTGATCGCCTCAGTCCAATTCTTTCGTCTTATCGTGTTTAACCATAACGTTAGTTGTCTTCGATTCTTCTTTGACTGGCAGTGGCAGATAAAATTTCAAATTAGAGCCATTACTCCTTTGATTCCGGCACCCAACAACAGAGCAAGGTGACATTTTCATGTCATGTCATGTTTCATTGTCATGTAGCCTGCTACTCTGAGGTGATTCCTGTTTGCCTCCAGTTTTTTGTTTGTTTTGCCTCCAGCTAACGGCGTGATGTAATCATGACTAAAAGGGTGTATAGAGTGAGTGTGAGTGAGAGTTTTTTGTCTGATAATGAACAAACTATTATGAATGTGTTGCAGATAAAAAGTGAAAAGTAAACGGTTTCTGCTGCCAAAGCAGAGAGGAGGGAGGAGGAGAAAAGCAGTTAATGCCTGATGAGGTCTATCTAAACGAAATGTTGCATTTATTATCATGGGAGCTCATTAACAATGTGTGGATTATTTTTCTCATGAAAGACAACAACAGAGGGAACAGGTTTTATCTCCAGTTACAGTCACAAAGCAGCCTCATGTCAGAAATCCCTTCGGCACTGAAAGAAAATCCTCATTATATATTTCATGTTTTCGTCCGTTTATTAGAAGCTCTGTTTTAAAGCCAGAGTGGAAATGAAAAGCCTGGAACAGCAAAACGACTCTACTGACTTTTACTGAAAACTTTTTGGGGTCCTTGATAGCTATTGAGAGGAATTTGTAAATCTCAAAAAGAAGATGAATAAAACCTCTGACCAGCTGCATGTCAGTGAGAATACATGCTGAATACATACACTACATTACAATGGCTGCTATTTCAGGAAGGCCATGAGCAAACACTAGCTGTGTGTCTGTGCTTCCAACCAGAACAGCATAGTTCTTCACCCGGGGGGACATGAGTCATCTGTGACCTCTGACCCCCTCCAAAATGAGCCAATCATGTTTCACTGAGCCAGAGGGGGCGACTGAGTGTCAGTGATGATCTAAAACTGGGCAAAAACATGCAAAAACAACTTAAGAATTTACCCTCTTTCACACACAATCAAACTCTCTCTTTCTCTTCCTGAAGAATCTCTTTAATCCAACGATTTACGACGACTAACTTCACTGCTGCGACTCTCTACAGAGAGAGATTTGCTCTTAATACGATAAAAGATGTTTTGTGGATTTTGTTTACTTGGAAATTGGGCGAAGTCTCAGAGGAGCATTCAAAGTAATTTAAAGCTCTCTTCCAATGATCACAGATGATCAGTGAGCCAGAGAGGGTGGAGGATGAGGGGGGGGGGGCAGAGACATAAAAAACGAAGAACTAAGTAGAGGGAGAGCAAACCAAAAAGAGAAGAGGACAGATGGGAAGAAGAACACAAGATAACAAAAAACATGTTTCCACTAACGGGGAGATGCAGGAGGGATGAGTGGATGGCTACAAAGGGGGGAACGAGACCCCAGAAACACACACACACACACACAAGCATCCAGGAGACTGAAGTCGTACATACAGAAAGTTCCTCTGTCTTGTTTTTGTGAGACTGAAGCTGTCTCCCATATGGTCAGGTTACACACACACACACACACACACACACACACACACACACAGGCTTTGTCTTTATATCATCTTGGACGACGACAGACATCAGCTGTGATGATCTGTGCTGGTTACGAATCCCATTATTTCAGATCCTTCTTAAAAAGGATCGTTTTACTGTAATTACAGTAAGTAATTAAACTATGGGATGTCTTTGGCAACTGTTACGTCTATCTGAATTCTTACGATGGCTTAACAGCAATCATGTACTTTGAGAGCATTATTTTGTTTTTGTCTGAAAATGTTGTTTAAACCTTCACTTCAGTGGATTGTGTTACATGCATTTTGAATGAGACTCTTTAGTTAGAAAATGAATTCGTGCAGGTACGTTTTTATGTTCTGTTTGGGTTTAAAAACTTCTACTTTTTGGGTGTGTTGTGAAAGTATAATGAGGCCTGACACTGTAGGACACATCCATCTGCTGCTGAAATTGGTGCAACAACAATCGAGAAGTAAAATACAACGCTGACCTGTGAAGCATAAATCCTGCCCAGTGCAGCTGGCGCCTTGTTGAACAGCACTTCAGCAGTAATTGTTTTTAAAGGTTAGTGATTTCACTTTGGGCTTCACACAAGAACATTTTGGTATTCTTATCCTAAACCTCTCTCCCTACTATTTTTGTGCGGCTTGTTTGTACGAGTGTTCGAAGTCGGATTCAGCAAACTCTCTTCGCTCGTTTCAGCCTGATGAATGCACCCCTGTTAATTAACAAAACTATTACTGCATTACTCTTGTTACCAGAGAGTAAGAAGAGATTTTCACACCGCAGAGCTTCAAGTCTTGCTGATGGAAATCAGGAGATCAAATATTACACGTTTAACAGAGTCAATAGTTGAATTAGGGGACCCAAAACAACAAACACAGTGTCACCAGAGCAAAGCCGCACTGTAGGAGAAATAAAGAGGGAACGGTTTCACATTAAGTTAAATGTAAAAAACGTCTTTCTGAAGCAGAGCAGTCCATGATTTAGAGGCGGTCACAGGAACGTGACAGTCATGGAGATGGATGAGAGAATATTACACAGCAGGTGATGTTACCTGAGACCGGGAGGCAGCAATTTTACATTAAGTTTATTTTAGTTATATATTTTATATTTATCTGGTAGAATATTTAAACTCTAGATTCACTCAAAGTGTGTTTTTATGCACCGGTATTTCAGGCACAATTTCAATTTGTGCTTAAACAAACAAAAATCTGGGTGTAAACGCTGGAAGTTAAAAAAAGAAAATGAATTCTCTCAGATGAGTTTTTACGTTGGCTGAGGTGGAAAAGTTGGTGTATCGATAAAAACAAAATGTGACAAAATGCAATGAAACAGACTGTAACGTTCATCAAATAAATAAATATATTTCCATCATGTTTTCAATCATTTGAGGTTTGACTCTTTTATTTAAGTCGCCTCATCTTCTTCTGCAAAGGTATATTTGCACCTGACTGGAGAAGTAGCTCCACCAGCTGTTTATCTTGATGAACCAACTCCTAATATTGGCATTACAGTAGTGGACGGAAACACGTATTACTTTGTATTTTCCTTGGGTGACTTTCTGGAAATTCTGTTAAATTTGCACTACTTGACTTCAGATTAAGCCACTATGTTTCTTAAGTCAAACTGCCTTTCTCCACTATCGGTAAATGACTCGTACGACAGGTCTGAACCACTACTGAATTTCGTTCGGACCTAAGAGAAGTACAAGAAAATTGGTGAAAGTCACAAGTGCTCTTAAAGGGAAATTCAGGTATTTTTAAACCTGGGCCCTATTTCTTACTAATTTTGGGGTCTAAATGATTAATACTTACCAAATGTTTTGGAACTGGTCCAGTAGATCACCTCGCCAGCATCTGCGAACGGGCTGCAATGTCTGCAACATAATCCTTTGGGGCAATGTGCCCGTGAAAAGTCTGTCCACTAAAAGTGCTTGTTTTTGGAGTGAGCATCAAAGGAGAGCGCCTTGGTCGTGGGACGAACCATTCTTTTTTAATTTTTTAAATAAAACAAATACACTAAGCTACACAACAAACTCCTCTCTCCAACTCTGATTCACGTTTCCGCCGTCATCTTCCTGCAACAACTCAACCACTCGCAAGATTTCAGAGCGACACTTCTGGTTCAACAAAAAGGAGATTACTCTTTAACAAACAGACTTGTCTCTGTAGGGATCCTTTCCAAAATGTTGTCAGACACTTCGACTAACAGTCCGAGTCTGTCAGTGGCAAAAACAAGCACTTTTAGTGGACGTACTTTTCACAAGTGCAGTTACGGATTACGTTGCAGCCACTGAAGCCGGAGGTTTAAAATCACTTGTATGTGCCAGGTAAGAGAATTAGTTCGTACCTGTGGTTCTTGCATGAGGCCCATTGATTTTTGAGGATTTCTCAGGCTTCTGGAGCTTTGAATCTGCCATCACTTACAAACCTGTTTGTTTGATGGCTTCGGCCCCAGGGTCCCCACCGAGGGAAGGAGCTGATCATTGCAGAGTCAAAACCCCAAAACCAGGCGAATGCGGACGTAGAAATGAGGCTAATTATGTCGAGCTGAAGGAGAGTGATTACCAATGAGACCGCATTTAAAACACACTGCGACACCACCACACCCTGCGAGGGAGGAGAGAAAGAAAATCAACTCCTTATGTTTGACTTTTACAGTGTGCGAATGTGTGTACTTGTGTCGTTGTGTGTGTGTTTGCCGCCACAGACAATGTACAGGCCCCTTGTGAGGGTCTGCTGCATGCTCACAGCTCTGTAGCCACACACACATGACCTAACCTCCCACCTCACGGGACCCCGTAAATCACTTACAGGTCAAGGCTAATTTTTCACACACACACACACACACATACCGAATTCTTCATCAGTCGAGGAATGTGCCTCCCTCATTTCACATTTGTATTACATTCCAGATATTATTTATTTTTTGTTCTGCACATCAGTAGAACCTGTAATTAGAACATTTACTTACAGTTTTTATAGCCTTTTTCACGTGTTCTCAGTTACACAAGTCATTTTCAGTCATTTTCAATCACGGTGAAACGAGAAGCTGCAGCTTTTTATTCCATCCAAACACTTGCAGCAGCTGCAGTCTGCGATCTGCACGCCTCCAGCCAATGAGCAGCTAATTAATCATCAGTGGAATCAGCGGCTGTGGGGCAAGTTTGAATGAAAGCAGCAGGATCAAAAAAAAAAAAGTCATAAATTAAATGAGCAAAATGTCTAAAAGTACAAAAAGTAAGAGAATTTGACCTCTTTTTACATTATGAAAGTCATACATAGAGGAGACAAGTGGTGAAGGGAAGTGGTGTGAAACGAGTGGAAAGAAGTACAAAGAAATGGGAACAGCTGACTCTTTTAGTCATACCCAAAACATAACACAAATAGTTTTACTGACCAAAACATAAAGGATAATACTGTCCAGCATAGCCATCCCTACAGACACAAAGAGACCGTCAGACAGATCTTATACAGCCTCACAGCTTGAACGTTTAATATCTTTCCTTTAATACAGAGGCAATAAAGGGACTTGGTCACAGTTACTACGTTTACATGCACAAAATATTCTGGTTAACATAAGACGATAATCCTCCTTAGCTGTTTACAGGGCTAATGAAAATTAATATTCCACTAATAATACTTGTTCGACCGTGCAAACTGAGCCTCACTCTTTCTTTCTTTCATCCACCTTCTTGTAAAGTTCGGCATTGCGATATTTGCTCATATCCAAAAACCTGTTGATCTCCAAGTCTTTCATCATGTTTAACAGTAGCTGTGTTTCTCCTTTTCTTTTCTTCTGTGCCTGCATCTCTACCGCAGCCCTGCAAACTGTTGGCTGGTTGGTTTGTTTCCAGCACAGAGCTGACCGTAAACAGGCGAGAGGCCGTGTGTCGCAGACTGAGACGCAGATTCTGAATGAGCTGTATGTCCAAAGAATGCTCCTAAAACCTGAATAACATTGGCATATCCCACATGTCTTAATCGGAAAATGCTACATTCGGAATAAGGCCTAATTCAGAATATCCAAACAGAATATGCTGTTTACATGACCCAGATCAAATTCAGAATATTGTCATATTCTGAATAATAGTGGAAAATTAGTGTGCATGTAAAAGTAGTCCGTAACACTAACAGTTTTGAAAGAAAATGTTGAAACGTCATGTTATTTAATGGCCTGGATCTTGACTTGCAATTTGTTTATAAAGACCAGACTTGAACTTGTCTTGAATGACTTGAGACTTGAACTCGATGCCATCATCACGTCTTCTTTCTGCACGTTTTTTATAATTAAGAAAGGAGACATGAGACATTCTGTGTAACTATTAATATGACTGTCTCCATTTATGACGGTCAGTGACATCTTTCTCCCACTTTTCTCACTCTGTTTCTGCTCTATTTCTTTTTCCTGCTGTCTCTCTCTCTCTCAGTGTAAACAGTGGAGCTTTCCTTAAACAGGGAGTCACAACATGTGAGACCCAGACCTCCTTTAAACAGCTCTTTTACAGGAATACAGGATGTGTCAGGATTTTAAACACTGTTAACTGTTATACTTTATACTTTATTATACTTTATATCTTCTTGTTTATAATTATTACTCTTCTGTCTTGTAATTTTCCTTATTTTTCTTCTTTCCACAGCATCCGATCTATCATTATTTTTCCTGTTCTTGTTTATGTTTCACTCAGTGGTGGAAAAAGTACTTATAGCAATGCAGCTCTGTAGAAATATTCTGTTACAAGTAAAAGTCTTCAAGATTTCACTTAAGTAAAAGTATAAAAGTATCAACAGCGAAATGCACTTAAAGTATTAAACAAGAAGTACTTGTTGGGCAGAATGGTCCCTTTCAGAGTTATATTATTATACTATATATCCTATTATTGGAATATTATTACTGATGCTTTAACACATGAGCATTTTTATGTTGCTGGTGGAGGTGGAGCACATTTGAACTACTTAATATACTATTGGATAATTTAATTTATAGCACAGTATCGTATTTTATAAATTGATCACATGTTTTGTTTGTAAAATCTTAATCTGTAAAGTAACTCCAGCTGTCAGATAAACAGTAGGGGAGTAAAAAGTACAATGTAGTGGAGTAGAAGTAGAAAGTGGTATCAAATTTAAATACTCAAGAGAAGTAAAAGTACCTCAAAATTGTGCTTAAGTACAGTACTTGAGTAAAAGTACTACAGTACCACTGGTTTCATTATGCTTATTGTTCCATCTCTTACTGTCCAACTAACCACAACTCCCCCGCCTCCTCTCTGCTTCATGGCCACATGTGGTGGTGATTCAGTGGTTCAGAGGAAATCCCTAAATTCCTCTGACAAACACAAAGTTTAGAGAAAAAGTTGACTTTTTTTAGGCGCAGAGCAGGTGGACTCATCAAACTCAAAAATCTGAATTTAAAGAGCATTTTCTTTATACAGACTCAGACTTTCAGGGGTTTGTCAGAGTATGTAGCTACCATGACGGTTGCATGATGTGACTGACTGACACAGCTGCATTTTGAAGCTTCTTACAGCTGATTTTGTGAGCTGACATGTTGAAAAATGCTGCGTGTACAACCAGAGACTGTAACTGAGCAGACAGGTGGAGATGGATGTAGTCTGTGACAGCAGAAATAGACTTTATGCTTGTTTGATAGTTGGAGCTGTATTACATTCTTCTCGTAGTTTGTTACAGCTGGTTAATGTGGCGCTCAGCCAGGACTGAACTATGTTATTCTGCTGAGCTGATTCCTCCAAGTCTGGCACTTCTTAAAGACTCTGCATCTGTAAAGCAGGAAGGTTATATTATATTATTATATAGTATTATTATATACAGTAACAGCAAACAAGTCTCTGTATACTGCAGCTATTCAGTCAGATGTCTGAAAGTAAGACTAAGACTAAAGACTAAATAGCTCAATGCTAACACATCTTGATTTAGTGTGTTAGCATGCTAACACTTGCTAATTAGCACTAAACACAAAGTACAGCTGAGGCTGATGGGAATGTCATTAGTTTACGAAGTCAGGCTTGAAATGTGGACTTGCCTGCTGTGAAACTTGAATTATCCAAGATTTGGAAGCTTTAAGACTTGACTAAACTTGAGACTTGCAAAAACAAAAAAGAACAGAACATAAAGCAAAAACATTCAAGTCTCCAGTTTGGACCTGGTAAAAATCCCAGAAACTTTTTAAAACATGACTAAGAGTCATGTAAAGAGCTCTCTCTCTCTTTGAGCTAAATGCTAACGTTAGCATAATAACATGCTCACAGTGACAATGTTAACATGCAGATGATAAGCCGATATAATGTTTACCGTGTTCACCACACTTACTTACTTACATCATCTTACACTGATGGGAATGTCATTAGTTCAGCAGGTATTTGGTCATAAACTCAAGTATTGGACAAATTAAAAGTTTGACCTGATGGTGACGCTAGATGAAAAGTCAGAGGATCACTAAAGTTATTACAATTCATCCCATGGGGACCATGAATGTGTGAACTAGATTTCATGGCAATCCATCCAATAGTTGTTGAGCTACTTCACTAATAACCAAAAGTGTCAACCTTATGGTGGCGCTAGAGGAAAGAACAGACTGAATGGCTGAGTGAAATTCAACAGAATAGGTAATTGAGGGAGACAAATGATGATAGGACAAGGTTGGGGGTTGACATGTCCCCCATGTCTCCCAGTAACACTACAACTGCCATTGAGAATTTCTCAGATTTTTTGGCAGAGTGATTCAAAGAGGGGGAAACCATCGCTCATCGCACTGGACACAACTTCTTCACCTGAAACACTTTTTTAAAAATCTATCGTATTTCAACTTGAAATGACAACATATGAATAATGATTATCCTTGTAAAACTAAAGACACTTGGCTTCGTCTAGTGGTAGAACACACTACCAGATGTCAGTGTGTGTGTGTGTGTGTGTGTGTGTGTGTGTGTGTGGTATAAGTGCTCACTCGGCTAACTTTGGTTCATAATGATCAGACCTGGTTTCTCCATCACCGTGTGTTATGTGTGGTTGCTCGGTGACTGTGTTGGTTTTGGCATCAGGACCAGAGTGTATTTTACAATCTGGGTCAGGACTCTCCAAACTGGGTTGCTCTGAGCTACTTACACTGGCAGCATATTCCTGCCATGCTATTGGTTCAAATCCTAGTCACCTGGGGGGGAGCCAAACTGAGTGCAGATGACCTTGATTCAGCTTATTTGAGCCTGACAAAAACTCCATATCAGGTCAGATTTGAACATGAAAACCTGCAGAAATTAACCAAATTAAACAAACAAAGGAAACACAAAGGAGGGTAAGATGATGACAAAACTGCACATTCATGATGTTCAGCCACATCATTAACAGACTGGCTCAATAAGATGCTGATTGAGGAACTTTGGACAATGATTAATCCGTATTTCCGTATTAGATATACAGGACTGATTGACCATGTAGACAAAAAGAACAGAGATGATGTTGTTTTAGCTTCGACCAAATTCAGCGTTCACAGGAACCACGTGAAAGACTGAGCAGATGGCATCCAGACTGTGTGTGTGAGCACATTGTTATCATATACTTGCTCGCACACTGTATTTTTCTGCAGAACTGCAGCACATGTACCTGTGTATTTATTTACTGTAAATATCGCCTGTTCTTCATCACTGATTGACCTTTGCACTTTGTGCCACGCTTCTGTTGTTTTGTTTTTTTTCTTCACCGTCATAAAGGAAATGCTGCTGTGGCCACTTTCTTATAGACAGGGTTCGTACAAATTCTTGAAAGTTTGGAAAATGCTTGTTTTCAAGGTTACTCCTCATCTACACAATCACTCATTTCTTCATATTTGTTTGTTGTCTCCTGGCAATTATAGGAAGTATTTAGATGTGATGATAAAGTTTTCAAGAGTCTGGGGAAAATCTTTGGTTTAGGTACCTTGAAAGTGCTTGAAAAGCTCTTGAATTTTTACTCTTAAAAAGCTGTATGAAACCTGTATAGAAGAAGCCAATTTTGTCTGAATTTTGGAAGAAAAAATCTTTTTTGTTTTGAACTTAAGCAGCTGTTTAAGGCAGTTTGTCAAAAAAAGAACAGTTATTTGAACACGTGCATTAGCGGTTCAAGGTAGTTAGAAACTGAGGTGAGAGAGGAACTTGTATCATCTAAGAGGTGAACGACACTGACTGTCTTAAAAAGAAGAAGTCAGGGGCTCTCCAAATTTATCACAATTCATCCTGAAGGGAACATTAATGTCGGTACCAAATGTATTAAATAGTTAAAGACATTTCAATCAAAAACAAAAAGGTGAACCTGCTGGTGGTGCAAGAGGAAAAGTCAGTGGATCACCAAAGTCAGGATTCATCGTCTGGGAACCGTGACTCTTTGTAAAGACTTTTGTACCAATCCATGTGGTAGATCTTGAGATATTTTACTGGATGCATGAAAGATGGAAGTCAAGGGATAACTAAAGTCATTAGTCTTAATCCTCTTAGCATCTTAACTGTCTGTCTTTCATGTCAATCCATCCACTAGTTATTGAGATATTTCAGTATGAACCCAAAGTGGTGGACCGAGAAATCACCGTCCCCAGAGAAATCTGATGCTCTGCCATCTGAGCTACACAGACTCCAAACTTATATGTAAATACGTAACTGCCCTCCATCTGTTTACCAGTATGTGCACATGTTGGTGTGTTGGTGTGTCTGTTTCAGGATGTTCCTTTGTTAATGTGTCCCAGAGATGTTGGTGCTCTGTTTCCTGTTTTGAATTGTCTAAGAGTAAGGGTGGTCTTGTTGATTTAAATGTTTGCGGGTGTGTGTCTTGAGTAGAAGTGGAAAAAAACAACCTTAACCCTAACCCACAAGCGGTAAGCAGCTACTCTTACCTACCCAAATACCAAAACAAAGAGTGAACAGTTTGGCTGAACAGGGACTGGTGGCAGTTTGGAGATCTTGAGGCGTCCATTAAATATTGGTTTATGTTTGAAAATGCTGGTTTGGGTACAAACAAGTCGTGAGTAGCGTCATTGTATTGATTTTGAAATAGGTGCGGTTTTTGAATATGAAATAGTAATTGGGAATATTTAAGGAGTGGGGATTTTTTGATATATGATTAAAATCTTGCTCATTGCCCCTGTAATTATTTCCTCTCTCTGTCCAGGATGTCGGTGAAGCTGCATTTCGACTCTCCCTCAGATGGAGGTTTGGTCCACAGGAGCCGCTCCTTCACCGGGTTCAGCTCTCTGACTGGACGACGACGGTGAGTGACACACTGTTACAGCCAATGAGAATGCAAGTAGTGATGACCAACTTAGTTACCTTAAATCGTTTCAGTCTTAAAGAAATGACAAGAAGGAACAAATTTAGTTCTTTGTCTTTTAGTCAAATATCTGCTACCTGGTTGATATTGCTGCCAGTTTTACACCAATTAGCATTTGAAATATGTGACTTTAATTTGATTTAATAATGCAAGTAAGGTATAGGTATGGTAGCTATCCTAGGAGATGTCAACAACTATGGTTTCACAAATTGTTGACACCTCAACAGACAAGGCTGACCAAGTATCACTATTACCAACTGGCCAACTGTAGTCATACTTAGTCATCCATTTTTGCAGTCAAAATTAATGTCTGTGTTTTTTATTTACTGCCAATTCAGTTATATATAATACAGTAATTTTTAATTTATAAAAGGAAAAAAAAAGGTTTTTGGGGAAATATCAGAAATGCTTCTTTCTGTCTCAGCCGGTTGGAGGGGCGTTGCAGGCTGAGCTCCGGCAGGGGAACGAGAGACAAAGTAAACAAACTTGTGATGTAGCTTACATGTCATGGGCAGACAGTGTGTTGTTAGCAGTGGTATTGAAGAGTAAGGACCACACCAGCATCTAATCTAATTAGCTGAATTAGCTAGAAGCTAATTAGCTATCTAGCCTGCAAACTGACAATAGCAGTGCCCTTTTCCCAGGCTGCTATGTGCGAAAATTTGATTGGCTTTATATATATAGTAAATATGCTTATTCACTTTCCTGGTGAAAATTAAAGCGTGTTAGTTAGTTGGCTTTAGAAGTGCTGGTAGTCAGATTTTGTAACTGCTGGACAGAGCCAGGCTAGCTGTTTCCCCCTGTTTCAAGTCTTTATGCTAAGCTAAGCTAATCAGCTGGGGGCGCTAGCTACATATTTATCGTAGAGACATGCAAGTGGTATCAATCTTCTCATCTAACTCTTGGCAAGAAAGCAAACTATTTCTTTAAGGTTTAAGACCTCAACAAGATAACACCAATTTCAAGTGAAAACCAACTGAAACCATCTGAGTCTACAGCAAAATTCTGCTAAAATACTTATATACATACATATACCATATCATTTTAAATGTGTATCATTCCTTGGCAGTTGCAATCACACCTGTATTTAATTCAGTCAATCAGTCTCATGGCTCATTCATGTCACAAAGGTTTTTGTTGACAGTGGTGCACATCTTTTGCTGTCTACATCTAGTTCACATTTTTGCAGTTCGTGCAATAAGTATTTTAATTCATTCAAGTTCAGACCTGCTGTCTAAACCAACAAAACAAACGTTTGTAAGGAGACAAGTGTTTGAGGAAAAGCCATAATTTATACCCACAACTGTCAGGATGAATGACACAAACCAGAAAATTCAGCTCAGTGAAATTACAATTAGAGAGAAACTTTGACCAGATTCTGGCCTCATATTGACTGTAATAGATCATCTGTCTGTGGAAGCTGTTTTTCATACTGTACAACAATCAAAGAGAGAAAATAGAATCGGTTATTGTCCTGTAAGATTTAAAGAGCTTGAAGCTAAACTGTCTTATGTCGTGTGAAGGGAAATCCCTTCACCCTCAGACGAGCCTGTTCCTCATTGATGGGCAGACAGTGAACGCACCACAGACTGTAAGATGTTATTTCTGAATGAAGAAAGAATGAGTAACAAACACACAGATGTCAACTGTCAGTCCCACGAGAGAGAGAGAGGAAGAACAAAATGTCAAGACACACAGAGCTGGAATGCACTTCCTGTCATTTTTCCATCATAAACATACATGCACACAAATACACTCAAAAACACACTATATCTGTTTAACACGCACACACAAACACACACTCTCCTGAGCGTCTTCCACTGCGTTGCTGTCCTGGCAGGATAATACCGCGTGGTCTCCCATGATTCTTCATTATGGAGCTTTGATGGTGACAGGAACATGATGCGACCCGGCCGTAAACATGACATAAACGCACCACACACACACAGACAGGGACGACAAATATCACACACCATGAAAACACTTTTATAGCCGAGTCCGTAATTACAGAGGACATCTGCTAAATCTGACTGAAGCTTTATTCGGTGAGAAATATGGCCGATAAAAACACTGTACAGATGTGTGACTGTCTCCACACAAAGTGCCTGCTTAGAAATTGGTCAAATACTTATCCTATTGCACCTGAGAATCTCTAATGTTTTGCATTTTAATGAGGCATCATAATGCTTTGATTTTACCAGTATTTACCAGTATACAGGATTTTGATCCAAAAAGACTTTGATACTCGCCATTTATAAGCTTAGGGATGCACTGAGACGATACACTGGACATCAAAATGTCGGCCATGAGAGACCACTGTTCACTTCCTGTTTCCTACCGACAGACAACGGTTTCTTTAAACCACGACGACGAAGGTTCCCTAACATTAATGAAGTTGTCATTTTCAACCAAACCCGGCTCTTTTCCTAACCAAGTCGTGTTTGTGCCCAAACTTAACCATACCTTAACCAAAGCAACGTCAGGTCATAAAACAGATTTATTTTTCCAACAGTGATTTGTCACGGTTGTGGAAGGCACAGATAAATGATGTCGTCCTGCCGAAAACGCTGCTATGTGTCGTTCTGGAGGACACTTATAAACAACGTATTTTCTTGTTTAATTTGAAGGACTTGTATAGAAAGATCTCTGTGAAACTTGATTGACATCCAACAGCATATCTTCATGTCATCATTGTATCTTTGAGAGCAGCTTTGACGTGTCTTCACTGTTGGTGAGTTGTAATTGAGGAAAAGCATTCAATCTAAGAAAACATGGATGCTTTGGAAAAATCCTGGCCACGTTGGCAACCCCTCCTTCCACCAGTGAATACTAATAATGGTTGTCAGATTTGACTAAATCCACAATATGAAAAAATCCTCACTTTGATTCTGAGAGTGAACCTCTCTCTCTCTTGCTCTTTGCTATTGGATAATCTAAGCGGATACCTATCGCACTCTGTGTCTTTGTGTTTATTTCTGTTTTTAGGCCACCCGCTGTTCGTAACTCTCTTCGCTCCAAAGCCATGACAGGAGGTAAATCTCCCAGGATGCACCTGTCTCCCAGCAGAGGGGGAGGAGCTATCTGGTCTCTGCAGCCGGATCAGGTCGAAGGGGTCTTCCAGGCGCTACGCAAAGGACTCAAGTATGTATACTACAAGTAAACGTAAATATGCACCCTGCTGCTGAAGGGATAGAGAGTTAAATCATGTATACTAATAATCGTGGAGTTAACTGTGTATTTTAATAGTACTTATATACTGCTATATAAGAAGCAGTGGTGGTTGAAGTACTTAGATTCTTTATTTTAAATAAAAATACAACAATGTAGAAATACCTCATTACAAAAGTCCTGCATTCAAACTCCAAATGTATTAGTAAGAAAAATGTACTTAAAGTATCAAAAGTAAAAGTACTCCTCCTGCAGAAAAATGGCCCCTGTCAGTGATATATATTATTACATTATTAGATTGTTAATTGCTTGAGGTGGAGCTAGTTTTAACTACTTTATATACAGTTTAACTACTTTATATACTGTTAGCTAGTTTAACAAGATCACAAGATAAATCTGAGGGGTCATGAAAACAGTATTATTGTGGTAGGAGAGAAATATGTTTGAAATACTGGATAATTTTATCTGTTTGATATTTGTTATTGAAATGAAATCATCTGAGAAGTTTAGAGGGGAAATGTCTCTTTGGTGGAACTAATAACACATAGACATCTGAAACATGTGGCAAAGGGTCCCCCCCTTTTTTGTAAGGGGTCACATGCCAAAAAGGTTGGCAACCACTGGTTTAATCTTTAACAATGTAATTTCTAAGCTTATCATATTAGTATCTTGTAACTGCAGTTGTCAGATAAATGTACTGGGAGTAAAACAGTAGAATATTTCCCTCTAAATGGAGTAGAAGTGCAAAGTAGCAGGAAATCTAAGTAACTCAAAATGCAGCATCACAGCTACTGCAGCTCTGCTTCAAATGTGAAATTTCTGTGTGAATCACACACTTTGGTGATGTGACCGTCTGCAGGGAGTTCCTGGAGGGTCACCAGGCAGAGATGGACTTCCTGTTGTCACAGCAGAGAGAGACCAAGAGAAACTCCAGACTGGTGAGGAAGGAGAAAGGAAGAAACTGAATGTGTGTGTGTGAGAGTGGGGATGGTTTGATTTGTTTTTTGGGTGGTTATAATGACGATGATGATGATGTGTTTTCTCTGTTTCCAGGCTTTTCTGTATGATCTGGAGAAGGTAATCTTTGCACCAGAACCACAAACATGTTTTTTTCTCTCTGCAGATTCACATGTTTTTACCTAACTACGGTCAAACCTGCTGTCAAATAGATCAATATATAATATATAAACATTGAAAAAAACAACTAAGCTATCACATTTTTGCTTTCACAGGAGATAAGAGCGTTGGAGAGATACATACGAAGATTAGAATTTCAAATCAGCAAGGTAAAAAACATTTGTCTTATGTTTTTAGTTTAGGGTTTGATCTTGGCATTGAGGTGATGCTAATGAAACATTTTAGGGAAAGCTATTATTGTGGTCTTTCAAATTAAGGTATAGAGAACTTTTAATAGCTTTGAATATATTGAACCAACCTCTTAACTATTTTTTTACATGCTATGCAACAAAATCAGTTGGGAAACAAACAAAACAGACATTTTTGTTGTTTCATTAAACAGCCACAGTCCATGCAAAGTTCAGCCAGCTTTCTTGTTTTGTTTTGTGGAAAGACGTTTTTTGTTGTTGATTGTGTTGCTCTCAGCCTCTGTGCCTCAGTTTCTCGTGATGTCCGTCTCTTGTCTCCGCAGGTGGAGGAGCTGTATGAGACGTATTGTATCCAGTGGAGGTTGTGTCAGGGAGCGGTCAACATGAAGAGAGCCTTCTCGCTGTCCCCGTCCACCAGAGCCTCCAGGGAGAGTCTGCTGGAGCTCAATCGCAACCACAGACACAGCCTGCAGGTACTGCAAAGATCAGAGTGTGTGATTTTACTTCTTCAGTCGAAGGTTGTTTTTTCTGTCTTTCCTGAAGAGCATGTTTGAAGTGAATTTTGAGGTTACCAGAACAGATATGCTGCCACGAACATCTCTCTCCTATTTCAAGTCCACTTTACACTCGGAACAGCATTTTAACACTTTAGCTGATGCTTGAGGTCAAGTTTGAAATGGTCACCACAAGAAGTCAAATAATCAGATCCCACATTCAGCAGGGCCTCATCTCCATCCTCTTGTAAGGTCACTCCCCGCTGTTACAGTGTGACAAAACCACGACTTGAGCGAGTCCTCTCTCTATCAGACAGAGTAGATATTTGCTGACCGAGCAGTCACCCTGGATTAAATGAAAGTTTATCTGTCTCTCGGTGTATCTGCTGCTATTTTCAATTTAACCCCCATGAAATAGGGGCCATATGAAGTTAAGCTTCAATTTCTTTTTAGTTTCACTTTCTCGTTTGCCTTCTCTCTGTCACGGTTGTGCAAGCTGGGTAACAAGGAACACGGGGAATAGGACGCCAGAGGCAGAGCTAGATCTGTTTAGTGATTTTATTCACACAAAAGGTAGAAAAGCTTACAGGATGGTGAGGCAGGCAAAGGTCAAATCCAGAAAAGCAGTTCAAACAGGCAAACAAATCCAACAAGGAGCAGGCAAGAACCAAAACTCCAATATATATACCATATATATATTGAGATATATATATATATATATATATATCTCAAGAGAAGAACATTAAGTAAAGGCTGGACATGGTGCAAAGACCAAGTGGCACTGAACGCAGGCACAGACTTAAAATAAGGGACAGGTGAAACTAATCAGGGCGGGGCAGACAATCACACAGGTGGGAAACACACAAGGGCAGGAAGTGAAGTATCTGAAATGAGAGGAGAGGTGAGTATTTCAAAATAAAACAGAAAACAATGAATGAACGACGTGAAACAAAGAAAAACATAACCTAGGGCAGATTGTGACACCCTCTCTCTCTCTTCAACTGTCTCTTTGTCTTGCTGTCTTTAAACAAAATTCCTGTCTCTTGTTTCAACGAGGAAGCAAACACATAATTTATTAGAACGGTGAAGAGAGAAGCTGAGCGAAAGAGTTCAGGTCTGAACCAGAACATGCCCTACAGGTGTGCCTGCCACTCTGGCATCAAGGTGCAAATTAGGTTGGCAATGAGACATAGTATCATAAACTTTTGTTTGTCACAGAGCTTATTTTCTGCAATAATCCAAAATCTAATGGAAAAATCCCATTGGCTTTTTGTGGAGGGAACCAGGGCGATGCTAACTTCCGGGTTGGACTACAAAAATACATCATCCCTGCAGAACTCTATAGACATGATAAGATTGCATTGTAGAATTTTAAATGTGTTTTATATTTGAACCAGATGTCAAATGAACTCTTTTAGGTCTAAATTCTAATGCTGGAAATAACATTTTAATAAGACCATAAACAGTATTTTAGTACTGTTTATGTTCACAAATCAAGCACACAACATGTTTTATTTACTTTGCAATGTGTTTCTGCTGCAGTTGTTGTGTTGCAAAATGTACCTCACATGTAACACATTAATCAGTGTTGTGCCATGACCTGGCCATGTGCGCAGCAGGTCACAGAGGGCTGAAACACAACACAGTCACACATCACATCATCGACTGTATGATGAATGTCCTCCTGTCTCTGTTCCTGCCCCAAACAAGTCCAGCATCCTCAAACACATGTTATGGTTTTCTAATGTTTTAGTCCAAGAAAATTATTATATGTCAGATTTTATTTGTGTCAGAAATAACCTGTGTGGTATTTTCAAGTAGCATCTGTGTAACAGACGACATGCAGGAGTAATTAACAGCTGAACATTTTCTGCTGCAGGTCAGAGCGACAAGAACATGTCTTTTCTTTACTGCTGCAAACAGCTTCCAGAGTCTTTAACCAGGGCCAAGGGTTATTTCACTTTCCATTAAAGCTCATTCAAACTGAACATGGTGTTACTGTGAGTGAGTGTGTCTTTATTAGTGTGAAGCAGAGAGATGTTTAGAAAGAGCATATCTGTTAAAGTAAAACCTCCCTGGATGAACAGGGAGTATAAATGTTATGTTAGGGTAGGGTAATAATAATAATAATAATAATAATAATAATAAACTTTCTTTATATAGAACCTTTCATACAGGGGGTGGAGCTCAAAGTGCTTTACAATAGAAGCGAAGAACCAAGAGAAACAGGCAAAATAAAACAAGTGCAAATACTGCACGATGAAACCAAACAATCAAAAGAATAACAAAAGAAAGGCAGCAAATAGCAAGAACAGATATGCTAACAACAATAGAATTTCAGTCAGACAACTCACGTTGAAATGTTTATTATGCAGCAGAACATAGTTAGAGTTTGGCGTCTGGGCTCCGACCTCATCACTCCCCGCAGATATGTTTACATAGAGATATTGGGGAGTGATGAGCAAATATCTTAAACCTCCTAGCTGGAGCCTGCAGGTGGATGATGAGGTGGTGGTGGAGCTGAAAGAACAAGCGGCAGGACTGATGCAGGGCAGCAGTGGCATTGACAGGCAGAGGGAGAGATGGGAAATTTTTGCAGTTTAAATAGACCGCCAAATTGTGAGGGTGTTTTTGGTAGATGGTTGTAGAGAGTGAGGTATGTCACATGTGTAGCAATGCAGCTTGAGGTGACTGCCTGAACTAGCTCGCAGGCGTCGCTCCATATGTCAAAGATAGAAATAAAACAAAGGAAGGCATAAGAGCAATAAAATATGTAGAAGATAAAAACAAATGTTTAAAAATGTTCACAGAGCTTGCATTTTTTATAACCTGGTGCATAGTTAAAAAAGACCAAGCTGCTGATTTCTTAGTATGTAACAGTAACTCACTGTCAAACTGTTTCACTCTAATAAACAACCTGACAGTCATCGACAAGAGAAACATACCAAAATAATGGTCAAATAAATGAAAACACGGAATTACGCAAATCGGTGCTATATATGTTTTCTTTCTTTTTTTATCTTTCCTGCTAACCTGGAACTGTATTACTTTCAAGTCTGAACACGGGTGCTTTTTAAGTTGTCTTTAGGTGTGGGTGGGAGTTTTCTACACCAGCAACATTTTCAGATATTAGTTAAAAATAAATTAATTAATTAAAAATAAAAAATAAAAAAGCCCTCCACATTCTAGAAAGAAACTTGAAAATCCTGGACAGGCTGGCTGATAAAAACTCAACACTTATGCATAATGGAAAAACCGTGTTAAATGGTCTGCAGCCACAGAAATCCAGACAGACACTGGATTGAAAAACTTTACTGGTGATCACAAATAAAAAGTTGTTGTGTAAGAATGCAGCATGATGGAAGCTGCAAGAATCTATTCATCCACAAAAAAAAAACAACAAGATTACAATCTGTATAAATGCTTTATATGATGTTTGCATTTTGGTGATGCTGCAGAATTGAACAATTTCATCACCACAGAAAAAAGGTTGGGTTTTTTTTTTTATTATCACAGAAGGAGTCGGTAAGAGGGCTGTAACTGAAAGTCGTATCCGTCGTCTCCACACAGCAGAGGGCCAACACTCGCCGCTAATGGCCACAATGCTGCCAAAGGAAATAATCTGGCGTGTGAGTGATGGTCCCACAGTGATTGTTCTGTTTGCAGCCGCAGGCTAAGGGTCATTAACAGACAACTGAAGACTCATTCATACCCTCTTTCTGTCTGTCTGTCTCTTTCTCAGACCCATGTAACGCCAAAACATCACAATTTCATCCCTCGATGTTTTGAAATTCTTCTACTCATCAACTAGTGCCATTTTTGCGTGTTTCCTTCCCGCTCAAATGGGTTTTTCATTCTCTTTCCTGCTCTTTCTTTCTTTCTTACACACACACACACACACACACACACACACACACACACACACACACAAAGACAAACAGTACATAAGCTAAGAAACATGCACACAGAACATTTTGTCACGTGTTCATTCAGAGTGAATGAGCTTCACGACCAAACAGGATGACCGCCGAACCCCTCAGAGAGAGGTCAGCACCTCTGCCTGTAACACTGGCATCTGTGTATGTCTCTATGACCACACACACACACACACACACACACACACTGACACTGTATGTATACATACTGGGTCTCGTCCCAGTGAACACTGTTAGGGGTTGAAATTATAGGGAAAAAATCCTTAAAAAAACAAAACATTCCCTCCTGCAGTACATAAAACACATTATTGTGTAAAATACAATCACGATGAATATATGAATATGAATAAAACATGTAAAATCAGGAAAGGCTCTCCGATAAAAGCATGTTTTAGGAAGGAGATCACTGGCTCAGCCGACCTGATTTCCTCGGGCAGATTGATCCAGAGCCTTCGGGGCCCCTGACTGCAAACGCTCTGTCCCCTTTGGTTTGGAACAGACCAAAGACCTCTGCCCGAGGATCTCAAAGTACGCTCTAAGAGGTCAGAGCTATAGCAGGAAAAGAGGCCATGAAGAGCCTTAAAAGTAATCAGTAAAATCTTAAAATCTATTCTAAAACATACTGGGAGCCTAAAACTGAAAGAGACCTTCAAACTGTTTCCTCTCGCCGCCATTTGGGCTGCCGAGATGTGAATATTCCCAGTGCAGCTTTAATGGAGGGAAAGCATTACCAGCAGTCCTCCTCAGTATCTTGTGGCTCATTGTGTGACCTGCTGGTTTGAATGAGGAATCCAAAACACCTGTTTTTGTTGTTAACTGAACCACAACAACAACAGGAAGCAGCAGCCAGTGAGGTGGTAAAATGAGGAGAAAGACTACTTGTCAGCCAAAAAGCCAAAGAAATGTGTTGCCAAATATCAGCTGTACTAAAAAGCCAGCATATCAGTGAATGTGAAACTGCTCCAGTGTCAATGCAGATGACCCGACCTTTTGACCTCACTTTGGACGGAAAATGGGTGCAAAGTACCACAGCAAAAGTGACTGTCAATTTACTTTGTCTAAAATGTCCACTCTTACCCAGTTTCTCCTCTCTGCAGGACATGTCAGTTATGGAAGGAGAGTTAGAAATCCTCCTCGGAGAGCTGCACATCAAAATGAAAGGTTCACACACACACACACACACACACACACACACACACACACACACAGAGAGAGAGGGCAGTTTACAGGTTATCAGTGACACGTTATCTTCCAAGTATTTAACATGTGTTTTTACTTGCAGGTCTGATCGGCTTTGCTCGACTCTGCCCTGGAGACCAATACGAGGTGAGCTTCTCTATTCAAAGACGTGTTCGAGCCTGGCCTCACAGTGTGACGTAAAGGCTGTACCAGTGATGGAAGAAGCATTCACATCCTTTACTTAAGTAAAAGTAGCAATACCACACTGTGAAAATACTCCATTACAAGTAAAAGTACGAAAGTATTATCACTATCAAAACATTGAAAGAGAAGTACTCATCATGCAGCAAATTGGCCTCCATCAGTGTTACATTTTTATGTATTATATTATCTGATGACTTCTACTGATGCATTAACATGTAAGCAGCATTTTAATGTTGTAGCTGGTTGAGAGGGAGCTAATTTTATTTAATTAATTTATATACATTTGGGTAATTTAATGTTTAACAATGCATCAATGCAATCAGACTTTACAAACTGTTTGTAGGTTTTGTATGAAAAATCTTAATCTGCAAAGTAACCAGTAACTGCAGCTGTCAAATAAATGTATTGGTGTAAAAAGTACAATATTTCCTTTTGAAATGTAGTGGAGTAGTATTAGTATAAAGTAGCCTAAGTACAGTACTTAGTTTCCACCACTGGGCTTTACAAAGGAGGGAAATTCTCTAACTAAACTCACTTAAACCTCAACACTAACCCAAAGTTTTATTCCCCTAAACATGAATCTAACTATAACTAAAACTTGTTGTACATGTACTAAAGTGTCCGTTCAACCAAATCACACAACAAAAACACTTTCGCTGGAGGTGAATGGAATATGTCCTTGTTACAGGCCTTGAGTCTGAGAACTGTAAGTTGAAAATTGCTGCTGAAAAATACCAAACACACAAGATGCATTTCATGTCCTTGGTTGGAGGGAAGTCTCTTTAAAAAGTAACTTAACACCCAATGAAAATCTTGCTTTTGCTGACCTCCAGTGGTCAGCAAACTTTTCACCTTGCTGCAGTGAGGTACAGGTGTACTCCAGGACCCCATGACATCACTGCTGATGTCATCAGTGATGCTGGGTGTGGTCAGAGGTGAAACTGCTTTTCAGCCTGGTGTTAAGTCGCTCTTTAAGCAGCGACCCTGAACTGACTGAAGGATTTACTGACTTGTTTTGTCGTGATGTTGTGGCCGGTGATTGGTGATGTCATGTCTCGATGATGTCACGCGACCAGGTGGTGGTGCGGTTGGGCCGCCAGCGATGGAGGATCAGAGGGAGGATCGAATCGGACGACACGCAGTCCTGGGACGAAGAGGAGATGGTCTTCCTCCCGCACATACACCACAACTTCGAGATCAAGGTTACAAAACACACACACACACACACACACACAGAAATACACACTGTACTTAACTACAATTCTGAAGTATTTGTACTTTACTTGAGTATTTCCATTTTGTGCTACTTAATGCTTTCCACTCTACCTTTCAGAGGGCAATATTGTACTCACTACATTTATATGACAGCTATAGTTACTTTTTCTTTTACTAGCTAAAACTGAAGAAGTCTAATTCAACAGTCCTGTAATAAATCCTGTTTTTATAAAAGTTATAATGTTCAGTTTTTATGGAAACTCATTTAAAGAGGTGTTGATGCAACTTAATGATCATTTTGGAGGCTGTCATTTGTTATACTGACAGGTGTTTCTATTATTTTGTCCACCAAAAACTGGCAAATTAATGTCTATGATCAGCTCAAAGTATAGTAAACAAGTTAGAATTATCTCCACTTTGACCCACTACAATATTGAAATGCTGTTTACTCGTTGATGCACACAATTACACAATAATATCATATAATAAAACGCTCTGAAAGGTGCCATTCTGCATAATGAGTACGTTTTGCTGAGATTACTTCTGTACTTTTACTTGAGTACAATTTTGAATGCAGGACTTTTACTTTTACAGAGTATTTCTACACTGCAGTATTTCTACTTTTACTTATGTAGAGGATTTGAATACTTCTTTAAGGGTATTATGGGTATGATGACTGTTAAGGTCACCAACTTGTGTACTTACTGAAAAGGTTTTCTCTAGTTCCTTTTTCTGAGGATTTTACACCATTTGTGCATTTTATTGCGTACCAGATATCTGTTTTTTGCGTGCAGGTATCTCACCCATCAGATCTCTTCTTTCAGGTGACGGAGGCGAAGGGTTTGGGTTGGCTGCTGGTTGGCATGGTGACGTGTGCGAGCGCAGACTTCTTTGTGGCGAGGCCGCAGCTGATGTTGGTGGACATCACGGAGCTGGGAACCATCAAACTGCAGCTGGAAGTCACCTGGAAGTACGGACACACACACACACACACACACACACACACACACACATAAGAATGACTTGGAAAGACGTGAAAGTCCTCTGTTCACATGTCCTGATATGAAAATAACAGATGAGGTGGCGGCAAAGAACGCCATGACGTCAAGCGTAGAGGTATTTCCTCCACCGAGGACGGGATTTGATGGGAAGGTGAAGCGGGGAGGAGTGATATCAGTGATATTCCCAAAAAGGAAAGTAGAATAATTGGATGATTTGATGGGGGAATAGGTGTGGACAGCTGTGTAAGGAAATGAAATTTGTAGCGTAAAATATGTCTCTGAACTTTTGTCTCGACCTCAGAAGCGTGGCCCCTCGTTCTGTCCTGTGTAGATATCAAGTGATGATTCATGTGAATGACAAGTGCAGCTGGTGCACAAACCCATCAGATACTTTGCTCTCAAACAGGAGAAAGTGAGAAAGAGGAGGTGACAGAGTGAATGATTACTGCTGGGAGAAAGATGGAGGCAGAGAATGAGGCAAAACATTTCTCTCTTTTTCTGTATTTTGATTCTTTTCTGAAAGAGCTTCCTTACTGTCATTTTAACACACGTTCACAGCAGTAAAACAAGGCCAAGCAACAAACAATGAGATGTAAACAACAACAAATGATGTGTTGGATTATTGGAGATCCACATCCAGCCGTCCTGCAGAATCTGTTGTTGTTATTTTCTTCTTTCTGTCTCCTCTGTACCTCTAACCTGAGCCAGCTGTCGCCGAGCAGCTCATTGAATACAGAGTGTACACACACACACACTCTCTCACACACACACACACACACACACACACACACACACACACACACTGTGCTGTGCTGTGCCCTTGCACCATGACAGATCACATTTCAGGGTTTAGCGAAGCCAGGTGGAGGATGTTTCATGGATTCTCCCCGGAGAGGTGGAAAATCACACAAACATGCACAGCGCTGCCGAACTCACACACTCACAAAACAAAACAAAGGACTGCTGTGGCTGCACACGCACACACACACACACACACACACACACACACACACACAATATAATTCTGTTGAACCCTTAAATTAGTCACATTTCAGTGATTTCCATCGCTGTTTCTGCTACATACAGGGTTCCTACAAAGTTTTGAAAATTTGGAAAATGCTTAATTTTAACTGTTATGTTTTCAAGGTTAGGAATGTGCTTGAATTCAAATATAGTCCTTGAAAAATGCTTCATTTTCAACATAATCTGGTGTTTCATCATTGACACAATCACTCATGTAAACAAAAAAAACGTTAAAAATTTAAATGAAACGATCCCGTCCTTATATTTGTTTGTTGTCTCCTGACATTTATTGGAACAATTTAGATGTGATGATAAAGGTTTCGAGAGTCTAGAAATTTTCGGTTTAGGTACCTTGAAAGTGCTTGAAAACTGCTTGAATTTTACTCTTAAAAAGCTGTACGAACCCTGTAAATATAAACTCTTATGACCAACATGACAAAATGTGTCCACCAAATTAAAAAGTACAGCTGTGGGCAGCAGTAGAAGATGGAAATGGTGTTGGTTCAAATCTCAGACTGATGAGAGAAGCTGACTTTAGAAAATAAAAAGTCAGTGGACACAAATAAAAGACTGCGAAGCTCCCAGGTGTGAATGTCTGCAACCGATGAATATAAAGCAGGATGTTGATGATGAAGAGCTCGCCCTCCCACATAAGTGTTCAAAGTCGAGGCTCCCAAAAGATCGAAATGTTTATTTACAGACAATTATAAAAGAAATTGCCAATTTACCCACTGATGATTACTCTGTGTAAACCAAATCAATTCAGTGAGCTCAGGGGCCTTTGAAGTTACACTGATGTGATCCACAAAATCTATGAATTTAGAGAGACTGTGACTAAAAGGTTTCAGGTTTTTCTCTTATACAGTATGCACACACCATACTCTCAGGATTTCCATAAGGTGAGGAGATGTATAGGAAAAGACCATGACATCCTTCATGTCTGGAAAAAATGTTGGAAAAGTCTGGAAACTCAGTCATGAGACAAGCTGCAAATATTAAAGATCAGTAATATTTATTGTCAAATGGATGAAATGTGTGGAAAATGTGTTGGGCAGCTGTAATATTCAGCATATTTGTGTGTAATGTACATTTATATTTCTATGTGTATTCGGTGTGTGTTGTCTGAATGTTTGCAGTCCGTTCGACAGCACTGAGAAGATGAGGCCGCTGTCTGTCAGCAGGCAGTCGGTGTCCAGCAGAAAGAGTTCGGTTTACAGCTGGACGGCACCGAGCACCCCCTCCTTCACCGAGAAATACTTTATAGTGAGTATCCGGACGAGCTCACACACTTACAGTCTCTAACCTTAGCCACAACCCCAACCCCCCGAAAGAGCGGCGAGTCTGCACAATGTGTAAATAGATTATTAATGACACACACATACAGGAAACATAGTGCCATACAAACATACACAGATTCATGCATATATTCATGCCTGCTCCTCCTTAACACACTCCACTACCACGCACACGTACTGGCAACCAGTATACCCATGTTACATCTATCTGTTCCCTTACACTTTTCAAATTCAATGGGCTTTATTGGTCTGACCACAAGATACCGTGTTGCCAAAAGCATTGTATAAACACTGACAAATAAGTACAGTATATTCCAAATGTTGTTAATGGTGCATACATGTCTGTAAATGTTTATTTATGTTTAAATGTAAATTAAGTTTTTAATGTGGAACCACAGCAGCAGTTTTATGACTTCTTTCTGGAAACACACTTACAGATAATATACTTTTTTTCATGTAAAATAAAGGATTTTCTGCTGTTATTCTCTGTTATTTCTTAAATTCTTTAGATCATATTAGGATTCAGTCATAATATGGGACTGAAAGTAAAGTAGAGACGTTTATCAAACACTTCCTTTTGGGGTGGAGCATCAATGGCATGTACATGTATGTAAACAGGAAGGAAACACCTCTCAGTATAATGAAGTCCAGTTCAACAGCACCTTTAACTATGACCTCGATAATAAACATAAAATTAAATTTACACATTTCAGACAAAGTCACCAAAAACTGAACATTATAAGCTTCGTAAAGACAGATGTTATGGCAGAGCTGTTGTGTTGGATTGCATTAAACTGTACAGGTGTACCTAATAAAGTGGCCACTCTTTTTCTATTTCTTCTTTCTCTAATTTTGAAGTTAAAAATCAGCCATATTTCCATCAAGCATTTGAATAAATGGCTTAATTAAATAAAAGTTTGATCTTTACGCTGATGCGTGGCTCTTCTCCCTCCTCTGCAGTCGATGGTGCGTGAGCTGCAGGATCGAGAGGGTTCCCTCCCGTCTTTGGTGTCTAAAAGTCGACACAACAGAGGAGGCGTGTCTCTGCTCAGCTACCTGTCCAACCCGTCACACACCGCCGTCACGTCGAACCACAGCCCTCAAAGCCCCCACACCCTGAGGTATGTAGCGTAGGTTGGATAACGTGGGATTTGTCAGTAATAAGAAGAAGATTCAATAATGCCAGTCTCATCCTTTAAAGCAGCGCTTCCCAACTTTTTTGGCTTGTTACCCCATAAAATGAAGCAATCTCTGCTTGTTACCTCATGTCACAGGTTTTGGCCTTAATCTGGACTCGAGTTACGAGCAGTTCAACCAAATCAGTTCATTTAGCTTTCTCAGATTGTTTGATTTGAATGATTTTTAGAGGCCTGAAGAGATGAAAGTATCCAGTAACCATCCATAAACATAATTTTGTGTGAAAGAACCTCCATGTTGGGGGGGGGGGGGGGGGCATTGCTTTAAAGGAACATTCTTTGGGGAAAAAAGCTTGTTTTCAGTCTTACCCAGAGTTAGATTAGAGGATCAATATCAGTTTCATCTCTGTGGGATCAATAAAGCGATAGTTTAGGGACACGTACGCACCTCCAAAACATAACTAACTATAGTGTAGAAATAATAGAAATAATAGAAAGTTGTCAGCATAGATTTATGTGTATTTTATGTTTCATTGTGATTTTAAGCTTCGTATGAAAATCAATTCCTCCACAGTCTCAGGCGGACTCACAGCTACCCCTCCAGCCCCAGTCCAGGCACCAGTCTGGGAGGAAGCCAGACTCAGCTGTCCCTCGGGGAGGAAGGATCCCTGGAGGTCTCTGCAGAGGAGAGGGAGAGGAGGACGAGGATGGATGAGAAAGAAGGAGAGGAGGAGTGGGGAAGTGTGTTAGATACTCCCTCTACGCTGGCGGAGAGTAAAACTGGTTCCCTGCTGGCTCTGCAGATGTGAGGATGAAATCAAGAGCAAATAATGTTTCATCTCTTTTACTTGTGCGCATGTTTAAGTGCTGCCTAGAAACAAAGCATTGTTGTCCTGTCAAAACCAAAAATGTCACCTTTTCATGAGCTAAGAAGTTGAAGTTAAGAGAAACTTTGTGACTGTGTCATTTTTAGATAATCCAGTGAGCTTTTAAATGGTTTATTTAGCTATTAAAGTAGGAGAACCGGTAAAGGAACACATCAGTTCATCTTATTGATGAAAAATCACCTGAATTGGAATTAAAATATTCTGTCTACCTTCTATATGTCACCATGTTAAATCCTGTAATGATAACACCACATGATATTTCTGTAACACAGGTCCAGCACTCCTGACATCCTCAGAAAGAACACAGCAGGAGAAGCAGACCCTGAGACGCACAGTGCAGCGCTGGGACAGGACACCGTCACTGTACAGGTAAAACACACCTGAGGGCTCCAACTTGAATCACTGCACTGAAATCCTGGTGCAAATAAAAATAGCTAGAGAGACGATCCTTCAGCCACAGGTCCAGAGGCTGAAGCCCTGATGTGTCCCATTAAAGTGTCACTGACAAGAGGGCACCAAAACAGCTGCACCCGTGGTTTTGTATGTGTGTAAGCCCACACTCGGGTGGTGTCTTGATGCCCTTCAGCTCGTCAGAAAAGCAGCGGTTTCAACACATTTGGTGGCACATCTCACCTACTGCGCCCAGTCTACTTCATCCGTCCTGGACCTTGCTTTTAGGTTTTAGTGGTATATTTACACGTGAGTTTAAAAGTGTTTTGGTGGCCGATGTGACGACTTTCACTGATTTGGCTACTAGTAACAATAAGCTACCAGTATTTTGTGGTCTAACAATATCTAATAATAATGTATCTTCAATTTTTAGGGGATTTTTTATGTGACACAATTTAAAATTTATCTACTAGAGGGACTATTTTCTTGTTGACCTTCTCAGCTCCTCTGCTCTTCTTGTGTTCGCTCTGCTTCTCTCTTCAGTTCTTGTCTCATTGCCTCTTTTTCATCCAGTCTTACTTCTCCTCTCTTCTCTCCAGCTCGTCTCTTTTCTTCTAGTTCTTGTCTCCTGCTGTCACATCTCATTAAATCTCTTCTTGTTCTTGTTTTAAACTCAGTCTTCTCTGCGTTTGTTCCAGGCCTCCCCAGAATATTCTGCCCCTGCCTCGCCCACACCCACTACTCAGCCCCCAGCTGTAACCCCTTCCTCACCCACGGCCGCTGCTCCGACCCCGGGGAGGCCGGGGGTGAGCGGTGCCCAGCGCAGGGCCCAGGCCATCAGGCTGGGAGTCCTGATCGCAGAGCTGGAGAAGACGTTACAGAACCAGAGCTGCTCTGAGAAGGAGCTGAGAGCCCTGGACCACCAGATACTGCACCTAGCAACCATACTAAAGGTACCTGTGTGTATTTATACGTAAACACACACCTGTAAACAAACACACTGTGATCTTTATGCCCTTTATCTTTATAAATGTCTACATGTGTTCTCCCCCAGAACGACCTCTCCCTGTTGAGGAGCTCATCATCAGAAGAGACTCTGGCTGTGGAGGAAGTCCTGGGCAGCTTTGACTTCCTGTCACATGACTTCAACGGAGATGATGACACTTCCTGTTTGGGCAGCCTGAGACTAAAAGACAGTGGGTGAGTTCACAGACAGACAGAGGAGAATAATCAATAAAACACTCAACGCTGACTTAATGAAACAACTCATCTCTCCTTTTTTGTTTTTATCCGTCAGCGTCAGTTCCTTCCAGCAGAGCACTCAGAGGAGTCTCGGCCTCCTCTCCCAGAACAGCCAATCAGCTTCTGAGGAAGAGTTGGTCATCGCCCCTCTGACTTCTGGGAACTGGGGTCTTGACCAGGCTCTTGAGACTCACCTGGATATATGTTGCATCCTGCTACAGGTACCGTATGTTTCTGTAGCATGTCGTAAGCGATGTCCACATTAACCATGTTTTTGTATAAATGTTCTCATCTTTTCTGTGATGTAACACATATAGAGCGCTGCAGGGATGAGGTATTTTTGTAGTCCAATCCTGAAGTTAGCATCGCCCTGGTTCCCTCCACAAAAAGCCAATGGGATTTTTCCATTGGATTTTGGATTATTATATAAGAAAATAAGCTCTGTGGCAAACAAAGGTTTATGATACTGACACATTTTGTTCAGCAAGATAGTCTTCACAAATGAACACCACTTGTATCATGTTTGAAGTGTAAAGTAAATCTGCAGAAGTAAAAAGCTAACGTTAGGCTATAAACCAGCTACACCACGGTCACATGACTTCATCATCTCCACCACTGAGCTTCCAGCGCTGACCTCTTCTACAGAAGCCTTTGGGAAAGTTTGAGTTAGAACAGTTTGCAGTATAAACCCAACGAGGCTGTAAAGGCGGACGAGTGAGTAGATGAGTTTCTGTGTTCGGCGTGATGACGTTTAATGTCCCATACCCATTCAAGAAACCCACTGACTTCCAGACCAGAAGAGCGAAAATGCTAACTTATTTCAGGGTTTTAGGACTCCTGCATCACTCTATTTCCTACAGAAACAGACTTTTATACAAAGCAAGACAACAAAACACATCAAACTCTTTTTGTACTTACTGTACATGTCCTGAAGCATGTCCTCAAATACTCCAAATGCCAAGTTGTGCAGTGTATGTAAATGATGAGATGCAGAATCATCCTATATGTCCGTAATTCCTACGATTCTGGGTATGTTGTGCTGCATTTCTCAGGGTTTAGTCGTTGCATGCAGGAACCACTAGATGGCAGCACATGAAGGATTTTCTGCCTGTGTGTAGTTACTCTTCAACAATACAGGCAGGTATGAGGAGGCTATTAGGAATCCGTTTCTACCCCTCGTCTGCCTCCACCCTCAGACTTGCTCGTCAAAATCTAACAAATGCACATAATGTTTCCTCAGATGATAAGAACGATCGACTTCAGCCCATCGAGGAGGGACCTGCTGGAGGAAATGTCTCTCCAAGCTGAAGTCCTGGACAGAGTCAGCTGTCTGCTGCTAGAGAAGAGCAACACCATCTCTGCTAGCAACAGTTAGTGGAAGATCTGTTTCTGTCTTTTAGAGAACGACATTGTCTACAATTCATTCATTGATCCAAATCTTTGACGTAGGCATTTCTTACACTCTGCAAAGCACACTTTATTATTGCCACTTGGTGATAAAGAACTCTCCTGTTCTGTGCATGTTAAGCATGTTCTGGTTCTCCTGGTGTGCATGGGTAAATAAAGGTGAACACAAGATTTTCATTCTCCTCCTCTTCCTCCTCTCTTCACCTTCAGTCCTCCCGAAGGCCCAGAGGACGAGGGACGTGCTGTTGTTCTGGGAGGACTGTGTGAACGACAGCAGCTCTCCTTTCTGTTGCAGCTCCGACAGCTTCTCCAGGACGTTAAGGAAACGCTACACGCACAAGGTGAAGGCCAAGCAGCCCGGCCAGTCAGAAAAAGGTACCGTCGGACACAAACACTTCATTCTGAACTTTCTTACATATAATTGAATTCTTGATGTTTATTTATTTTGTGATCATTTGTTTACTTTTTTTTGAGTTCATATTTCTCTTCAACATATCTCGTCTGCTACTGCTGTAGTTCACAATTCCCCCCATTTCCCATAATGCCTTTTTGCAACTCAGACGATGAGCATCGACTTGTTGCATCAGTTTGTGCAGAGAGCTCGTTATCTGCAGAGGGGAGACCGCTACGACCTGCAAGGCGAGGGTCAGCTGAGCTAGCATTACCGCTAGCAAGCTAATCTGCTGGCATGTTTGCTCTCAGCTGATCGCCATTGACTGTTAGTTAGAAAGTTATTGTGGGTTTGATGATGTTGCTTTATATGTTTTTATTGTTTTAAAAAGATAGTATAATGGACACATTTCAGTAGGAACCAGAATTACGTTTGTTGTGTATTTATTGCGATGACATTGAGCTCTTGTCCTCTTCATGATCTGATGTTTCTTTAGACAATCTGAACAGAGCTGGTGTTTTTCGCTGGCCGACAGACGCAAACATTAAAGAATCTGAGGGGAAGAAATCTGTGATATCACAACTGTAACACAGAAATTGTAATTTATTTTGAAGGATCCTTAAATGTGGTTTTAAAAATCAGATGTTTTAGATGAAACAGATGATGCATGAATATTCATTATTGACATGAATGTTTTATTCTGGAGGTTGGCTTGCCAGAAGTCTTTAGCTTGTTTCTCTCATGATCATCATGTTTACATTTCTAAATTCTTGCATTGTTCAAATCACAGTTTGTCAAAGCTAAATAGAGGTGAAACAATAAAGAAACACAGCAGGTTGATTAACAAACTTTACTGTATTTTTCCCTTTGCCTCCCATCTGCAGAGAGAGGAAAAATTCACCATCAAACAATAAAATGCAAACAGAAATTCAAAGTAGTAAAGGCAGCGTTTCAGTATCTCAGGCAGTAATAGATGTTGGCTCCTGCATTGACTCACTTTGTGACTGAGCTGGAAACCTCGTTCTCCCTCCTCTGCAGTGTTTTCTCAGCTCCTGCAGCAGGTCCAGACGGCCTGTCAGGTGGTGCCCAGCCCTCGGCCAGTCAGCAGCCCAGAGAGAGTCACCCTCTTCCAGTTGTCGGTGTATCTGAAACGCTGGAGCGTCCAGGAGCTGGGAGAGCACATCTCCCGCCTCTCCAAAGAAGGTATAGCTCTTATGTTAAAACTAAAAATATTATACATCCCAGTTATCTGTAGAAATTGTTTTAGGTTGGTTCACTCAAATTACAAAAAAAGCAGAATCTAGACTTTTAAATGGCTTTGGTTTTCTTTGTGTGAGATATCTGTTTCTGAGATTTCTTTCTCCACCCCAATACAGCACAGCACTGAAAAATTAAATTAAAAAATCTTTTGTGTCTCAGTGTGAACAGTTTTCGTAGGGATTATCTCTTTGGTAGAGGTCACAGGAGGTCTGTGGATTTTTAAATCAAATTATTTCAAAGCTTTGAGCTTCACAAATGAAATTCCACTCATCTTCTGTCACGGGGGGGTGAGTGTGAGGCTGCAAGGAATAGGACCTAAAAATGCAGACAATTGAGCAGACAGGAACAGTTCAGGGATTTAATGACAAAACGTTAGAACATAAGTTCGCTGAATCATAAGACAGGCAAGCGTCAAAACCAGGAAGGCACGGAGCAGCAAAGACAATCTGGGGAAAAGGGGCTGGTATATGTGTGCAGGGCTGATGAGGAAAGTGGGAACAGGTGTGTAGGTGGGAGCAGGGGTGGGGGGTTGTAAGGTGACCAGGACTGGTAAGAAAGTCTGAGGGCATCTAGTGGCTGGCTCCAGGATGGCTCATGACATCTTCATTACATCGGGGCGAGGAAATAAGTTTTCAGGGCCTTTAATGGCTACAGACCACCGTAGCACACTAAACATACCGAATTTATTTAAATCTAAATCTATCTCGTTTTAGTTTTTTTTTACTGACTTCACAGCTAGCGTCACACGACAGGCATCTCCAAAGTTTGTGTATAAAGAGGTGTGTGTGTGTCCTGCTGGTATCTGCTGTGTATTCGAGGAATGGTATACTGTTATAGTTCGACTAGAGAGCTTTAGGATCTGAGAACGTTCCAGAAATTCCAGCTTGCCAAAGGCATCTGGACCATCTGTCGACATTACAGCCGGTCACACCAAACCAACTGGGCGTGTGTGTGTGTGTGTGTGTGTGTGTTTAGCTGTAGAGGCCACAGCTCTCCCTTAAAGGATCAATTAAGTTTCAACAACCATATGATTCATAAACATGAACAAACAAAAACACATCCTTCCTTCCTCTCCTCCTCTCCTCCCTCCCTTGCTTCCTCTCCTCCTTCATGTGGCTACAGTATGTTGATGTCTGCTGTTTATTAAAGTGATAAACTACATTGGGTTTGCACGGCACGGCACATATAAAACTTATAAAACAACAACACTGTGTTTCTGTGCTTGATTCAATGTGGGACAAACAAACAAAGTCTGACATTAATCTTGGCATTTGTTTCAACTCACTTTGAACACCAGGCGGGTGGAGTTTACAGCCCAAGGAAGACAAAGAGGGCCCAGAGAGATTAGATAAAACTGAATTTACTTTTCTGAAATGTCATTAAAAACATCTCAAAGCTGTATATGCACTGCACAGTAAATGAGAGTGAAGTTATGTTAAATAAACATTAAAACAAGCCTATTCTGATGTTTGAGTGAAAATAAAATGGATGTTCCTAAATTGGCTTATAAAAGCTCACAAAAGTAAATATAGTTATCATGCAAATCCTAAACTTTGACCTGTTTTTAATGTCAAGAATTGAACCTCAACTTTTAAGCCAACATTGAAGAGAAGTCCTTAAAGTGCTAAAAACAAAAAAACGTGATTTGATTGAAAGCTCCAGCTTTTAAATTTAATTTAACAGCTATTAAATGGACCTTACGGTTTTCCCAACTGAACAAAAGGTCACTGGTGTGTTTCAGAGTACATCCTGTCAGCCCTGAGAAGCCCCAAAAGGAGGCAGGCTTTAAATAAGATGAGGGGGCGGTGCATCGCGGAGCTCCTCCCACTGGGATGCACGCTGCAGACTCTGGCCGCCCTGCAGATCGACTCCAACCACAAAGTCTGCAAAGCTGCTGCCAACTGTCTCTGCAGAGCTGCAGGCTGCAAGGCCTTCAGGAGCAAGGTGCATCAAACTGTCCCAGTCAGTGTGTTAGCATCAGTGGCGATTCTAGAGTCTGTTGGGGCCCTGGGCAAAAATTCCCAGGGGGCCCCTCCAACCAGCGTTCATCACCATTATGTTCTAAATAATCTGACACCAAATAACGAAATATTTACAAAATCTACACACCTTTTTTATTTCAAATGTTCACAGTAGTAGAATTTTCAGAATATAAATATAATGAACAATAAAAGCCTGCAAAGTTCTGAAAGTTATGCAGGAATGACATGGGGCCCCTTTAGGGAGGTTTCCTTCTGGTTAGCATCAATAAGACTGAGAGTCTACAGCCATGCTAGCAGCTTTGTGAGGCTTTACTTAGGCTTTAAGCTAAATGCTAACATTGCATGCTCACAGTGAAAATGTTAACATGCTGATGTTTAGCAGGTATTATGTTTATCATGTTCACCGTCTTAGTTTAGCGAGTTAGCGAGCACTAAGTCCAGCTGAGGCTGATGGGAATGTTGTTAGTTTTGGAGGAATTTAGTCACAAAACAAAGTGTTGGACACATTACAGTTTTGACCTGATGATGGCGCTTAATCAAAAGTTAAGTGATCACCAAAGTTATTACAGTTCATCCTGAGGGGAACATGAATGTTTCCATATCCAATCCAATCCATACAATAGTTGTTGAGATATTTTAGTCTGGACCAGAGTGGTTCAGTATAAATGACATGGGAAGAAATGGACACAGACATAGCTTCTTAAAATTGTTTAGTTGCTCGGTTTCCCAGCATGCCTTTCACTGTTGTTTTTAACTTTTATTCAACCAGGGAAGTTTCACTGAGAGCTCACACATTCACACCTGGAAGCTTCCCAGCACAACAGTCTGATCTGTTGGCCAGTGACTAAATTAAAATGGTGAACATGGTAAACATTATACCTGCTACACATCAGCATGTTAGCATGGTCATTGTGAGCACATTAGCATTTAGCTCAAAGCACTGCAGTGCTGAAGTCCAGCCTCAATGAGCTGCTAACACGGCTGTAGACTCTGGGTCTTGTTATTTCTAACATACAGTGCATTGGGCATACTCTCTTGGTTTACCTTGTGAAAATAAATGCAGCTACTGCAACAGCACAAGTAACATCTGTCTTACTTCTCCGTGTTAACCTTCTTCTCAAGGCGGTCGTTTACTACACGGAGAGTTTGAAGAGCACTGATGTTCAAATCCAGCAAGGCTCCTGTCTGGCTCTTAAATGCCTCAGGGTGAGCACCGCACATCACACGAACCCTCAGCAGACATACGCAACACTCACAGAAATGCAGTTTTCAGCAGCGTCTGCTACAGTATCAATTGTCTAGCATGTGTGTGTGTGTGTGTGTGTTTGCCAGGCGACAGAGAGTGTGGACCACATAGCAGATTTGTGGAGATCAGCGGACGAAGATCTTCGCAGCTCTGCAAAAGAGGCCGTCCTCTCCTTTGGTACAAACATTAATTATTCTTCATGCATTTCTACTTTATTATATTTTGTTTTATTATACTTTCTATCTGTCCATCTGCAGGTAAAAAGGGCTACCTGGCCTTCCAGAGGATGGACCAGCTGTACGCTGAGATGCAGGAGGAGGCTTATCAGAACCAGGAGACTGAGATTACCATCCTATAGGACACAAGTCTGGACCTAAAACAGGCAGAGGGTCTCTTTTTTTTCTGAAGGGACCCGACATGAAGAGTCTCAATGATCCCGACTGTCAGGGAGAGAGACTAGATTTAAACAAAGTTTGTGTCTGAGTTGGATAAAGTTTATGAGCCGGCACTGAGAGGATGTACCTTCTGGTCTTGTTTGAGGAAATCTGTGGTGCCTTCACGACAAATACCAAAGGGACGAGTGCAGAGGAAGATCTCAAGATGGTGACTCTGGCTTTCTCTGGACGGATCGCTCGCTCGCTCACTGATGCTTTTGCTTTCTTCACCCTTCAACCAGAGAAGTTTACTGGGATCTTGAATTTGTTTTGGTCAAATACGCAGAGTTTTGTTTTAAGAATAAGGAGTTCTGTTCTTGATATTTAACCTGCTAAGACGCTAGCCTGGGAACCAGACGAACATGTGAGCTCATGTTTTATTTGCTCTGCAGATGCATCTGGTCCCCCTCCCATTCACAGATTTCCAGCCGACCAATCACAACCGTTTATCTATCTATTTATGGGGCGGGTTTGATACGATGACTGTACAGAGAAGTGCTGTTGAGGCATTTTCAGAAACAACCAAGATGGCTGCTGCTGATGTGGAACGCTATCACAGTAGTATCAAAGTCAGTATTAAACAAACTGGACGGTATATTTTCTCTAAAAGAAGAACAAACAGCTGCACTTAAAGCTTCTGTTGATAAGAAAGATGTGTTTGCTGTACTTCTGTCAGGATTCGCTCAGAGCTACGTCACACATTTCATTGCTCTGATTGGTTGTAGGTCTAGCCAGTTGCGTCCAGAGGCATTTTGATCTGCGCCCGTTGATAACGCCTCTTGGAAAATGAAGCAAGAAGTTGTCAGGCTAGCCTTGTGCAGCTTTAAGATTATTTCTACTCTTCCAGTGTTGGGACTTTGGGACTGTTATTGAGGTCAACAAATCTACATGGATGTTTTATTGGAAAATGAAGGAGAAATTTATTTTTTTGTGTGATTAAGAGGCAAAAATCCAGAATACCATGTGAACATTAAACCCTGAGGGAATAAACCCCCCACCCCACCTGTGAGAGTCAAGTTTGAACAGAGGAACAAACATCTTACAGAAGGAGTCAGATCTACCTGTTACTTACTTACTTTACTTGTTTTCATCAGCCTTTGAATGCTTAGTAGGAGGAACATAAAATGGCTGCTGAAATGTTTCCACAAACAGGAGCTGTGACATTCAGGGACGCCAGAGGATTACAGTACAAACAGCTCTGGCAGGCAGCCAAACAGCATTTAAGAGGTTTTACTCTGCTCTCCTAAATCTGTTGTTTTTGTCAGTGAGTTTGCTGGGTTGCAGATGATATGGGTGCAGCCGCTGGATGTTAAAAGTGTGATCAAAGTGTGTTGTCATTCGAGATACACGTGCACTGATTTGCATTGATTTAGCTTGAAGGAGGTGACAATCCTGAAGCAATGCACAAGTCAAGATCAAGCCACTGTTAGTTAACACTTTATGGATCATGCTACTTCATACATTCATTTGTATGCCACCAAATTAGTTGTAATCCAGTTACTAGGGCTGCAACTAACTGTTATTTTAATTATCAGTTTATCTAGTTTATTTATTTTCTTGATAAATCAATTATTTGTTTTGTCTGGAAAATGTCTTTTTATAGTTTCCCAGAGCTCAAGGTGATGTCTTCAGTGTCTTGTTCTGTTGGATCAACAGTTAAAAACCCAAAGATATTCAGTTTGATTATAAAACAGATTCTGGGCATTTCTGCTTATTCGATTATCAAAATGGTTGACTTTAATTCAGTTTTATTAAAAAGGAATAAAAATGAACGTGCTCTTACTTTTAGCCGTAACAATCCGAAACTGCGGCCGCCATTTTCATAGGTTAGTGGTCCCTCCCCTTCTGCTACCTAGCCAAGATGTTGAAGGTCGTACACCATCCGGGTACTCATAATGTGCTGCATTTTGCCATAACAGTCAATGTGAACGCACTTAAAACAGCAAGTGTAAGTACAGAAGAATGTGATTTGAGGCACAGCTTCTCAGAGAAATATGAAGCTGTTTGTTTTTATCAAACTGGTAGTCGGATACAAACTAAATCTATCTACATGATGCTTCTTGATCCAGCAGTCTTTGTTTATGTTGTATTTATAAGCTACTGGGTGACACGTGAGTTTATCTTCATTATTATACTTTTTGTTTTGTTGAAAGAAGAGAAGTGTTTAATAAATATGTCAATTCTCACATCACATCACCGTTACTTACGAGTTACCTGGTTGGCACGTGTCCCCTCAGGTAAAGTCACTTCACAATGCTAATTTGAAATGATTAGTTAATGTATGTTCACTAAAAGTAAGTGTGAACGGCTGCTGCTCTGCTTTCAGAGAGGCTGATCAAATGAATGCGTCTGAAATGTCCTTTTTCCGTGTAACTCAATTAGTGGCATATAGATGAATGTAACTGAGTTAACACTGACGATCCATGAGGCGTTAATTGATCACATGAACTCAGAGTGGCTTGATCATTTCTTAATGATGAGTAACGTGCTTTGTACCTTTGTTATTAAGCGTTACCTGATTTCCTCCCTCTGTCAGTTTGGCCTTAGCTTTGTATGGTCACTGAAACGCAGGCAGGCGCTGCCCTCTGCTGGCTGTTTGACTAAACTGAAGTTTGGGAAGGGCCCTGACCCGAGGATGCTTTCGCTCGCCACAGAGTAGATTTAGCCGTGGTTAAACTGACCTGGGACCTCTCTGACTGCCTGGGATATTTAAGGAATGTTTGCGAGGTCAATAAAAATGGCATGGGAAGAAGATGTTAGTCAGCGTTTTTATGTGTGCAAGGCAGAGAAGGTTTTTCTTCAGCTTTGATGGCGCAATACAGGTCAACTCTGCATCTCGTTTAGGGACGTTTTGGCATTAAAAAAAATGCACTAGAAAAATTTCATTATGCTCCAAATCTGATTAATTACTCCTCCCAATATTCTAGGAAATAAAGCAGGGGGTCAAAATCCTCAGCATACCAAAGCTCTCGTGTTGGAAACCATATCTTTAATCAATTCAACCACGCCATAAATATCTCACAAGGGATGCTATAATGCACAACAGCATGGGAAGACACTGTTCGTCTTTTCTTTCAGATAATCAGATGCAGAGTCAGATTAGCTCCTAAAACGAAATCTTGAACATGTCCAGAATATAAACAAGAACCAGAGCTGGGCCTTAACTGTGCATAGTTTGTTTTAGTTCAGAGATTTGTAAAGATAATATAAAAGGAATAGATAATCAGAAGTTATGTTATCTTTCCTAATTTTTTTCAGAATAGATTTGACCTGTTAAAACCTCCCAGAATTAAAGACAGAACACCAGTTCTTTACGTTTGTTCAGTATTATTGGCAAACTGATCAGCTGAGAGACACTGAGGCTACAGTACTTGTTTAGTCGTTTTCTAGCTGCATTTGCAAAAGCAGGATCTCTAAAATCTGAGTTTTAACCCAGCATTGTTTTCAAAGTTTCATGGAAGGAAAAAGACAAGAAAAAGCAGACGGAGGAATGTAGAGCTAAAGAAAAGAAGAAAGGAAAGACAACAGGAGGGTAAAGGAAGTAAGAATGAACAGAATTTTAACATCAAGACTAAAGAGTCTGCAGCCATGCTAGCAGCTCTGTGAGGCTGTACTTTGTCTTTGAGCTAAATGCTAACATCAGCATGCTAACATGCTGATTTTTAGCAGGTATAATGTTTAGTGTGTTAGCATGCTAACCTTAGCACTAAACACAAAGTACAGCTGAAACAGATGGGGATGTCATACGTTTTGCAGGTATTTAGTCATAAATCAAAGTATCTGACATATAAGTGTTCAAATTTTGACCTGATGGTGGCGCAAGATGAAAAGTTAGGGAATCACCAAAGTCAGTAGGATTCATCCTCTGGGGAAAATGAATGTTTGTACTAAAGATATTTTGTTTTTTGACCAAACCAAAATTTGGTTGTTTGGCTACAAATGTACTGATTTCTTTTGTTTAATGCACAGGTGGTTTAACATGTTCATCATGTGTTCAACACCTGCCACCTGCTGTTTTGGGGGTAGAAAACACTTAAAGGGGTTACTGGCATAATTAGCATACATGTTTTTGTTGATTTAAGGTATGTGACATTTCAGTTTGACTTTCCTCATGTAACCTGTGAACTCAGTAATACTTACAATAAGTATTAAACAAACAGGGCAATAATGAACATTTTTAGAGAGCAGGGTCAAATCAAAATGTAAAAAAAATAAGTTAAGATCAGATTGTCTTAACTTTCGCACCTGAAGTCAAGACTTGAGACTTTTTTCTGACTTGGTCCCACCAATGCATCAAACTGTGGTTTTAACAATTATATATGATTATAACTGGATGTATATTGCTTACAGAAATGTGTATTAAGAGACTTTATACTGCACTTCTTTGCGTTTCACTTTTGTGCGCATTAAAAGGACTCGACATTCACTGTGGCTGTTTTCTTGCGCTCTGACAAACATTTCTGTCTTCAGTGGAAACAGACGTCTTTACATCATGAGGTGAAGATGCATCTCAAAAATCAAGAGTAAGATTTTCTAATTTTTGCACCACTGCACTTTATAGCCTACTTTTTCTTTTATTTCTGCTTATTTTGTCTAAAGCTTCATCAAATACAATTAAATATTTTCTAGATTCTAGAAAATACCTTATGTTCTGCAGTTAGAGAAGCTAATAAGTAACTTAAAGGCATTTCTGGCATAAAGACTGAGAAACACAGCAGCCCAGATACGTTTTAAATACAGTAAATAAAAGAATGATTAAATGCATATAATATCTGGGACTATAATCAGTTAATAGATCCAATGCACCATAACCAACAAGCATTTTTATCTCATGACAATTCTATCTGAATACTTTGTGCGTGGCATCTCCAAATTATGTCATTCGTAGCCACTTTGAGGCTTATAACAATATTGTGGTGTAACGGATTAGATTTTAAAAACTCACGAATAAAACAAACCACAAAAAGTCCTGATGCACAAAGTTTATCTTGGCTCTGAGTTTCTAATAAGAAGTGATGGTGAAATCCAGAGCTGTGTTTTTGCAATAAATCTTCCTCTCGTTTTATAAACACAGGGGACTTTCTCAGCTGGTCCAGGATGAAAAAAAAAATCAATTAGAAGGAGGTGAATGATGATGTTAAACTCCGTGGGGAAATGGGAGCAGGTTGTTAGCTTGGCTTGCACTTGAGTTGCATCATCATCTGAAACCCACACCCAGCTCTGGTTTACTGTTTCCTACTAGTTTGTTTGATCCACCATCATTTTCTAACCAGCTTTACCCCTGTGCTGAACTGCTATCGCTGCATGACACATGATGTATACTCGTTTAAAAGATGGGGCTCCTGCTCAGGTCACCAAGTTAAAGACTTTAAATATCATTTTAAAGCTGGAGTGCTGGACTTTTACATAAAAACGAAGGTCTGTTACATTCAAGTCGTTGCCAGACAAGTTCACACAGTGCTGATTCAGCCGATCACCTCCAGGTAAATCTCTCTGTGTGTCTCAGTATACCGGAGTTTTTAAATCTGGTGTGTGTGGAGACATTCCTGCTAAAACCAGAGCCATGAAGAGAGTCGCATCAACAGAAGTTCAAGGTGCTTGATGGTCACATGACTGATAGTTCTCTCTACACAGCGTACATACAGGTTTTCAAGAGTGAAATTCAAGCGCTTTTCAAGCACTTTCAAAGTACCTAAACCAAAAATGTCTAGACTCTCGAAGCCTTTATCGTCACATCTAATTTGTTACTATAAATGCCAGGAGACAAACAAATATTAAGACGGGATTGTTTCATTTGAAATACTAAAAGATTTTTGGTTTACATGAGTGACTGTCGATGATGAAACACCAGATTATGTTTGAAAATCAAGCATTTTTCCAAGGAGTATATTCGAATTCAAGCATATCCCTAACCTTGAAAACATAACAGTTAAAATTAAGCATTTTCCAGACTTTCAAGACTTTGTACGAACCCTCTCTACATGGCTCTGGTAGCTACAGCAACTAGGAGTCTGGAGGAAAAACCTGAGAAGCTCCCAGAAAAGTTTCTGATGCTCCAGATAAAAAAAGAAACTGTGCGTTCAGAGGAAGGATCACAGTCAGAAACAGAAACTAACAGGGAGAACCATCGGTGCAGCTGTTCCTGGTTGGAGAGGCTGAAAGAAGAGCAGGGGCTGAGGGCAGACAGGATGTGGCCTTACTGCTCTTGGACAGGATGGTCTTTGGTATTTGGAGTAGGCTGTGCAGCCGTTACATTTACTTTACCTAAATAATGGATTATTGTCTTGGAACTGTGGAAAGTTGATGGGGGCGAGCTCCCCTGGTGGCAGATGTCAGTGTTTGTGTAATTACTCTCACTGCCAGAAGGGGGAGACAAAAGTTCCACAGCTTTAAAATGCAAAACAAAACTCTTGCATAAAAGTCAAAATTAGTTTCCAAAATATCTTTTTTCATGCTTGATATAATACTGAGTTCTACACAGTTTAACAGGTTGAGAGGAAAAACTTTATTTAAATTAAAACCAAAGCAGTGAGCATGTTGAGCACACACATATGCCAACAGGTACACAGTAGAAACACCTTAGCCTGTGTCTGACAGCTAAACATAACACTTGCAGCAGTGATACACAAGGAAACTTAATGACAGCATTGCCCTTTTGATTAACAATAAACGTCTTATTGTCAGTGAACATTTGATACCGTTTCCTCAGGCGGCACTCTGTATTGCTTATTGTAGCTGGAAATACTGACAATCTACTGTTATGTTACCTTGTGCATCACCACGTTTTAACGCTTATCAGCATGTCGTGATCACAAAGAAATACACACCGGTCGCACATTTTCTTTCAGACACCCTACACACACACACACACACACACACACACACACACACACAGCCAGATTATTCTACCCTTTGGAAACGTTCAGCATTTTGTTTTAATTAATTAAAATGTGTGTGAATTTAATGCTTGAAGAAAAAACAAACAAACAGCAACCCATGCACAAGAAAAAAAAAAACAGCAAACAAGATCAGATCGTGAATCCGGCGATAAAGGGGACATTCACTCTGAGGCGAGAGGAGGAAGAGGAGACGAGGAAGACAAGGAAGAGGGGCGGCTGCAGAGCACAGAGGGAGATAACAACGGGACAGTTTCTCAGTATTAAAACACCTTCTGAGGTGTGTTTGTGTGGCGATGTGGCAAAGGAGGAATTATTCACAGCATAGTTATTGATTGTCCAGTATCCGTGTGCTCTCCTTGTTGAGGATAGCAGTACGTGTGCAGAGCCAAAGTGGCGACAGAGTTTGGTCAGGTTGGACTGTGAAAGGCATGTCGCTCCTCTTTTCTCCAGAGCTTGGGGGCAAAACATATCAAGATCAAGATGCCAGCTGTTCTTTAACGCTAGCTTAAAAAAGGTACGGGGCTGGGAAGCAAGCACGGCTGCCGGGGGAAACATGACACATCCAACTCTGTCTGCAGCTTTTGGGTGGGGTTGCGTGGATTTTGGCCGCTTGAGGTGGAGAGCATTTTCATTCTAAAAAGATGACCAAACAGCAAGGTTTTTGGAGAAAGTGGCGTCTCCCTTGAGCAACGTTGGGAAGTAAACAAGTCAGAGGGCTAGAAAGGAACCAGAATACTGAAACACAGTGGTCGCTTTAGGCTGACGTCACATGTGGTGGATATATTGTCTAGTTTTCATTCAGATGCTGGAATGAAATTTTGCTGAAAGTGAAATTCTTCTATCCTCAAGTTCACACGTCCTTTCCTTAGCATTATAAAGTTTGGATGGCCCTCCTTCCCTTCCTGTTACATTAAAGTACACATAATGTCTCCTCTGACACCCCCCCCCCCCTCCTCCTCCTCCTCCTACCACCTGAAATTTAAGTCTAGTCTTTCTTCACAGCATGGCAAAACAGCCCCCCATAATCCTCCAAAACTGGCTCTCCTCCTCCTCCTCAGTACCGCCTTTGGCCGAGCGCTCTCTGTATCTGCGGTGTTCCCCTCCAGCAGTCCTTCAGCACCACCTCTACACCACTCTCCCACCCCCAAAGTGTAGTCTGTCCACTCTTACAGCATGGCAGTCTCATTCCCCAGCAATGCCCCTCCACCTTTCGCACCCTCCCCTCCGCCTTTCCAATCCCCCCCACCCCCTTTTCTCTCCTAGGTCCCGACAATCGCTGGGTCGTGGGCAGCGTCCGGCAGTGCGGCGTCCTGGCAGTGGTAGAGGAAGCAGTTGCCCCAGCAGCTGTAGCAGATGAGGAAGAGGGCAGCCAGGAAGACCAAGGCACAGATGGTGCAGGGCTTCCTCTCCAGCAAGAAGCTGAGCAGGTAGAAGCCCATGAACATGGAGTGGTTGAACCACAGCGCCGGGTTCAGCGGCTTGGGGATGAGCAGCACAGGGAGTAGCCACTGTAGGCAATACATTGTCTTTTTTTATAAAGGGCGTTGGCAGCGGATCTCTGTGGGGCTGGTGCAGCTCAATCCAGACTCGTTTGAGGTCTTTGAAGGAAGAGGATGTGGCAGACTCAGGATGTTGGTGAAACAGACCTTAGCAGATGGCAAGATGTGGGAGAATCGTCCTATCCGACAGAGCTGGGATGATGCAGGAACAGGTCAAAGAAGCCAGATGTTGTCAGGTCATCCCTGGAGACAGCAGAGGACAGATGAGGGACAAGTCTGAGGATTTCAAATCTCAAATAAAGTCTGGTCAAACTAAGGCTGCAACTAACAATTATCAATTAACCGGTGGTCTATTTGGTGCCAGAAAATAGTGAAAATGCCTATCACAATTTCCTAGAGCTCTGGGTGATGTCGTTACATTCAATTCATTATCACAACCTCATAACGGAGCAGCTGGAAGTAGGGAATGTTTTTATTTAAAACTGACAAACGATTATCAAAATAGCTGCCGATCATTTTTCTGTCAAAAGACTTATCGTTTCAGCTCTAGATCGAACACACTTACTGTGACTGTAGTACTGCTACCATTAAATGACTATTTTAATATACATACAACAACTAAGCGTGACTATGTTTGCATAGACAGTTCTGACTCTATATACAGTAATATAGTATGTTGACAAAGCTAATATTTTTAGAGCTAGCTAATCCATACAGTCCTGTTTACATGTAACGGAGCAAAGCCTGCCAAAATGGGAGTTTCATTCTAGAGCTGAAACAAGTACTTGATTAAATGATTGATTTTGATTGATTAAAAATCAATTAGCAAAAGCAAAAATGCCAAACAGTCTCTGGTTTCAGCTTGTTCTTAGACTTTCATGACATCAAACTGAGTATCTTTGGGTTTTGAACTGGTTTGTTGAAAAACCAAGCAATATAATAATATATCCCCAGATAATCCTCAGATTCATTGATAATAAAGAAGAATTGTTAGTTAAGATAAGAGAAGCCTTTATTGATCCCCAGGTGGGAAATTCAAGTGTCGCAGCAGCACAGAGCCAGAAATAAGTACTGATAAATAGAGAGAAGAAGTATATAAAATAAAAATAAGAATATAAATAAAAACAGAAACTATACAAGAGCAATTAAACTCAAACTTACAAGGAAAGCAGTATACATACATTACCCACAAACAGTGTTGTGCTTATACCAAGTCTACTAACTGTCTCATCTCAAGTAAACTAAGTGACACCCCAGCATGAGAGGGCCAACATTTCATTCAGCTCTATATTTACATAAATGAAAGACGATACACTTGAAGTTTAAGATACTCCTTACACAATACCTCACAACATTAGAGTTTCCCCCGCACCAGTGAGCCTCAAACCCCATCTTTTGCTACCCGGAATAACCCGCCCTTAACACTATACTTAGAGCCACTCCTTTAATAGGTTCACATGACTCTAGATTTAGCACAGACATCACATTTGTGGATATAAATAGACTTTGTAATATATATATAATCCACCTGACATGCAAGTTAGTCAGGATAATGTGAAAAGATTTCAGCCGTGTAACATTACTGTGTGGTATAGCAGCTACAGAGTTAAGGCCATTGTCCCACACAATAACACAGACGTGAGTAATCAGTGCCCCAGCCCATGTTAATGACTTCCACAAAGTAAACTATGTACATGGGTAACTTCCTTGTAAGGGCCTGATACTCGTAATTTAGCCGCTCAGCTAACATTAACTAGCTACGCACTAAGCAAACCCATGCTGTTATACGGATGTGTGACGGCTAACATAAAGTATCTAACTACATTTAAAGTACTGACTTCGACTGAATCAAATTAAACAAAACAACTGACGGCAGGAGTCTAAATCTCGTTAGAGGCTAACGTTAAAGCAGCTGGTATCAACGAGAAAACTGGCTGCGGCTGGATGAAGGCAGGAGTTACTGTCAGTTACAGCTGCTAGCATTTACGCACTGCCTTATGTCTAGCTTACCTAACTTTGCAGCACAATCATGTCGCTGTAACTAACTAGCGCAGGTATTACCTAGTTAGCAAGCTTGTTGGGTTAAATTGGCAAACATTCAGTTGGACAACTTGCGTTCACTTGCAGTTGTGACCAATGTAGCTTGTTAATACTAAGCTAAGTTATAACGTTAGAGCAAACAGTTAGATAGGATAGGTTAACTAACTGTTTAAAAACGTTACACGGACTGTCTCTTTACTTGGCGCTAAGGTGACTGACCAATCTTAATGCTAGTTGACAGGGAACGACCAAAGTATCTAACGCTAACCCATTCTCCAGTGTATGGGCAGAAGGGCAAAACCAAACACCATTCAAAAATCTACCAATTTAATGTTGCCAGGCTTGGAAGTGAAAGCCCAAGCATCATGAAAAGACTCAAACACATTTTAAAGCCTGATGGAGTCGCTCATTACTTCGGTCTACTGCACGTACAACAAACATAATTTGTTATATAGTAATTTTAACACTTAAAATGGCCTCATCTACAATCGCCTTCCACAAAAATACATCGCAGTGGGCGGTAACGTTAGCTAGCAGTGTGAGCCAGTTCTAAAAGTAGAACGTTTTAATATGAATCATTCTGCTCGGTGGTGGTACTCTCGGTTTCTGACAAAAACATTTCAGTCGGGGGTTTACATCACGTTTTGTAAGTTATAAGCAATGCCACTGTAAACCGCCAGCTTGGAACAGAGTGTTGCATTAACATTTTCGACGAAAGAACTAACGTTACACGTACTGTAGGCTAACTAGCTAGCTAGGTTAGCTTGAAAAACAAAAGATTTCGCGAATGTATTGTTCCGCCGGCGAATAAAATGCAGCTAGCTGTCAAAATGACACAGGTTGACGTATTTATAAAAGTTGGTGTCTGTGTTTCAATGAATATGTAAAAAAATGTGCACAAACCTGACATCTTCCGGGCTCATTCTCAGCAGAGAGAAACCACCAACACCATAGCTGTCTCAACACTGACTGCGTACGTAGATGCTAGCTAGCAAATCAGCTACAACAAACATTGGCGTTAGCTCAAAGGACCCCTGGCGCAAAGCTGATGCCGAACAATGAGGTTTGGAAGACTGTGGTCTGCCTGAATACATTTAACTTCACTTTAGCAGGGTTTATCCACCAATGAGTCTTGAAGCCCTTATGTAGTATCAGCTTTTCCCACCCAGTGACCCCGTTTTTAGTTCGTCACATCATGAGAGTTTTCAAGTTGTTAACTACATGAATTTAAAAGAGCACAAATGGAGCCCGACACAGTCTTAAAAATCTGATCAACAATACCTGATTTCATAGGCAAGTCTGGATTGAGTGTGAGGTGTACAGGGCACACAGCAGATTACACATGGCAGCTTCATTATATGCACAGAGACCATCCAGAATGCCTATGCTAGAATAATACTGCCTGGTTTCAGTTTGTCTGTATCTTAGTTTGTGGTAATTTTATTAAACACTACTTTAAGGTAAAGGTCTTAAAGGATAAGTGTAGGTTATTCCCCTGTGTCATAGACCTCCATTGTAGTCCAAAAATTATGAAAAATACATCAGTGAGCCACACTGTGTGAATGGGTGACATCCCTAATTCCAATGAACATGGGCACTGTAAAGAGGCTTTTCTCAATTTTTGTAAATTATATGGAGATGTGCAGACGTTGAGGTCAATACAACAAATGGTCCTTAGGGGAAACTATATAGTTCTTTCTGACAGTCACAGCTCATGCATTAGAAAAGTGTTTTTCAAACATTCAGTGTTGAAGACAGATTCCACACAGCCTTGTAAGTAGTTGGCAAGCTTGTAACTGTTGTTTCCATTCCTATCATTTAAGATATGTTATCAATTTGCTTGCAGAATCATGATGCAAACTGCAAACTTGCACAAACTCGTATCTGAAAAGGGCAGGAAGCCAGTGCAGCTGTACTCATCTCAAACTGTAAGCTGTACAGACAGGAAACCTTGTTTAAAATGTAACTTTTTCAACATAACTAAACTAAACTGAAACTGCCAAAACTTCATGATAAAACATTTATGCACAATTATTGAAATTTTGAGAAAGAAAATCTAGACCCAATTATCCTGGAGCAAGAAATGACAAGAAATCACATTTTCTCCAAACTTTATTTCTCACATTGAACTTATTACACAGACAACCAAAAGAGTGAGTTAGTATGCGATTAAAATGCATATAAATAGACATACAAAAAAAGTAACAGAAATGAAATACCTGGGATGAATTAATGAACACTCAACAAAATGTTGGACAAAAACCTGGTTAAAAATCTTACCAGGAAACTAACCTTGTAATCTTTATCGAAACAAAGGGTCGCTTGTTTTTTGCTACAGTTGAATCCCCATTGACTTGCACTAGCACCGCTAACAAATGCAAACACACGAGGCTGCCTTAAAGCGTTCAGTTGATTTCTAGCAACAAAAAGCCACAAAATGTCTCCATCAAACTCTCTCATTCAGGCTTTCATCAAATAAAAGCAACAGAAGCTCTATGTTTTGTTATATTGGTGCTCGCTGCAGTGCTGAAAGCTACATGCTCATTTATTCTGTCCTCCAGTGGAGGACAAGGGGACTGTGTCCTGCCTGTATCTTGTGCTCTCAGAAACAGATAATCTACATCACAGGCAGTCATTTATAGGTATTCAGGATGGACAGCCATCAGTCCCCGCATGTCCCGAATGCTCCATAAATCTGCTTAGCTGACAAAGTGCATATCAATCAGCGTAGTTTATAGTGAAGCCATATACAGTATTGATACATCGAGAAAAGTCAGGGTAAAGAGCTGAAACACAGGCAACATCTTGATGAAATGCAGATGGGCAATACAACCTCTAACAGGAATGGAGACTGACAACTGCAGGAACAAGATCGTCGTAAAAAACAATCTGAATAAAAGTAAACAAACACAAAAAACTATGTTGAACATAGCTGCTAGCAATCGTCTATCTCCATTCCAGTTAACAGTTAACAGTGACTTGGGTCGGCTACCACGTCTTACTGAGAATCAGACAAAAATATCTCAAATTATTTCTGTCCATCTGATGTGTGATATTACTGTATGTTCTCTGACTGTTTGGTAACTAGCCAGTCTTTTATTAATGGCGCCCTGAACTTTTCAAGTCCCACTTTTGACGACTTGTGACTTAATTTGGACTTAAATGTTGGTTAGTCAGTCATGACCACAGTGACTCGGACATGACTGAAGTGACTCGGACATCACCATAGTGACTGGCGCATGAATGCAGCTTTGGACATGACTATAGTGACTTGACATGACCGTGCTGACATGGACACGACTGTAGTGACTCAGACAACATCATAGTGACTTTTACATGACTGTAGGAACTTGGCCATGACTATGGCATGACTGAAGTGACTTGGACATGATCGCAGTGACTCGAACTTGACTCGGACATGACTGTATTAATTCATACGTGACCGTATTGATTCAGACATGCCTGTAGTGACTCGGACATGATCGCAGTGACTCGAACTTGACTCGGACATGACTGTATTGATTCAGACATGCCTGTAGTGACTCGGACATGACTGTATTGATTCATACGTGACCGTATTGATTCAGACATGACTATATTGATTCAGACATGCCTGTAGTGACTCGGACATGACTGTATTGATTCAGACATGACTGTATTGATTCAGACATGACTGTAGTGACTTGGACATGACTGTATTGATTCAGACATGCCTGTAGTGACTCAGACATGATCGCAGTGACTCGAACTTGACTCGGACATGACTGTATTGATTCATACGTGACCGTATTGATTCAGATATGACTGTAGTGACTCGGACATGATCGCAGTGACTCGAACTTGACTCAGACATGACTGTATTGATTCATACGTGACCGTACTGATTCAGATATGACCGTAATGACTTGGACATGACTATATTGATTCAGACATGACCATAGTGACGAGGACGTGATTGTAGTGACTCAGACATGATCACTGTGACTCGAACATGACCTTATTGATTCAGACATGGCAGTAGTGACTCGAATTTGACTTGGACATGACTGTATTGATTCATACGTGACCATATTGATTCAGACATGAACATAGTGACTTGGACACAATTGGAGTGACTCGAATTTGACTCAGACATGACAGTATTGATTCAGACATGAGAGCAGTAGTGACTCGGGCATGATTGCAGTGACTCGGACTGGACTCGGACATGACTGCAATGACTTGGACATGACTGTATTGATTCATACGTGACCGTATTGATTCAGACATGAACGTAATGACTTGGACACGATCGCAGTGACTCGAACTGGACTCGGACATGACTGTAATGGCTTGGACATGACCGTATTGATTCAGACATGACCGTAGTGACGAGGACGTGATTGTAGTGACTCAGACATGATCACTGTGACTCGAACATGACCTTATTGATTCAGACATGGCAGTAGTGATTTAGACATGATCGTAGTGACTTGGACATGATCGCTGTGACTCGAATATGACCATAGTGACTCGGACACAGCTGAAAAGAATCAGACATGATCGTATTGACTTGCACATGGCCGAGGCGACTCGAACATGACCACAGTGACTCGGACATGTCCTTGGTGAGTCAGACTTAAACATTTAACATCAAAATACTGAAGACTTGGGGCTCGACTTGGACTTGGGGGTTTGGTGACTTGACTTCATCACTGTAACTAGCTATTTATTCATGCTTTTGACCTCTAAATGTTGCCCATGTGTCATAGCCTCAAGATTTAGCCAGGAGCATACAGCAGCCATTCCCACACTACTGAAAAAAGCAGATTAGGCTAGCAGGACATAAGTATAGCAATCACATGAGTGTACAGTAAACATCCTCAGCAGTTACAACCATTCCTATGAGCAAAATAGAGATATTTCAGTCACTGTGTATGTAATACATTTAACATGATGCAGCATTTTAATGATGATAGTCACTATTTCCAAGAGGAATCGATAAAGTGCCAAAACCTTTCTTTCAAAGTTGCTACAGGCTATACTTCCTGTTCATTGATTTGGAGGAGCAGCTAAGAGAAGTCGCTGTTATCTCCGGAGTCAGACGTCGGGGGAAAACCACTGACCATCTCTGAAGCTGTGATAACCTTTTAGGACATTCTTGATTAGACTTTACGAATTTCTTGCTGCTGTCAGCGATACTTTGCTGTGTCTTATGTGTAATCGACAGTGGTGGAAGAAGTACTTGTACCTTTTACTTAAGTAAAATTAACAATACCAAACTGGAAAAGCACTCAGTAGTAGTTTACATTCAAAACATTACTTCAGTAAAAGTACAGGAGTATTGGTAGAAAAATGTACTTAAAGTTTCAAAAGTAAAAGTACTTATGCAAAAAACTGGCTAACTACTTTATATACTGTTGGGTAGTTTAATCTATAATAAGGCATTATTTTTTGTAAGCTCATCACTTGTTTCATATGTAAAATATTCATTTGTACAGTAACTGGTAACTATAGCTTTCAGATACATGTAGTAGAGTACGAAGTATAAAGCAGCAGAAAATGGAAATACTCAAGTAAAGTACAAGTATCACAAAATTGTACAATACTTGAGTAAATGTACTCAGTTACATTCCACCACAGGTAATGAAAGTAAACAGTGTCTTGTTAATTATTTGTTTGCTATTATTTTAGTTTAACTGTTACCAGCTTGAGCCATTTTGTCAAAGAATTTGGATTAATGTAAAAGAAAATGTCGCAGCTGCAGATGCTTAAACTTTAAAAGCTCCTTTAAATTCAAACATTAGAGGGGGGAAAGTGCTCTATGCTATGATTGTGTCGCTAGTTTCATGTTTTATCCGTCTCATGCAACCACAGTGCAAGAAGCTAAAAGCATAAGGCACACTAAATGTAATGGTGACGTTATCTAACATCAAGTAGTGCTATGCAGCTCTATGAAATTCTCAACTTTCCCAATCAGAAGTCAAACTTTGTTAACCATTTCAAAAGGTGGACATCTTAAGAGATGTGCAAGTTTATCATCTTCCCATGAATTTAAATTTGAAGCCCACAGAACCTGACGTATACCCCAGTATCTAATATCCGTGATGATGTCAGTGACTCCTCCTGCTATGCTCCTTAATCCTAGCTTAACTCTGACTGGACAACACACCTATTACTCAGGCTTTATACCTTTTAAGTGTTTTAACTCCCATCAACTACTTTTTCTTTTCTCTCCCTTCTGTCTCCTCTCCTTTCTTTGTTCTCTTCTCTCTACCAAAGACATTTTGTATTCTTCCTCTTCTGTTTCCTCTACTGTCTTCTTCTTCTTCACTCCAGGCTCCACTTATCATCTGTCTATCAAAGACGCCCATCCTTCATAACCTGTCTCCTCTTCCTCTTCGGCCATCAGAGATGTGTGTCTTGCTCCTCTTCGTCCTCCTCAGTCGCTGCTTGATTGACAAACACCTGAAAAAAAAGAGGGATGAGAGGCTTCATGCTGTTGCCAGGCAGAATAAAATTAGTTTTCCCAAAAGAAACAAGACAGCAGATTGTTTTCCACTAAACCTTTCAGGGTTTTCCAAACCACTGCCATGGCTGCTTGGACTCATTCATTCATTCACCATCCATCTGTTTTGTTTTTATTCATCCAATCACCTGCCAGCGATTGCTGTCCTCCCCACCTCCTTCTCCTCCGCCTGCGAGCCCATTGGTGCTCGGCTTCTTCTCCTGCATCTCAGGCTGGCTGTCATTGGCCACGTCCAGCGTGGGGTTGTCGTGGCAACCGTTCTCCACAAAGTGAAGTTCCTCAGCACGGAACTGCGAGGTAAAAGAGCACTGAAGGATTACAGGTGCGTCTGTTTTGTCCACCTGTATGTAAGTGCATTTACTTCTTCTCACCACACATACCGTGTTTCCTCAAATAGAGACCGGGGCCTTTATTTACCTGAACTGCAGAAGGTAACAGGCCTTTATTTCTAATTCCCTCTCTTTGAGTATAATTGGTCATATTTTAGTACAAAGCCTTGTTTTGATCAGCTGCCATTTGCCCTGTTAAAGTTACTGCATTACACTGTTACTCAACACTTCCTGTATCAGTTTCAAATTAAAAGCCCTCTAGCGTTTCAGTGGATAGAAACTCTTGAGGCCTTTACACACCGGAGGCATTTTTCGTGGGATTAATTCGCACGTCAATATATTTTTTCGAACTGTTGTTTTTGCTTTCACAAAGGCGAACATTATGCAGCGAAAAAGCGACGTAATATTAATAATAACGAGGTCGATTTTTCTGAGCTTTCACACGGCAAATAAAGGCATTAACCAAGCACGTTGTATGGAAAGGACGTCACATCACAACTCCGGACCTGTTGATTGTTTGTGTTTCTCATCACCCTGTATTATATGACAAAGGACACAAAAATTAAAAAGACATTAAACTCAACGTGTGGAGCAGCACCGCCGGATGCAGGATAGTGAGGAGATTATGTAGTTTACTTTTGGATGTAGTAGAGTAAATATTCACAGGAGAGTATTTCGCATTTTCGTGTTGTTTATTCGTTACGTCCGCGGTGTGTAAAGACCTTTACCCTTCATTTCTTACAAGGCTTTTATTGTGAACATTTGCAGGAAACGTGTTGTGCATTGACTTGCAAGGCTCCCGCACGGCTCTTAAAATGTAGCTACTGCCATCTTGTGGCGCTTGTACGTTACTACAACATACAGTTTAGCTGAGAAATCAGACAATAACACAACAAAGTGTTGAAAATAGCATGATTATATTGTTAAATTTATTAAATTAAAGCGATGGAAATATAAATTATGCTTACTGTAGTTGGCATGCACATAATATGACAACCACTGGGAGTTTATCCACCCTACATTGGGGGCCGGACATTACTGGAGACCCGGCTTTCACTTGACCACCGGTTTTTATTTGAGGAAATACGATATTACATAACAGCAGGGACAGGTGTGTATGTGCTCATGTGTGTGTGTGTGTGTGTGTTTACCTACCGTAGTCTTAGTCGCAGGCAGTCGTCTCTGCCAGCAGATGTATATGAATCCAGATGTGATGATGACCATGCAGACGGAGCCGATGATCACCAGAACCACAAACAGCTTCCCGTAGTCGCTGCGCGTTTGACTGGGCCGAGACTGGCAACTACTGGCCGCACTGTAGTTCTGGATGCCCACCTGATGAAGCAAACACACACAGTCACACAGTACACACACATTTTCCATCGCAGAAAACACATAGAGCACAAACCTGTTTTCATGTTTGTGTTGATGAGCAGGGTTGGCATTGTTTCTTTAAATTTGTACAGTTATACTTGAACAGTTCTCCAAATTATTACCATTTACTTACAGATATTAGCTCATATTTGAGATGTAAAGGTAAGTTAAAAAAATCACAGTTCAGAAACATTATGTAAGGTTTGAATACAAAACAAGTTTCTCCTGTTAGACTTTTTTTGGTTTTTTTTGTTCTTTTAACAGGAAAACGCAGTTATTTTCCTTTTTGATGCCTACAAAAAACAAAATTCTTCCCTGTGTTTTTGTTTTCCAGATCAACCTTTAGTCTATACAAATGCCCTAAATTGATATCAACTGATTCCGTTGATAGTAAGTTAATTATTAACACAGATTAAATTATAAAGTTTTATTTGATCTTTACTGATAATCAGGTTCAGTGTTGACATTGGCGTAAACCCTAAAGAACGCCCACACGTATTTAATATTTGATTCCTTAATGTGTGAAAACAGACCAAGTGTCCAGCAGGCACTTTGTGACTGGGACTTGGTTCCTGCAGTTGCTTTATAACTAATAAACCAGTTTTTAAACGTTTTTAACCTCTATCACATTTAGATCAGCTTTCTAAAAAATATTCCAAACTCAGGAAGGAAGCTGCGTGTCTTTTCTTTAGGAGAAGAAATCAATGAAATGATCTTTAAGCCTGTAAATTCCACATGCATTAACAGGAAGGTGTAACACAATGTATTTTATATGAGCAGAAACCTTGTAATTTCTGATTTCATTTGTTGTTAAGCATGTTGTAACGCCTACATCTGGAGATATGCAGACGGTAGTAAATATGTTTTTGGACGTTATTGGACAGTGTACCTTATTCAGAACTTTCCTGATCTCTCCCAGCATGCCCAGTACGTCCTTGGTAGCAATCACTCCTGGAAGACACAACACACGTGGAGCAATGTTAACTCTGAAAGCCAACACCAATGTCTGTGTGTGTGTGTTTCTAAGTGTATGAATGTGTGGATGTGTGTGCTAAGAAGCTCTTTTGATATCACACTCCATGGTGGCTGCTGAAAATAACTGTATGTGACGTCAAACCGTCTATTTTTGTCAATTTATCCAAAGAAATAAGGACACTGCTCCAACATGTAGCTGCTTTTATGACAGTAATCAAAATGTTTCAGGGTGCAGTCTTCAGTCAAGGTTAAAGTGAGTATTGAGGTTAGTTAAATTTAGAGGACACGTTTAAGCAAAGGAGTAATTTCCACTGGGGAAATGATCCCCCCCTCACTTTTTAAAATCCTCCAAACATTATTGTTTAAGGCTGATTTTCTTACTTTAGTCTCTCTCAACATTGTCCTGCTGTCCAGATGAGACAAGATCTGAGTGGATAAAAAATGTTGATCCTCTGAGTTACCTTAATAATAAGCAGCAGCGAGTGTTTTTTTTTTGCTCTGGGTTTCGCCTCTCAGGCTACTTACAGGCTGCCCTACCTAATTGGTGAAGGTATGTACCTGCAGACACGCCTCAGGGCTGAAAAAAGGGTACAGCCGAATATGTTTTTCGGTTGTTTTTTATCTACAGTTGGGCCTAATACTGCCCTAAAAAGATTTTTAAAAAGATAAAAATCATTTTAAGAAGATTTACATAGATAGATAGATAGATAGATAGATAGATAGATAGATAGATAGATAGATAGATAGATAGATAGATAGATAGATACTTTATTGATCCTGAGGGAAATTTAGGCATCCAGTAGCTTAAACAACACATACAAAACAGACACAAGAATATAAGAATAAAAGCACAAAAACACAGCTGGTTAGTGTAAAATGTCCTCACAAGTGTACTAATGTAATACAGAGAATGTGAATAAAGTTATAATAGTTGAAGCATTTGTTTTATGAATTATAAAGAGAACGGTGTGTGTGTGTGTGTGTGTGTGTGTGTGTGTGTGTGTGTGTGTGTGTGTGTGTGTACCATTCTCAGATGCCACGTTCATCAGCAGCTGGTGTTGCTGGTGTGTAGGCTTGCTGAGGTAGAGTACCCATGATCCCTCGGGGCTGTTCATTCTTCGAGCAAACACTCGCTCCATGATCTTCAACAGCCGAACGCCCTGGTCTACACGAAACTCCTCCTGTCACACACATTTTTCTACAAGTCAGCGCTTGATTTCCCTGCAGATGTCAAAATGTTTTTCATCTCTCTCTCTCTCTCACACACACACACACACACACACACACACACAGCTGAACACAAATATGAGTTCACAGACACGAAAGAACAATGTGATTTCTACTTCTTTTAGAGGAGAGGAAACAAGAGAAGAGGTGATATAAGAGCGCATCCATGTTGCCGTAACAACCATAAGGTCACTGCGGTGGTGGTGAGGGTTTGTGTTGTTGCCATGGCGATAGACGCCACACACACACACACAAAAACAGACGGCCTCGAGCAGTTCTGTCTGTAAAACTCAACTGAAGTCCTTCATCTTTTGTTCTGGCTCCGACAGCGTGGGAGAAAATCTGGCTGCTCAAAGACATTCACATCTGCATTAAAAACTAGGACGACTGGCGTTGATCTTGGGGAGAATAAATGAACAGAGGGTGATGAGAGTTGGACCATGGTTGGCTTAAAGCAGGGGTGTGCACAAAACCTCGTCCAGCCACATCTAAAGGCAAGTGTTTATAGGTGATCGATACGGGCACACTCGAAGGCGGGGCGGCAAGCCGGCCGTTGCAGACGTCTCTGTAGCACCACAATGCTTCATTTATTTAAAAAAAAAAAAAAAGTTATGTTGTGACACATTTTACCTTTATGAAAGAATTTCAGCTCCTGCGATTTGGATATTGCATTTGGCCAAATTGCGATTTCTTTAGCTACAACACTTGTGCCATGGCTACTAAGCACAGGATGACAAGGTTCAAATCATAATCCATTTTGTTTAAAGTCACTTTAACTGATGGTAAAGTTTGTTTCCGTGAGATTTATTATCTGGTAACGCAGCACTAAGCAGAAGTACTGTTACTATGGTTACCCACAGATCATTATACATTGTGCACTGATTCAGAACAGTGTTTTTACTGTTGACTGGACCTTTGTTTGTGGTGTCCCTTTACAACTAACAATTAGCCATAAATGTTGCTTCTTATTTAATCACATTTAGCATCATGGCTCTGGAGCTTTAAAAATAATTTTGTTGCCAATCCTCTTCCACTTATTTCCATGATTGTTGAAGTGCATTTACATCATAACTGTATGAAGTTTTTCAGTTGCTAATCACAAGCAAATCACGCACAGTTCATTAATAAATCACATTAATATCACAAATGAATCATGTTAAAATGCTACACGCTGCACCTTTAATTTGAATTTTGCGTCCTTGTACTTACACAGTTCAAGTTTTGCGTCATGTTGAGGATGACATAACCGCGTCCAGCCAGCTCGCTCCAGTCTACACACACCACCTGAAAGATTCAGAGTTACTTATTATTACTATTATTATTATTATTATTATTATTATTATTATTATTATCAAATGTTGATGTTTCTGGGTCGTCCTGTGTCTGTGCATACATGTGTGTATGGAAATGTACCTGCTGAGCCTCCTCCAGCTCATCGAAATCACTGTCCGGTAAGAAGACCTCTGTGACCCCACCTCCCTTGACCTCTGACCTCTGGGTCGGCAGGGACGTGGTCTTTTCCAGCCAATCCCAGGACGGGTCGGTGAAGCCGATGGTGGTGGAGGGATCTGTGGTGAGCAGGATGATGTGTTGGATTCCTGTTTCCTCTTCCTCTGTCTTTCTCCATTTCTCCTCCTCCGCCTCTTCACTTCTGTCTTTCGGTCTAACCCCTTGAGGGAACACAAAAAGAATCAATTCATAATGCATTTATTTAATTGACTGCTCACTAAGCCCCTCCCCCCTTAGTTACGACGTCTTCCCGATCAGTTTACAGTGATAACGGTGGCAGATTTACCAGCGAAATTCATAGTCATTTTTGAAACAATCGGTCCTTGATTTCCAAAAGAAAAAGACAAAGACACAACTGTCACTGGCAGATTTTATCAGCTGCAGCTAGCTGGCTAAATAAGCTAAAGTTATCTCCTTGAGTTGGTTGAAAAAGTTGTCTCCGGTTGACTTTTTAATGTTTCCAGCTGACTCGTTTTAAAACAAGAGGTCTTAAATATGCTCTTGATGGCTATATGCATGATACTGTGCTAAAAGACTGAGGCTAAAGCTAATAAAGAAACAGCATTGTTCTTATAGTGTAGTGCTAGTTAGTCCTTGTGTTATAAGTATATAACATAAGGAAAAATGTAAGATCAGACTGTTTTTTCATTCTAAAGTAACCCTGTTTGGCTGCTTAGCTTAGCTTGTATTTTCAATCAATATGTTTTCACTCCTAACATTACAAGAAAATCCAATAAAGAGCAGGACAGAGCCGCTAACATTAGCCTAAACTCTGCTAGCTTCCAGGACACAGTGAGGAAATAGTGGATGTTCTAGTCGTGAACAGGGCTTTTTACGTAATAATTATAATTTTAACGTAATATGTAACTCCACAAACTAATGCGGGTAATTAATCATACACTACCTCTTAGCTTTGTAACGTTAGCTTACCTCTGTATGCAGTAAGCTAATTAACCGTACATGCTAACGATTGCAGCTAGAAACCCAAAGCCTGACAGGTCTGTTGTGCCTAGTTACGGTTGCTAAGCTATGATTGGACAATTTTGGGGGAGGGGTTTATGAAATGACTATATTAGTCCCAACTTTATTCTATAACGTTATCGTTATTATTTAGTGTTCTCACCTTTGAACTCATGTTCTCCCTGGTCCAGCTCCTCCTCTTCCTCCACGCTGGGCTGCAGGGGCTCTCTGCTGGGAGCCATGCCAACCTCTGGTACAGTGGGATTCTGGGTAAATGCGCCTTTGTGTGCCAGGCCCGTTTCTTCTTCTTCTTCCTCCTCCTCCTCCTCCTCCCTCTCTGTGTCTTCATCCTCTGTCTCATCTGCAGTGACAAACCACAGATAAAAACAAAAGCAGCAGATGCCCTTCATCTTCATCTTCAGCATTTTTCTGATGTAATGTTGATTCTAAAACAGGAATTAATGTCAGTTTTTGCTTTGGATTTAATTCATAGGTGTGTTGTGTTTCTGGCATATGTAGTTAAACAAGACTAGCGCTGTGTCCCAAATCGCGTCAAAGGTTGCGATTGTCTTTTCCGGTAAGTGCACAACAGCAGTATTTGATTTGGGACGACACTACCCTGTCAAAATTAACGCACTACACAGTCAGTGTACACAGTGTACTGCATGTACTAACGGGAGTACACGATTTGAGACACAGCATCAGAGTCTCTAGCCATGCTAGCGTAACAACAATGTAGCAACAGCAAGTGAACGGATCACTGTTTGAATGTACAACGGGAAGTGAACGCATCACCATTCAAATGCACTTCACTATGTTCAAAAGTAAGTGAACGCGTCACTGTTCAAATGTACAACAGTAAGTAAATGCGTCACCGTTCAAATGCATTTCAGTATGTACAACAGTAAGTAAACGCATCACTGTTCAAATGCACTTCAGTATGTACAACAGTAAGTGAACACATCACTGACGTTCGGCTCTGATTCTTCAGATCAGTGTGCGTTCAGTCTGTTTGTGGTCCAAGCTGTTACATTTAGTTCAGTGCAAAACAGAGTTATCAGATTGTGATTTGCTGCCTTTCAATAGGCTTTTAACGAGGAAGTAACGAAGCTAAGTTAATAGATATTTTCACCTGGTGTACCTTTTGTATAACTTCCCAGCAGCCCAAAGTCTGTGCCTGTGTCGGTCTCAGGGGTGGCAGTTCCTGCAGCGTCTCCAGCTGCAGCAGCAGCAGCAGTCGAAGAAGAAGTAGCAGTAGATGTTGTACTGGTTGTAGTGATGGAGGAGTGAAGGACTCCATAGCCACTGGAGTGACCATCTTCCTCCCCCTCTGCCTCCCACAGCTCTCTTTCTAAAGGACCCACCTGTATGGGAGACAAGTTATAGTCAAAGGTGACATTTCCACTCAGGACTGGAGGAGGTGATGTTCTCTCTGACGGTCCCACTGCCATAAATCAGACGGGAGAAGCTCTGAGTTGATTAAAAATCCTGATACATTCATCTAGATCATCCTTCATATATCGCCAAGCAATCACCTGAGCATTATTAAGCTTTGCGAGCCTGGTCTTCTGATTGGTGGAGCTTGTTGGGGCTGTACGCAGCCTGGAAGGAAGTTCTGCAGACACTAATCAGGACTCAAAAATCTACTCATCGTCACCTGCATATTTATGGAAAAAAAAAATATATATATATATATATATTTTGCTTTTTTTATCAATCAAAGCTAAGGCAGCAGAACTCAGTGTTCCTGTGACAAAAACTGATTTTTAGTGACTAAAACTACAGGATACTTCAGTCTTGAAGTCTTTGCATGCTTTATTTATTTAATAATATTTATATTTTTTGGTAGGTTGTGGTAAGAGATGTAAATATAACATTATATCCGTGTCTCAGTTCTATAGTAGTATAATTTCTAGTGTTAGTGCATGAAAGATTCAAAAATTTATGCCACATTTCTTTGTTTTTTGTTAGACTGTTAGACTAAGAAGGCACAAGGATCAAGTTTTTTATAATGTGTTACTTGTGAAGTTAATATAAATGTAAATAAATAGCATTTCTTTCTTTTTTTTTTTTTGTCTGGTTGTGCATCCCCAGACTTTATTGTGTCCCCACAACTTCTGAAACCAAACCCACGCCCTTGATAGTGGTAGAAGTAATAGCAGTAGTCGCAATATTTGTAGTACCGGTGCAGCGGTAGTAGAAACAGTTGTTGACGGTGGTAGAAGTGGTACTAGTGGTAATGGTGGTTCTACTGTATATTATAATAGCTTAAGTAGTAGCAGTAAAGTAACAAGACTCGTGAGTATGCTGCCTTTAGTTTGTAGATAGAAGGTTTAAGAAAAAAAAATGAGAAACAGCCGTTATCAACATGTTCAACGCTGTGTCAGTTAATCCCATTTGCCCTGTCGATATGGGCCAACGAGACACCGCTAATCACATAAAGCTGTTAAAGGCTAATTAAACTATTCAGTGCAAGGTTAGTGGGTGAGCCCTGGATTACATCTGATTCACTGCGATCCAATTAAAGTCAAACTGCAGCTGATTACTTTTTCTTTATTTACGCTGCCTTCAAACTTCAAACACAGCAGTGATCCGCCTTGTAGCCGAATCTTGAAACTGTCAGCTAGTCTTAACACTTGACGAAATAAAGGCCGAGGTGTCCTCGAAACAAACTAATTCATGCAGTGTTGTCACGTCTGTTTATACCTGTTCCAAATGGCCACATGCGAACATGAATGCTGTCATATAGAGGGGCGGCGATAATTGCTCAAATGGGAATAACAGTTTAAGACATGGTGTTGCACTCGTCTGGACACCGTAAAGTAACGGGGATTAACATTATAGCCAAACATCTGTTTTAAAATCACTGCACTGGCTACCTGTTAGCTTTAGAATTGATTATAAGATTCTTTTATTGGTCTACAAATCACTAAATGGTCTAGCTCCTGACTACCTGTCTGACATGGTTTTAAGATATGTAGATCCCTCGGTTCCTCTGGTAGTTGTCTCTTGGTTGTTCCTATAGGGCCCAGTCTAAGACCCACAGCGGGGCTGCTTTTAGCCACTACGGCCCCAGCCTGTGGAACCACCTTTTGGAGGACCTGAGGGGGGCAGAGAGTCTGGATATCTTTAAAAGAAAACTTAAAACGCACCTCTTTAGCTGGGCTTTTATCTAGTGTGTGTTTATTTTGACTTGCACTTTTACTGTTTCTTCTTATTTCTGATTTTATTATTAGTTTTATTATATTAAACTTCATCATTTTACTTTTGAACTCTTTTCATGTTCAGCACTTGGAGTTGCATCTGATGTATGACTTGTCTATATAAATAAAGTTTGATCGATTGATTGATTGAAAAAAGAAGGCTCTTGCGCTGTGTGCGCCGCTTTGCTGCACTCAGGATTCTTGGGGCAAATGTCTGTACAGCTAATGTAAATAAAGGTTATATATACAACTTATTAACAAACAGGGATTTGCAAACACTTAACGTTTTTGTAAGGATTGTTTCAGTATTGAGTATTATCGACCATTACAGTAATATATCAGTATCCATATCAGGGCATGTTTTTATGTGTCTCACCTCCAGGACCGGGGATGCACGGTGCTCCTGTAGCCCTGAATCCTGGATCTCAGCTGGGGGGGAGATGCTGGGCTGCTTGGAGCTGGAGGGGTGGAAAGATGGACTGTAGCCTGTGTGGCACAAAGAGACATGTCAGAAACACGTGTGTGTGTGTGTGTGTGTGTGTGTGTGTGTAAACATCTCATAAATAAACCTCTTGTCAGCCATTCCTCTTTCAACAGTTGTCATGCGGTTTTGACAGCGTGCTTGTAAAGACTCTGAGGAGATACACAGTAGTTGTTGAACGTTAACCAAATAATTAATGTATGTCTTTGTTAAAATTACAAAATGTTTATATTTTGTTAGTTAGTTCACTAGTAGATGCCCACTGAGCTTTGAATATGAAAAAGATATAAAGGAAACTGAACCAGAAAATCAGAAGTGCAGCCGAGGCTGATGGGGAATATAATAAACCAGAGTGTTGGACAAAACTGAAATTCTGACCTGATGATGGGACTAGATAAAAAGTCAGAGAATCACCAAAGTCATTCTTCCTGAGGGGTCCACGTAATAGTTGTTGAAATCCATCTGGACCAAAGTGGTGGACCGAGCAACCAATATTACCATCCCTAGAGCCATGCCGGCCGAAACATTATTTTCTGCTTGTTATCCAGCAGTGGATTGCATCTTCACAGGTATTTGGGTCTCACAGATGTCTATCTGACCAGAGAAATGAACATTTAAAACTAATATCTCCAGACTGTGCCGGCCACAGTCTGCTAGACGTAATGGTTGTCCAGCAAAGAAGAAGAGCACAGTGGAGCAGCACAGTCTGTAGAAATGTTGGATTTAAACTTTAGCGCTTTATCACTTCTGGCAGACAACAGACATCTGCAGGATCTCAAAAGTGTCTTTGAAGATGCAACCTCCTGCTGGATAGCAGCAGGAGTTTCCTAAAGTTTGCGTATGCAACCGAATCGTGGAGTAAAGCACAAAGTCTGAGGTCACAAATGGGGCTAATATGGCTGCCTGAGGGTGTACTGTGTGATGTCAACAGCCTCTATTGATTTGGTTCTGTGCGGAAGATCATTTCTACTAACCAATCAGAGCATCCAGATCTGGGGTTGTGTGGTTGGCCTCTAAGGCATCCAATACATGGACATCTGGATCGTCTGTTCCTCCTCCCCTCTCTTCTTCCTCTTCTCTGGCGTCTCCCCCTCTCCTCTCTCTGTCCTCCCCTGTGTCTCTCTCCCACTCGTCCTCTCCCCCTCTTCTCTCTCGGTCCTCTCCTCCCTCCTCGCCTCTGTCTCTGTCCTCCATGTCCGTTCCATAGAAGCCGGAGGCCTCCAGGGAGGCATCGCCAGCTCCTGGCCCACCGAGGAGCTCCTTCTCGGGGTCAGTGGAGACTGGGTGTCCTCTGTAGCTTTCTGCATCCTGGGGAACCGCGAGATGAACCATCCGCTGAAAGTATAAAGATATTTGGTCTGATTAACCAACGAGCTACAAAACAAATCATGATCTTATTACAACGGATTCAGAACTAAATATTTAAAAAGCTGAAAAAAGAGCCCATCTGTCATTGTTTCATCGTTTGTTTTGTCACATCTATCTCCGTATAAATCACGTTTTGTCTTGATTCACAATTATTGGGTTTGCAGTTGTTTATAAGATTTATTTTATTACGACTATCATTTGCTTCCACATAGACTCATACAGATGCAGGCATTCACCCACAGCGCTGTTGTTTGCAAAAAAAAAAAAAAAGCTGTTTCACTAAGTCTAACCCTGTGGAGTTTATTACACGTCACCTTAAACTCATCCTCACCTCCATCTCGTCTTCCACGTCTAGGTTTGCATCCACAGCAGGACGGGTCCTGGTTACATCCTGACTGGCAGCTGATGGTGGGTTTAACTGAGAGGAGTTAGCGGAGTCCGTCTTGGCCTGGGAACGGGATGTTTCGTGTATCTCTGGCCAGCCCATGTCATGAACCAAATGAGGCTGGGCTCGCACTAACTCCTGTACCGAGTGACGTTTGGTTCTGACTAATTCCTGGATGAAGTGCGGCTGGGCCGGGCCTTCACCCTGGAATAGACGGGCCGCCAGAGGACTGAGGGGTATGACACGCTGGGACGAACCCAATCTGAAGGCATCACAACCGGCCAGAAGAGCTACGGGAAACAGAGAAAAAACAACATGATGTTGCTGCGTACCACAATGACTTACTACATTATAAAATCATTCAGGGGGAATTTTATTGATCCCCCAGAGGAAATCAGATTGTCAGCAGAGGTTTGAGGATTCAACAGGGTAAAGAAAATAAAAGCAAACAAATAAAGTAAAATCTAAAACAGGCAATATATGGTGGGGATGATAATGAATAAAATCAAAAACACTAAGATTAAATACATTTTAATGTATGCTGCAAACGCTTGGGTACACTGGAGAATGGGAAATATGGGAAAGGCTACTGTTCCTGACAATACTCAACTTTCTTATCTTAACACGAATCAGTGGATTAATAAATGAAAAAAGCCGTACATTTTAATGCAAGACATTATATTAAGGCGCAAGCTTAATCTTAGTCAGTTGTTTGGTTTATCATTTGTGACAAAACATATTTCAGAGTGGCGTGTTCTGGTTTTTATCAAGCAATTCTGCCTGTTTGTGATTATAAAAAGAAAATCTCAAAAACAGTTTGAATAACGATGGTAAACATAAAAGTAACAGGCAAGACTTTAACCTCCTATTCAGCATTTATAAGCATTATATAAACATTTAATACATGGTTTATAACACACTATAACGTAGCTGTAAGCATGTTTATTATTACTTGAAATAAGTAAAGAAAGACATGACAGGAGGTTCATGTCTTATTCGCTTTCATTATTTCCTTTGAAACAGCCTGAAAACTGAAGAAAGTCAGTTTGGGCGTCGTCTCTGTATGATGAGACATAATTAACCGAGAGTGGCTCATAAAAACAAGTCAGATAGATCTGAGTGAAGTGACAGATCAAATCACTTTAACTTTTCCCCTTTACAGATTTAATGCAGCTTTTGTTTTGTTACCCGACAACAGCCCTGGGAAATAATAGAGATAAGAGCACTTTGTTTTCTGCGTTATACATCAAGTGTTTTTATTTCCACTGCTGCCCTTGGAAAGTCCCTTCATGGAGTGGTAACAGGCTCTTTTAGTTTGTATTTAAATCTATCTACTTGCCATTAATACCCTTATTTGCTGATCGGTTCATTTACTCATTCATGCGTTCACTGGCCCTGTTGCGTCTTGGGTGATCCGGTCACAAGTGGACAGCTCTAAGTAAAGGTGAGAACGCACCCAAGATGTATTGAGGACTCATTGACATCTGATCGCTCAGACCACATTCGGAGGTGGTCTGGGCCGCATATGGCCACGTTCTTTTATCAGTGTGCACGCAAATGTGTCGTGAGCCACATTGAAGGATCGCCTACTCAACTGACGTCCTCTGTGTAAGCGTAAGTACGTACTCATTCACACGGCAACGGCGTCATATTAAAGTGCAAAACAGCAAGAAGTAGAGATGTATTTACGAGTACGCCAAACATCTTGGCCAATTTGGTTTTCCTGGAACACACCAAGAACGCCAAGGTCTTTGCAAACTTCTTCTTTTAATTTTTGGCAGACTAGGCACGGGAAATGCATTCGCATCCGCCAGTTAAAAACAATAATGCATTTGTCTCTTTGCAAACTGAAATGAAGTACGTGTTATTTGCATTTAGAGCGGGGAAGTGAGATCCGATCACAAATGGTCACTCGAGACACGTGTGGCCTTTTCTCAAACCACCCTCTACACTCTCTCCCATCAAGTTGTTAATTTATCCATTCATGACAGCAGTCGCCATTCATTTGCTCAATTGCTCCTTCATCTATTTGTCCATCCATCCATCACTAATCCCCCTCACTTGGCCCTCACTACAGTCTCCATCATGTATCCCATAGTGCCTGTGTCTGGGACTACAGATGGCCGTCTGACCTCAGAGGCTGACTGAGCAGATTACGATATCATAGCCAACATGTCTCAAACACGTCTGCAGCATGTTAAGCTCTCCGGCCCGTCACCACAAAGCCCCACAGCCTTAGACGAAACAGATCCACCAGTTCCTTCCTGCTGACTGAATGATTTCCAAAAGGAAGGAAATTGTGTGTTCAGTAACTGAGCTGACTGCTGTTTGAGAAGCTTTTTCCTTTTTCAATTCAAACTTTCAAGTCAAGAACTTCCTAAAAAGTTTAATGAGGAATAATTAATTAGCAGGATTTTTACAGCCATGCTAGCGGCTCTGAAAGGTTGTACTTTGGCACAACAAAGCTTCAAGCTAAATGCTACCATCAGAATGCTAACATGCTCACAATGACAATGCTAACATGCTAATGTTTAGCAGGTATAATGTTGACCACGTTCACCGTCTAAGTCGAAAGTGTTAGCATGCTAACGTTTGCTAATGAGCACTAAACACAAAGTACAGCTGAGGCTGATGGGAATCTCATTAGTTTTGCAGGTAATTGATCACAAACCAAAGTATTGGACACATTACAATTTTGACCTGATGATGGTGCTTAATTGAAAGTTAAGTGATCACCACAATTATTACTTTTGGGGAACAAATAACAGAAACACTTGAGAGTACAACACAGTTCAGTACGACACAACAAAGTAAAGCCTCGGAAATGTTGAGGGTTGAATGAAACGCTGCACTTAAACAATTCCAAAACACGCTGAGCATTAAAAGCACCATTCACATCACATCAGTTATTTCAGTTCATCCTGAGGGGAACATGAATGTGTGAACCAAATTTTATTACAATCCATCCAATAGTTGTAGACATTTACACTCAAAACCACAAATGTGAACCTCATGGTGGCGCTAGAAGAAAAGTCAGGGGATCACTGAAGTCGTCAGGATTCATCCTCTGGGGAACATGAATGTCTGCACAAACTGTTGTGCCAATCCATGTGGTAGATGTTGAGATATTTCTCAGGATACTTGGAAACTTTGACCTGTAGGTGGCGCCAGAAGAAGTCAGGAGATCACCAAAACTAGTGAGATTCATCCCCTGGGGACCATCAACATCATCTAGTCTCTGCTCTGCAACACAATGACACAGCGATATTTGATACTCTCATATGAAGCTACTGGATTTTTCATTTGGAGAGCAAACAAGCAAACAGTGGAGCTGAAGAGCTCAGAGCAAACTGACAGCAGAGTTAATTAGGCAAACTTTAATACTGCCTCTTTCATGTGACATTGTAGCTTGCCTGCAGTGTTGGTGGCATTGTGAGCCTTGTATTTCTACATAATTAGTTCAGCATGTACAATTAAAATGTCTAAATGCTAGATAGTGTCATGTTTGTAGCCATAGTAAAATATCTAACCACGATAGGCTGGACTGCCATAAAACAGGTCAAAATTTCCACTTATTAACAACTCACTTAGTTCAACACAGAAACTGGAACACTGAAAGCGTCTTAGCATGCTAATGTTAGCATTTGTGCTTTAAACAGAATATCAAAGTTGTCTCCGTTTTTCATCTGTGTGTAATGAACTCTACAGCCTCACGGGGCTACTGGACTGGTTATAAACTTTTTATTCTTGTAATTACTTTGTGCCCCTGTTACATCTGTGCCCGAGACACTCAGCGGGATGCCACTGCCACTGGAACTTCCTAAAACTGCAATTATAGAACTGATGGAAAGCATGTTCAAATCAATACAGCCCTCCATGCCAGGAGTGAGTCATGAAGGTGCACAGCTGTACAGTATGTGAGATATGCACTGGTGTTTTAACTGTGGGGATAGGGATGTGGTGATGTGGTGGGGGTGTGGTGGTCAGTCTCAAGACCATTCATTCCTACTGAAGACCTAAATGGGTCACAATTAAATATATAGTTTCATTTCTTAACAAGGCTCAGTAATTTCCTTGAACAGCTGGGCGCTGTAGTTTTTAAAAGTAAACGTTACTCAAACAGTAGTAAATAGTGCGCTGGTGAGTGTTTGCAGCAGCGGGGCGGCGTATGTAGAAGTGACTCAGAATAAATTAGTCAGTAGTTGATCGATTGCTGTGAAATTTCATACAGACATTCCTGGTACCCAGAGGATGAATCCTACTGACTCTGACGATCCTCTGACTTTTCCTGTAGCGCCACCATCAGGTCAAAATTTAAATTTGTCCAGTACTTATTTATTTATGACCAAATACCTGCAAAACTAACAACATGCCCATCAGCCCCAGCACTTGTACTTTGTGTTTAGCACTAATGCTAATGCTAACACGCTAAACTAACATGGTGAACGTTGTAAACAATATCCCCGCTAAGCGTCAGCATGTTAGCTTTGTCATTGTGAGCATGTTTTCATGCTGATGTTAGCATTTAGCTCAAAGCACTGCTGTGCTTTACAATACAGCCTTACAGAGCTGCTAGCATGGCTGAAGATGGCACAGAGGAAGACGCTATATCAGGCTTTAGCTACACAGGCAATACTAGTCAGTAGGATCAATTGACAATAAGAAAATTATAGAACATTGTCTGCCGTATCATTTAAGATACAACAAAAACATCAAGTCACAATAAAAGATGATTATATCTGCACACTGACATCTCCTGAGAAAACCAAGGTACAGTTTTAGTTCACCTTAAAAAGTGCTTAGTATAAAAACCAGTGGCCCATAAAATGTCCTGCTTGCCCCACTGCTCTCTGTGGATGACTGGTCCAGAGAGCAGGTCCAAGGTGAGAGAGAGGAGGTGGATGAGAGGATGGAAGTTAGTTAGGGATGGAGGGATGAACAGGAGGACAGGAGAAGATAAGGGATCCATCACCCAGGGGAGAAGTGCTGTGGTTGTTTTAATTCCTCTCTCCTTCCCAAAACCACCAACTCAGCACTGTGCTGATATAACTGCACGTTAATAAAGTGTGTGTTTGCATCTCCAACAATCCAAGGACCAAAAACGTCACGAGATGATGAAAAATAAAGAGTCCAGGGCCAGAACTTCTGTGTGTGTTTGTGTGTGTGTGTGTTTATTATGGGAACATCATAGATAATGAGCCACATAACAGCATAAACATATGGCTTCTACTCGCTGATCTCTCATTGATCTTTGAATATTTGGCGATGTCGGGACTCGCAGTGTCCATTAAAGAGGGTTTAAGATTTGCTGTTTGTGCTGATGTAGCTTTCGCCTTAGTCTCACTTTTTTAAGCTTCCTGATGCGGCGTTATTGTGGCACACACCCAAGAGATCATACAGTACAACTAATGCTGTGGTTGTGAAATACCACTGCACAAAACAATATTTCTGTATTTACAGTGTGTAAAGGGGGCTGCTCCCAGTGACGAATACACAGAGATCTATCACTTCACCATGCAGCTAAACGAAGCGTTTTAGCGTCTTTCAGCTCTTTGTTTTGGTTTTTACGGCCCACAACTTTACTGTTTTGGTTCACTCACCGCTCTCATCAGCGTCGTTTTTGGCCTGTACTTAAGTACAATTTTGAGGTACGTGTACTTCACTTGAGCATCTAATAAATTATGATGTATTATTATGGATTAAGCTACATGGCAGTATATAAAGTAGTTAAAATTAGCCCCACCTTTACTAGCTACAACCTTAGTAATGCTTACACATCAATAATTATAATCCAATAATATATATTAATCAGAAATGGTCCATTCTGCATGATGAGTACTTTCACTTTTGGTACTTCAGATGTATTAATGCTAATAAAATTTTGAATGCAGGAATATTTCTACTCTGTGGTATTGCAACTTTAACTGAAGTAAAGTACCACGTTAAGTACTTCTTCCACCATTGACTCTGATGTTTAAAAACTATTAAACACACATAAAACCCCACCTCAGTCAGGCTGCACACCCTAGTTTCACCACTACACAGTGGCCTTGAAATTTTTGTCTACAAAAGCACCTTTGCAGCATAATTACTTCAGAAAAATCTCACAGAGTCCACCCAGCCGGAGGGACCTGAACAGCTGAGTTAGCCTTATCAGCTTAACACAGATAAGCTCCATGCTGAGCTCAATGAGGCGGCCGAGTGCCACGGGGGGGAGATGAGCAGGTGCTGGAGGGGAGATACCCTCAAAAGTTCATCAAACCACACTGAACCTGAGATTACAGAGGCAGAAAGAAAAATCTCTCCTTGGCAAAAAAAAGTGATTGTGGCTGGGAAGCCAGAACACAGCAAAAAGGGAAAACTGGTCGTCAAAAGCTGAGAACTGACAGTAATGTTTAGTAAACTGCACGCAGCTTGGTTCATGTTAACCTGGCTGTCCTGTGACGTTTTTACACCAACGATTCCTTTGGGACAAGAGAGGACAAACATTATCGAGTGAGCTTCTCCAGAGAGAACGCTTGCTTACTTCTGTTTAGAAAACAGATTGAATTTCAGTCTTAAGTGTCAATAAATCACTTTATTTGTATGGCGAAATGTCCAGAATGTCATTTGTCCAAACGGGTACAACTACAGTGTCTCAGTTTAAAGGAGATGAGGCTGTGAGCTTGTCAGCACTGTGGCTAAAGGGATGGCAGCGTTGGCTAGTTGGCCTCTCAGTCCAACACTTTGGTCACTTTGGAGGGAATCATCTTGACAAAGTTATTGGATGGATTCCCATAAAGTTTTTCACTGACATTCAGTGTCCCCAGAGGATGAATCCTAATGACTTTGGTTATTCTCTACAGGTACAAATTCCACTTGTCAAAAACGTGCGTTCATGAGAAGAAAAGACCTTTTAAACCAACATCAACAGCCTCACCAGTACTTTGAGATTAAAGTACCAGTGGAATAAAAAGTACATTTAATCTCATATATCTCACATAAAATCTCTCTCTTTTTCTGTAAAACATTAAAATATTTTTTGACGACTCATTCTGCACCCTACACAGTATAATGTATCCAGTCAAACGTGATTTGGGGTGACCAAAACAGCACTGGACTTTTGTTAGCTTGCGGGTCAAAGTAGCTAACGGAGAAATATCATGTTATGGCAAAAACATTGTGAACTACCAGTAAATTTGGGGTTGTGGTCTAATTTATTTGACGTAAAACGTGATATAACAGAAGCTGAAGTTACTCTGCCATTTCACTGGGATTTTAATGCTAATATAGCATACTAATGCTAATGGTAATGTTAGCATTTAACAGGAAAATTCTTAGCATGTTAACAAGCTAACCTGCTAAACATTACATACTAACGCCAGCATTTTAGCATGCTACCATGCTAAATGTTACTAGCTAGCCGTCAGCAGGTTAATATCCAGTATTTGTTAGCTGTTAGGATGTTAGCTACCATTGAGGACACCAAGGTCATGACCTGTTTTTGGAGATTTTAGTGATCTAAGAGGGATTTTACAATTCAAAATTACAAACAAATTACACGTGGTGCACTTTTTAAGGCTGATTCTGATATTTATCAGAGTTGGTATCTTTTAAATATGATATCTATAATATAATATATAATATATATCAAGTTAAATTAAAACAAAATGAAGAGATTTAGTATTTCTCCCCCAAAAATTATAATCGTGGCAATTCTTTGAAGCAGATAGACAACTATGTAGGGAGATAACATCTACAGAAAATATAACTGAACAGTTACATGAATACATGCCATGTGAAAAATACTCATTTTACAGGCTTTTGGCGTCTGTTCAAACAGATTCATGACATCAGTATTTCTAAAATCCTGGCTCCATCCCGCCATGTTTACCTCGTGTGCTGCCTGTTTCATCTGAACGATTATTTGCTATTAATACCAAAGTTGTGTCTTCCTTTGTCATTCATAAAACATCTTTTAGTGCCTTAAATGTTGTCGTGTTTAACGTGTTTATATGAAGAGATTTTCACGAGTATGCTGATGTTTATAGAAATGCTGGAAGTTACAATTCACATTTTTTAATTAATACATTTTGGTTTTTTTTACATTTTTCTTGTTCCTAGCATCACACTGAAATGTGGAAAACAAATAATTTGTTGTTTTTTAAAGATTCAAACAACCATGTTCACGCGACTTAAACCACTTGAAGGCCTACACGTTGCTTTACATGCTGTTTATAGTTTGTTTCATTTTGTATATTGTGTTTCTGCACGTGTTGGATTGAATCTGTGTCTTTTTGTTTGTTTGTTTATTGGTGAATATTTGAACGTAAGTGTGTTATGTGTAAGCTGCTTTTTGAGAGAATAAAACCAAACCAAACTCGACTTCCCATGTCAAAAATATGACCCCACGATTTCCATGTGAAGGCAGCATTTTGTTTCCTGCTGTATAATGAGTGTATAAGCCTCGAACACGGGGCTGGGCCTGTGGCTATGGACATAGCTAATTAATTAAATTGTCTTAGGCTGGTTGTAAATTTCCATAAATGCTGCAGAATGCCTTCAGTTTTAGTCCACATAGCCAATAAAATCTGATGGTACAGCTGCAGTTTTGCCCCTGTCGTTTCTAGCTTTAATTTTGTGTACAGTACAGTATGTTAGGGAGGAGGGGTGTTGCCCCTAAAGCCCCCTCTCTCCGTGCTTTAACACCCCTCAAATCAGCTTATGGCAGGCTGGGACCCTCCCCCAAATCCCCTTCACCCCGACCGAGAGCTCACCATCCTCTTCCTCACCCTGTTATCGCCTCTCTCTCCTAATCAAGCAGAAGGAAACTGTTATCATTATGATCAAAAAGATTTTTTTAAATATGTTCTGCTTCCAAGAGCGATAATGTTGATGTTACATTTGATAACATGGAAGCTGTTCACGTCAGTGCAGCTTCACAGACACAGAGCTGAACCTCCATAATTCACCAGAAAGAGCTTCAGAGAAAACTGCAGCATCAAAGAGCCACAAAAACAACCACAGAAACTACTGGAGCTTCATATGTGGACAGATTGTGTGCTGCTGCTGCTGATAATGATAATGATAATGATCTATAATTATCATTAGGGATGAAATGATAAATCCATTAGTCATCGACAGAAGGCTAATCTGCATCCATTTTGATGATCGATTAAAGGTTTCATCAGCATTCTCAAATGTGATGATTTGATGCTTCTCTTTGACACATATGAAGATAAACTGAATATATTTGGTCGAATAAAACAAAGCAATCTGAATACAACACTTTGAAGACAAAACGACTAATTGATTAATTGAGAAAATAACCGGTTGATTATTCGATAATGAAAATAATTGTTAGCTGCAGCCTTAATTTTGATCACTGGTTTCAGCTTCAAATGTGAGATTTTGCTGCTTGTCTCTGTTTTTTTATCATTGTAAATTGAATATTTTGGGGTTTTGGACTCTTGGGTCGGACAAAACGAGGAATTTAAAGACCTCATCTTTTTATTTTTATTTTTTTATTTTATATTCAAAGCCTGTACAAGCCAATGCCTTTGAAGGTAATCAAAACATAACATATTGTTTTGGTTCATTACAGAATCAATACATTTAAAAAAATATATTATTATTATTATTATTATCCATGACAATGCAAAACTGCTGATAGTCTTGACTCATTCCAATTAAAACTAACTTGTGTGTTGTTGGTGATGAAGATTATTATTCTTCATGCGATCCTGGTGTGTGTGCGTGTGTGTGTGTGTGTGTGTGTGTGCGTGTGCGTGTCAGACACTGCAGTGTGTGTCTGCTGATTTAAGTGCACTGCGCGCCTCCCACACACTGCCAGCCTGTGCATCCACTTTGCAGAATTTAACCCGAACGGTTCATTAAAACGGGCTGCTGGTTACACCCCGATTCACAACATTATTGATAAGCACGATTAATACTGCAACACTCTTGCAGGGAGTTAAAACGTGCGTGTGGTGCTCAGTGGTGAGTTTACACTGGTCTTATCTTCCTGTGTGATGTTTTTCAAAGTCTCCTAAGATTTATCTGGTGATATTTTCTACATGCGCTTATGTTTTTGTTGTAAAATACGTGCATCCTATAAAATATGAGCTCACTATAGCTGCGTGCGTTCATGGCTGGATGAAATAAACAGATGTGGACATAAAAAGACTCACCAATTAGTGTGATGAGGAGCGGGCCCGGCATGTCTGCTGCAGTGCTCAACATCCCTCCTCCGCTCTGAATGGACAGATCACACAGATTTCAGCTGCAGATGCTCTCTGGACGTGAATGGAGGCCGTCAGGAAAACGCCGTGCTCATGGCTGGCTGTGCTGTCTGCGTGCGGGCTCACTGGCTAACTGTCTGCGGTGTCCGTACAGGCAGGCAGACAGGCAGACAGACAGACAGGCTGTGTGTGCGGACAGAGTTGCGGTCAGACCAGGTTCTGCTCTGCTGCATCACCGACGCTGGAAATAACCGCCCGCCCGGCCGGCAGCTGCTTGTTGTTCTCCCCGGTGGCCGCTAGATGTCGCCGCCGCTGACTGACTCGGCTCTGGATCACTGCTGCTGCGTTCAGGTGCTCCTCCTAAATTGTTGCTTCTTTGTGTTCCCAACTTTTAATGCAAAAAATAGTTAAAAACAATGATAAGAACTCCCACACACTACAGCAGTCTGTCCGACCTTCATCAGGTGTGTCTGTATACCTGAATAAAATATGTCTTTTTCTTTTTAATGCAAAAAAATACAAAAGCAAATGAACAAGAAAGGGAACAACTGAGGCAAAGAAACCAGGCACAAGACTGAAAAATACTTCTACTCCACTAAATCTTGGAGGGAAATATTCTAATTTTTATTTTACTACATTCATTTTAAAGCTTTAGTTACTGGTTACATTGTAGATTAAGATTATTCATACAAAACAAAATCAAAAATTATGATTTTGAATTAAAATTATGCTTACACATCAAATATAAGCCATATAATATATTATTTGGAAATGGGACATTCTGCATAATGAGTACTTTTACTACTTGAAGTGTATTTTGATGGTAATACCGCTGTAGTTTTACTCAAGTAAAACATTTAATGCAGGACTTTTACTTGTAACGGAGTATTTCTACACTGTGGTATTGCTACTTTTACTTAAGTAAAGTACTTCTTCCACCACTGATTTTGACATATATATAGTTTGTTTGGTTTTCTGTGAGATAAATTTGAGACTGTTCTTAAACGCAGCAGAGCTTTGAGCTAAATGCTAACGTCAGCAGGCTAACATGTTTACAGTGATAAATGCTAACATGTTAATGTGTAGCAGGTATATTGTTTACCATGTTCACCGTGTTAGTTTAGCGTGTTAGCAAGCTAACATTTGCCAGTAGTGGAAAGTAACTCAGTACATTTACTCAGGTACTAAATTAAATTTTGAGGTACTTGTATTTTACTTGGAAGTCCAGAGTAGCATAAACTGGAAATACTCAAGTACAAGGACCCCAAAAGTGTACTTAATTAAATGGACAGGACTTTCCACCATTGTGCTTTTTGTTTCATTACATTTGTCTTACTAAGACTTTGTGGACAGGACGGGACAGGATCAAACCACCAACCTTAAATTAATTTAAAAACATCTACCAGAAAAGAATGCATCAACGTTTTCTATTTAGAGCAAAGACATTTAGCCGTTGAATCTACTCCGAGCCACCTTGCATAGTCGGTAAGTTCAGCAGCTACAACGCTGCAGAGCACAATTAGATGAGTGTTCATTCACAAGCAAGTCTGAGATCTGGACAAAACTCCCTGCGGAGGAAAAAGTGCACAAAAGACATGTTTAACAAATACAAGTTTAATATCAAAACAGACCTACAATCCAACATCAAGTGAATTCCAACAGTAGAAACATCAATGTTACTTTATTTTAACCTCTTTTAAGTATTTTGTCTGTTATTTAATTATCTGGCAGAGTATGGAGGCTTAAATTCCAGCTACATTCACTTCACAACACACACACCTCAAACACACCGCGCAGAAAGGCTTGAAATACAAGAGTCAGCGAGTCTGTGAACAACAGCTACTAACAGAGGGGTTTAAGTGAAACAATAAATCCTGTTTCTTCAACAACACGGACATAAACATGTACATTTATTTACAATCGGCCCCACCTGAGGGCAGATACAGAGACAGAAGACACCACGTGGAGTGAACGCCGATTCTATTTGGACCTACGTCTCACCCTGGAGTCCAAACAACCAGCACTTTTTTCCCCAATGACCCATTTTGGGCCCTGAAATAGAGTTCATGAAGCACAACTATAGGGAGGAGAAGAAGGAGGGGGAGGAGGAGGAGGAGGAAAAGGAGGAGTGGGTGGCGAGGCTCTTAGAACTGCTGCAGGATCAGTTTCTTCTTCCCGTCGTGGCTGAACTTGTTGGAGCGGAAGAGGTCGCTGTCGTAGAAGGCCGTCAGGTTGTGGATGTTGATCTGTCTCGCCTGGAGGAGGAAAAGGAGAGGACGGGAAAAAGAAGGGACGGGGAGCAGGAGGACGTGGATACAGGATGAAGGAGGAGACAAGACAAAAAGGAGGTGATTAGAGCTTGGATTAATTGCTCAGTGTGGACAACAGAGATGGGACAAAATCACTGCTTTGCAAGTTACAAGTAAGACTCGAGTTCTGGCTCTGAAGTCTCAAGTACCTTAGCATGTAACATTTAGTATATTAGCACAATAAGTTAGCATGTTAACAACAACAACAGTTAGCATTTTTACATGTGCATTATCTCTTTCCTTTATTGTTACCTTATCGTGCAGGTCTTTCTCTGGTATCTCGATGGTGTCGTTCTGGACTCCGTATCGGTTCCTTTGGTAGGTGACCTGCTCGGCCACCAGCTGCTTGAGGATGAAGAGCAGCAGCTCGTTGTTGTCCCTGCGGAAGGCCAGGTAGCGGGCAAACGTCTGGACGGAAACACAGACAACACCGACGTTACAAACATCCAATCAGGAAGCATCAGCGACTGTTGAATTTCACTCTGATCAAACGTTCAAACAGAAAAGCCGCCGGCAGTCTCGCACCTTCCTCATGCTCCTCATGACGCTGAACTTCTGCGTGTCGATGAAGCTCTCCAGCATGACCCTGATGGCCATGTTGACGTCGTCCTCCAGCACATAGTCCCTCAGGTGCATCTTGGCGTGGGCCTCCGCCATGCGGATCATGGACTCGATGTGACGAACCGTGATGGGGATGCTGCCTGTGGCCTGTTAGTGAGACCAAACCAGCATGAAGGATTTTTCAGAACACTACTTTTTACCTGCTTTGAGGGTCAAAGGTCATGACTACAGTCATTTTTAACACATTATGACCAGAAGTGCTATTACATACATTCATACCCTCTGGAGATTTCTGTCTCTAGCCGTGTTTCCATTCAGTTGTCAAGCGAACTTTTAAAATGTGGCAAAAAAGAAATGCGAATCAGGCGCGTTTCCATCAGCTGGTTTGGAGCGAATAAACTCGGCTCGTTTCAAAGTGTAGTTTGGTCAGCAGTTGGCGTATAGGCTACACTTTACGCATGTCTGTAATCCACCAGTAAACAGAGCAGAAGAAGTAGAGGAAGTCACCGTCTGACCCATCTACGGGAGACAAATGGAGGGAGGTCCTCAGGAATTAGTTTCTATTGGGCAGGTTTGAATTGTTCTTTCATGTCAGTTTGTGTCGGCCATGTTTCATGCTGTCCGGAGCCGAAGAAACAGCTGATCAGTCATGCGAGTTAAATGTTCGCTACGTCACAACTTACTCAGCAAAAGCGTTTCCATATCCCATTTAGAGCATCAACTCTTTTTCAACAAAAGGCAAAAAACACCTCAAGCGGGCGTAAACACTTTTGCACAACTGAGGAAGTTTAATTGCTTTTCTAATGCGATATTTCAAAATGCAGCTAAAAATAGGTTAATGGCAACACGGCTAGTGAAAGGTGGAAAAGTTCAGCGCACTCACCATTGACTCTTTGCGGAGGTCACTGTAGATGCGAGCCACTTTGTCCTGGTCCATCTGGTTCAGTTTGGGATGAACCTGCAGACACGAGAAAAAATTAATTAACATTTACCGCAAAATTGTAGTAAAACTTTAGCCTCGTCTTGCCACATTCTGCTGAACCAAAGAAACGCAAAACTTTACATTTCACTGATGTAAAGTGATTTGTTCCCTCTAAACTTTAAGCGACACAAAGGGGTAAAAACGACTTTTGGGGGGCATGAAAACACATAAAAGGTTCATTTTAAAAAGATGCTATATGGCTTATTTTGTTCTGCATCATCATGAAAACTGATCTAGTTTGGACTGAAGTCACCGATAGTCTTTTATAAGTACCAAAAATATAAAATTTTGGTCAGTTAAAATTCTCATGACTCATTAAATGCAAGTAGGTGTCATCTTTATGGTCTCGAATAGCAGGTTTCAAAAAATAAAATCACAAAATGATGATAATAAATTTACAGAAGCACAAATGAAAAATATGAAAACTGCTGATTGTGAGTGAATGGATGAGGTTCAGCGAGGACGTAGGGGCGCATGTTCGTACCCGCTCCTTGGCGTAGATGATGTACTTCCTTACGAGTTCCTGGGGAATCGGCGGCACGTCAGTCGTGTTGGGCAAGACCACTTCCTCTAAGGCCACGCCCCCTTCCTTGTTGCTAGGGTGATGCTTGATATGGGAGCCAACCACAAAGCGTGCCAGCATCTCATCCTGGATGGAAAAAGAGCCAATCACGGGCCAGAGGAGAGAGCAGTGAGCGCCTCGTACCAGAGTACATGTTTTTAACTGAAGATTTAATCCCCTTCGAGCTCATTTAACTCTTAAAGATTTCTGCAAACACATCAGGGATTCAGATGTTTTATGGCAGCTAAGTAGGATAATAATATTCCGTTATATACTAAAATATTGTTTTGGGTGACAAGACTCATATTGATTAACAGACTTTACAACCAAACCATTTTCCCAATAATCTGGAAACAGTCATACAAAGCAATTGCTAGAAAAACAAATTCTCAATAGGCATCAACTGGAAGGGCAGCAAATTTTATTCAACATATAGAGTTATAGTAAAAGATAATTAATGTCTTCTACTCCAATCAAACAGAAGGTAAAGTTAAGTTAAAGGTGTGTGTGTGTGTGTGTGTGTGTGTGTGTGTGTGTGTGTACCTGCACGGGGTCGACGGTGTCTCGGACGACACACAGCACATCGAAACGGGACACGATGGGCTCCGTCAGGTCCACGTTCTCAGCAAAGGTCAGGGAGGGGTCGTACCTGCCGCCTGCAAGGAGACGAGCACACAGAGCTGAAAGGGCAACGCAAACACACAAACACACCGCCAGCAGCAGCTTCCTGAAATCCTTTCACACATATACGTGTGCTTTACACACTTGTTTGGCTCTTTTGGGGCCAGTAATAAAATAATCTGTCCATGATTCATGTAAATAATAATATGAACTTCTGCACTAAGAATAATACTGTGAGAAAACACTAAATAAGTGCCTTTGTTCACAGGAAATGATTCAATTTAAAATTGGCATGCAAAGTTTGAGCGGTCAAAAAAAATTGTATTAGTTGATTTAGCAATTCAACTAGTCAATCAACTGACAGAAAACTAATCGTCAACTGTTTTGATTTTCAACGAATCAGTTCAGTCATTTATCAAACTAAACGTCTGCAGGTTCCAGCTTCTCACGTGAGGATTTGCTGTTTCTTTGTTTCATGTCAGTATAAAAGGAATATTTTTGGGGTTTTGGACTTCTTCACTATTTTTTTGACATTTCAGAGACTGAACAATTAAAATCGAGAAAATAAGTGTAATAAAGAATGAAAATAATCGGTAGTTGCGGCCCTGATGTCGTTAATGAAAAAACAAAGATTAATGTGAGAGTTAGAGCCTCTCGCATTAAAAAGTTCACTTAGCATTCAGATGTCAGAGCGTCGTAACTTCACTTGAACGCACCATACTGCTTTTACACATGCGATTAATTTGAATGTCAAAATATTTTTTCAAACTGTTGGTTTTGTCGTGAGTACTTTCACACAGAACGCGAATATTACGCGCCGGAGGAGCAGTATAATTCTTTTTCCATTCCAGATCTGGATGCAGGACAGTGAGCAGCTGATGTAGTTTACTTTTGGATGGAGTAGAGTTGGTAGCAACAAGGCAACAGAGTGAGAGCAGGTTTGGCTCGTAATATTAATCAAATACAGGAGGCACTCTGCAGCTTTCTACCTGCAGGGTGCTGCACAGAGACTACCCACAGCCCATTTTCAGTCGATGAGGGCAAATAAGGCAAGTGGTGCAACATTAGCTTTGTTTCAAACCAACAGATTTCACACGGTGTTACGTACCAATGGGGTTAGAAGCAGCGATGACGGTGCATCTGGCCTGCAGCGAGGTGACGATGCCGGCTTTGGAGATGGAGATACTCTGCTGCTCCATGGCCTCGTGGATACTCGTTCTGTCTGCGTCATTCATCTGGAGGACAGAGCGGGTTAGATGTTTGTTTTTTAGGACAATAAAGTGCTGTCTGACAGTAAACAAGTGTCTCAGCTCACCTTATCGAACTCGTCGATCAGGCAGACTCCGCGGTCGGCCAGCACCAGCGCTCCGGCCTCCAGCGTCCACTCGCGGCTGACCGGGTGTCTCTGGACGTAAGCGGTCAAACCGACGGCCGAGGCCCCCTGCCCCGTGGTGAACACCGCACGACTCGCCACCTTCTCCACGTACCTGCAGAGGAAAATCCATCAGGACTTCAGATTCAGACGCTTTCGATCCAAGTATGATCCATTTTTCTTACTACCACCATTCTGTGGCGGGTCTAAACAGTTTTTTGGTTTCGATACGCACTTGAGGAACTGGGACTTGGCGGTTCCCGGGTCTCCACACAGCAACACATTGATGTCTCCACGCACCTTGTGTTTCCCACCTGGAGCAGAGAGAAAAGAGTGAGAGAGTGAGTGAGTGAGTGGAGGAAGCGCAGGCGTTCGGTGTTGCTGCTTCAGGTTTGTAGTTTGACTCGCCTACCTGGATTTTTGGACTCTCCTCCAAACAGGGACAGGGCCAGGGCTCTCTTGATGTCCTCGTGGCCGTAGATGGACGGCGCCATGCTGGCAAAGATCTGCAGACACGACAGGCGGTTAGGAAACATCTGTACAGCTGCGATTATTAAACTGTGGGTAAGGATTGTGGCGGGAAAGAAAATGGCCGACGTTATCTGCAGCTGGTCAGACGGCTCGCTCTGATAAATTATCATCAATCAGATGTTATAATTTATTAATCCAGTTAGCTGGTAAAACTGATCAAAGCTGCCTCTGTGTTGACACAGCTGATGAAGACAGAGATTAAACGAGTCTCTGTCATTTGCTAATCAATTTAAAAAGGTTGTTATGGATTTTTTTATATATAGTTTTGATTTCTGCCCAAAGAAAAGTTATTTAGCTTTTATTTAATGACCTTTTCTCACAAAAAGTCAGAAAAAAATCCATCGTCTTCTGACACACAAATAAGTTTTTACTGATTTCAAATTCAGATTTCTTTGGGGGGGGAAAAAAGGCTGTTAACTCTGGAGGATGTGTCGGTTGTACAGACTGAAGTGTACCAACATATTTGATGAAGCTAACCTGGGTATCCATGGCAACAAATCATCTGCAATTTAAATTTTTCTTCCTAATTTGATCACTTGAGGAACAAATAACCACAGAGGCCGACTGTAATGTTGGTCTCTTTAGAACTGAAACTTATTCTGCTGACCTGCAGCAAATGTTTACACATGCACGTGTGTGTGTGTGTGTGTGTGTGTGAGAGACAGACTACTCACCCTCTCTCCAATGCGTTCGTCCTTGGACAGGGCGACGATGGCCTTGACGTCTTCGTCAGTCAGCTCGGCCACGGCGACGCCCTCGTCCTTGCGGGTGACGTGGTTGGCCAGGATCACTGTGGCAAACACTGGGAAGCCGTTAGCCATGTTCAGAGAGCCGTCGTAGTTGTTGTGATAGATGCCTGTCAGTTCCTGAGAGGGGAAATAAATAAAAAATAAATAAATAAATTGATCATCATGTCTAAGTTTCTTTTTAACAACTTACTGCATTCAAGTTTAGTTGTTTTATCAATCTCATTTTGAGAAAATGGATCTGTGATCTCCTTGTAGCATGTCTCAAATGTTTCACTCATGTTTTTAAGGACAAAAAGGTGAATTATTCATGTTTTTAACCCTTTGAACTCTGCAATAGAAATGGTCCACCAGTGCCTACATTGGTATTTTTGTTTATTGTGATGTCATTTCTTGGCGTATCTTCAAATGCTTCATATCCCTAAAATTTGTACAACCTAAGCTAAAAGGCTGTAAGTCGATAAACCATAATAATTGATCCAAAAAAAGTATTGAAATTGTGTCATAAACAAATTTAAAAATCTGACAAAATCGCAATTTTTTTCAACAGATTTTACTAAATAAACACACAAAACATATTGATCCAAAACTATTCTGAATGTAGAAACATGGACAAAATATTTCTTAACACACCAGAAGTTATTTGAACTGAAGTTTTTGAGATATGCTCAGTTTTATAAGCAGAGTGCAAAGGCGTTTTGATCGTATTTTTGCTTATTATGATGTCATTTCCTAGATTATCTTAAAATGTTTCATATCCCTAAAATCTGTCCAACTTAAGCTAAAAGGCTGGAAGTCAATAAGCCATAATGACTGTTAAAATTATAGAAAGTGTATCACAAATTAACACAGTGCCACTGTAACTTAATGATGTCATCAACTTGCGACATGAGACGTGAAAGACAGAAGTCTTAGCTTTGAGCTGCAAAAAGAATGAACGCTCTACCTATTATGGTTTTTATGTTAGATCAGTTTAAACAGGACGATGCAAACAACGGCCGTTTTCAGAGGGTTAACTCCACTCACGATCTCGTCTCCGGGCTTGCAGCTGTCCACCAGGTCGGCCAGCAGGATGGCGTCCTTGGAGCGCGGCAGGCGGCCGGCAGCAACCTTTCCGGGGCTTTCCTGGATGGTGATTCTCTGGTAGTTTTGGTACACAGTCTGCAGGAGGGAGACGATTGGTTAATTCGCTTAGACAAAAGAGACGGGCCATTGGTTGACGCGTGACAGGAGAAAGAAGAAAAGGAACTCTCTAAACGTTCAAACCAACGTCTCCGCCACACGGGGGCCTCTCACCTCCTCCATGTTGATCTCGAAGGGGCCGAGGGACTGACACTCGGGACAGGAGCCCGGCTTCACCTCCTGGTTCTGGGACTGGAAGAAGGGTCCCAGCACGAAGTTACACTTGTTACAGTTGTACTTGACCATGCCGAGCTGAGGCAGGACGCCGGTGCAGCTGCTCACCACGCCGCTGGTCCGGATCAGCTGGTTCAGGTGAAGCTGCCTGAAGAGGAACAGAAGAGGAAGAAAACCCGAAAAGTTTGGAGAGAGAAGAAAGCTTCAGACTGACGACACAGCAGCTATTCAATTTGTGCTTTAGTTGCAATCGTCCCTGTTTTTTGTAAAACACTTGTTTGTGGACCTTGGAATTTATATACGATGCATTATTTACCGTTCAATCTGCTCATAGTGATCCAGGTGTCTGCGCTGCTCTCAGTAGAAAACGATTCATGCAGTGTTTGTGTGTATACAGTACTTTTTACTTCACAATCTGTAGAACATACGACATCCTCAATCCTTAGATCCTCCACTCAGATCAGGAAAAATATTTCAGGAAAAAAAAAAAGAGAAACCTTATGTTGCGTTCATGTCCTGTCAGAGTTATGGTTGCTATGAGCTTCCAGCTTGTAAATAACACCCAAGTCGTAATTACATGTGGGAAATATCTACGACTCGGCACTGTAATAACAGGGAAGTGTCTGCAACCCAAACAAACATGGACGCCTCACATCACAGCCAAACAAGGTAATTCAATCCAAACTGAATGGACAAAAGAGGTTGACACGTGACAGGAGAAAGAAGAAAAGGAACTCTCTAAACGTTCCTTTTGAGATAAAATAATACTGTGCATCATCAGTGCTTACATAACATGACCAACTCTGAAATCACACAACCATCTCAATGATGCAAACACTCGCAAGTGGTTAAACATTCCCATCCATCCCACAAGACGTGGACGAGGCATTAGCAAGGGGTTTTTTTACAGCTTTGAGTAAAATTCAAGCAAAGCCAAAAAAAGAAAAATGTTATCACATCTAATTTGTTACTATAAATGCAAAAAATAAAGTTTACAGAATTTCTTTACACTCACAGCAATAACAATGATTGTTTATGTTACCAGCTGTTCATATAAAATGTTTTGATCAGGATCATTTAATGCTGGCTAATTTCCAGAGTAAGGGATCAATCAGTTGCCGTTAAAATAACATGGCACGTTGCTAAAGCGATAACAAAACCTGTTCACCTGTTCTCTAGTAACTGATGAGCAGCAGGTACAATAGTTAGTTAGCAACCTTCAATGAGCATGCACACACAACAACAAAGGTCAGAGGAGGGGCGAGCCCTCATGACGCGGCGCGAAACGGCTTTTCATTTCAGAGCCGACGTCAGTCAGTCGAGCTCCGCGTCTGGTGTGAGACGCCAGAAGACAACAAACAAATATGATGACGGGATCGCTTCATTTCAAATATTAAAAGATTTTTGGTTTTCATGAGTGATTGTGTTGATGATGAAACACCAGATAATGTTGAAAATCAAGCATTTTTCAAGGAGTGTACTTGAATTCAAGCATATTCCTAACCTTACACTCCTAACACGACAATTAAGAATTACGCATTTTCCAAACTTTTAAGACTTTGTACGAAGCCTGTGTGGAGCAGACGGAAGTCAAAAATTACCTGAGGGAGCGGATCTCCTCCACCAGCGGCAGGTTGCAGATGCGGACGTGGATCTCGTGGGCAATGCGGTCGTATTTCGGGTACATGGCCAGCACCACTTCTTTAGCTGCTTCATCAAAAACCTGACGACAGAACAGACACAATGTCGGTCAAAACACAGACAGGTATATTTTAACGGACCCGTTGTTCGGTTCGGCCTGCGCAAGATAAAACGATGCATTGTTGTTCCTTTAGTTCTGGTCTGTTTCATGTTCACACTTTTTACTAACAAACCAAGGGGAGTAAACTTGACTACTTCTTATGGAAGTGGTCTGAGACGCTTTCCGGTGGTCTTGGTCCTGCCTTGTTTAGGCCACACCTGAGTTTCATTGACAGATTTCACACCAGCCCGAATGAACCGAGCCAAAAGGGCAAACGCACCAGAAAAGGTCAAGTGTAAACGCAACCTCTCACAGGATGTTTATCAGGACTAAAAACAGCAGAACTCCACTCACCTTCAACATCTCAGTTGGAGCCTCTGGCAGGAAGTAGGCCAAAACATGCTCCCTGGCTGCGAGGTCTTCATAGTTTACAACCAAGCTCTCCTTATTCTCTGGAAGGACGGGATGCAAGTTCATTCATTTGAAACCACACAGATTTCTGCATTTTATGAAAACGCGAGCTGAAAGCCGAGCTACCTTTGCACATGTCGCTGATCTTCTCCTTGAAGACGTTGTGGCCGTTTTCGTCGACATGGGTACGCAGGAAGTTCTTGAAGCGGTTGTAGATCTCCAGCCTGGGAGCCGCCATGGACACCCACTCCCTCACAGTGTGGCCCTGCAGACCGGGGGGAAAATACTGTCAGACCCTCAACCACAGCTGGACCGGCACCGGTCTGACCTGAAACGCTACAGAACATCATTGCATCTGTGCTTTTATTGCTCTAGCAGCAGTGTTACAACCTTCATATCCTCCAAGTTCTCGATGCTCTCGATCATCTCCTCTTCCTCTCCATCTGCAATGCCCTCTGCTGCCCGCTCAGCCAATCGCCTTCGCCGAGCCGCCGGGCGCTCGTCATCCTCATCTTCGCTGTCTGGATAACAGCAGCATAAATAAGTTATTCACGCAGGCCTCTTTGCCGTCCCACCTGAACCCCTTTAAACACACCTCTGCCTAACATCTGTCTCTTTAGTTTATGATTATTTTTAAGTACTGAAGACATTTTTCCCCCTTTATGTATCTATTATATTTCTATTTTTATTTCTTTAAATCTTTCTGTAAAAGGAAATCAGCCCCATTTGTTCCAATCAGTGGATCAAGCTACAATAACTTCCTGTTTTCAAAATAACAGCATGCATCCATTCCCTCCTCACCGTAGAGCAGTCCTCTCCTCAGCCGCCCGCTGATGCCCTGCTCCCTGTCCCTCCTCCTCATGGCCTCCTCGGCAGCGGCCCGGGCTCCAGGCGACAGCTCCGACAGATCCTCATCGTCCAGGTCCAAACCCTCTGCCTCGTACTGGTCCAGAGCCGGGATGGCACGGTAATCCCTGAGCAGACGGGGAAAACGCTTTGTCGTCAAGACCTGGGACTTTCTAACACAAAGCAAATTTAACATTTAGAACAAACCTCTCACCTCTCCATCCCGTCCCCAATCAGCTCCTCCCCGTCCCCGTCTTCCTCCTCCTCCTCTCCGGGCAGCTGTCCGTCCCCCAGCAGCCCCTCCGACTCATCCTCGAAGGGCGGCAGGTCTCGTCCGGGGCTGGAGGTCAGGTCTCCTCTCCGGGAGGCTCGGCTGGGGCTGGTGGCCACGTGGTACGACTCGGAGGAATCCTGACGACAAACAAACGGATAATTATTCTTCTTTCAACATGAGTACATGACGTTATCTTATCTTGCAGTACTAATGTACAGTGTGTTACTGCGCACAGTGTATTTTCAATTTGTTTTTTTAAGTTAAGTATGGTTCTAGTTCAAAGCTCAATCATGAGTTTTTATTTTGTACATTATTAACTGAACTCTTTTTATTTGGTTGTATTTAATCACTGTTATCAGTGGTGGAAAAGTAACAGTACATTTACTCAAGAGCAGTTTTCAGGTACTTTACTTGTGTATTTCTATTTGATGCTACTTCATAGTTCTACTTCTCTACAGTGTCAGAGGAAACACTGTACTTGTTACTCCACTATGCATATATATATATATATATATATATATAAATAAATAACAGTTATAGTTACTGTGCAGATTAAGTAGTAGCAGTGTTTTTAATAAATATTACATTAATAAATAAACAAAATAACTTATATACATGGTCTTATAATTTAATAAATCCCTAGATTTGTACAGACTTTGAAATGTTTCCTTTGATAGAATAAATATGTTGTTTCCATGTTAGTTTATGATCAATCACAACCCTTTGTAATTTTTTTAAATTTAATATATAAAGTAGTTAAAATTAGCTCCACCTCAACCAGCTACAGTGATATATTAATGACCCAATCTTATATCTTATACTGTTATCTTTTACTTTAAGTAAATTATACTTCCATATCTCGAATGCAGGACTTTAATTTGTGACATATTTGCTGATTTTACTGGTTGTCATTTTTTTAAATTTACAGTTTCTTATGCGTGTTATTCTTTCTAAATGATATTTGATATATATTTTTACATCTGTTTTACAGAAGGATGAGTCTGCTTTGGTGCGTTTCCCCATACGGGACTACAGAGACTGAACTGGACTAGTACCGTTTACTTAAGTACCAGATGTGAGCATGTCTTCCACCACTGATCATCATCCATGGATTTAAAGTTACCAGCTAACTTTAAAAACTCCTTAAACTTAATTTTACCTTCTCAGCATCAACTATTTACTACAACTGAACTGCATCTTCCCACATAATGTAATCAGATACGAGACGAAAACTAAAATCCTTTTTTAAAAAACTTTGTCTTGCAGGCAGTTGTTACTGTGTCCAACACCATGTATGTCTTTTGAGTTGTTTTACTGTTGTTTACATGGTAATAGATCATAAATGTGTCATAATAACTGATAAAGATGGGCAGCCATGTGGAGAAAACCCACTCACAAAAGGTAGTAACAAGATAAAATGAAGAGGTTTATAATAATGTAAGATGGAGAATTAGAAACGCCAACTAAATGACAGTAATGATCACAACATGTGGAAGCCATTTTCTATACTAAACACATTTTTGCAGGTATAAGTTTAGACTTTCAAGAATGTTTTACCCATTATTCTGTTATGTCTGTTATTTCTGACATGTCCGTTGTTATTTTATCTGCTTTAGAGCTGACTCTGTAATCCACAGACATCTAAACTTTACTCACACTTTATCTTTAATCAACTTAGACAACAGAAACAGCTCAACAGCCACATGGCGAGTCTGCTTTTTACAGCAGGAGGACAAAACAAACCAGACATCATTATTATTGTTCGTGTTAGCGACAGTGCAAAAGCGACTGATTACAAAATACATTTCCACTTCAGATTTGACTTTAAACGCATTTTAATTCAGTCTTCTGAGCAAAGTCAAAATCAGACCCTCTTTGTTGTGACGCCGACAAAAGTGCAAATGTCAAACTTATCAACAGCAGACAACTCAAACTACGAACGTAAATCTGCTTAATTTAACTTCTTACTCCTTCAGTAGATACATGAAACCCGATAATGATAAGTTTTTGTTAGTTTTTTAGCAGTTTTAACTCACCGCCATTGTTGTGCGTCTGTCTCTGTCTGCCTCTTGTAAAGAAACTTCTTCTTCCTGCCGGGACTCGCTTTTCGCGCGAAGCGACCACGTGACACCCAAAGCCCGCGAAAAATAATGAATATTCGATGAAGTCACAGGCGCTGCGCCTTCTTATTGGTCGGTCCGTTTAAAAGGGGCGGGACCTTAAAGTGCAGTGCGTTTGGTTTGATGTTCCGCCTCAGTGAGGCGCGTTCGGCCGGTGCGGCGGTGAAGCCTGTGAGGGACAGCGGTGCGGCCCGCAAATCAAAACAAACTCACCCTTCTCTGAGCGTTTGAGCAGGGGCGGTGTTTATGACGTGACATTTTTTTCCCGGGAATATTTGGGCCGCGTTCAAATCCGTTTCACTGCCTCCCTAATATCCTCACTTTACTGAAAGGAAACGGCTGGCCACGTCCCCAAAACGTTTAATTTCGGCTGTTTTTCGTCCCTTTTTAAAAATGAACCAACAAATTAACATTTCAGAAACAACATACAGACTTTGTAGCTGTATAAAACTTACAGGAAGTAGTCCAAGCAGCAGTAGCCTACAAAATAAAGACAAAAAAAGTTGAATAAATTAATACAAGAAAGATAAATAAATCAATATACAAATTAAATGAAATAATAAAGATTTAAAGCTTAAAACAATTTAACAGTGTATATTATAATATACATAGTCATTCACTTTGTCCTTATAAGGATTAATCTTCAGGGTGCCATAAATGTCTGTAACAAATGTTGTGCCAATCCGCCCAGTATAGATGTTGAGGTATTTCACAGGATGAGTGACAACTGCTGGCGGTGTTAGAGGAGGAGTCAAGGAATCACAAAAGTCAGTAGGATTCATCCTCTGTACCAAATTCTATACCAATTTCATATTTTTTCCCCCAATACATTTCACTAAAAGCCCAAAATGTCAACCTACTGATGGCACTGGAAAAGGTTGGTAATATTCATCTTCTGGGCATCGTGAATCTGTAGAAAATGTCACAGCAGTCCGTCCAATATTTGTTGAGATAGTTCAATTTGGACTAAAGTTGTGGACCGAGAGACCAACAAGACCCTCTCTATATGCTGCTAGCATGGCTAAAAACAGCTAAAAAGCTCCAAGCTGCAGAATCGGGTGACATTTCTCCTTTCATGCGTCAGTTAGGAGATAAAACTCTCATCAACAAACAGCACTGGCGGGTTCTGAGTTTTGATTTCTTTCATGTTTAGTTGTCTGATATAGATTTAGCCCTGCTAGCAGCATGGCTGTGGGACGCAGAGTCAGTCTGTCGGTCGGTCCAGACAGAAATACAACTTAAACAAACTTTACAACTGTCTGATGGATTGGCACAAAATGTTGTAGACATCCATGGACCCCAGGCTCTGAATCCTAATGACGTCAGTGATCCCCTGACTTTTGGCTAGAGTTGGACATTTGGATGCCACTGTACTTGATGTCATCCCCATGAAAATAAATGTAAAGCTTCACTAATCAATATGAATGAGTATAATGTGACAGGGGTCACTCATAGAGATGAACCCACACAGAAATTGGTTCATTGTTTTGGGTTTAAACTCAGAAATGTGGTTAATGAGAGCGGCCATAGCTTAATTTTTATTTGTGCATTATTTTGGCATGAAAACTTGCTGGTTTTATATCCGACTTTGCATTTTAAATTCTGCACGCATACGACCGAAAACCAAAGAAAAAAAAGGATACATAAAATAAAATGATGATGCTTTTACAGCACATCAGTACTGACAATAAAAAGCAGACACGTGAAACCAACACCTCAAGTTTAATAATCATTATTTATGACATGTTCACTCATTCATCAAATACATCATCGCCCCTTTCAAACCTTTAATATCTGTAACCAAACAAAACACATGAATATATACAGTATCAAAACAACAGAAGAGCTCCTCTTTTTTCTGAAATAAAAATAAAACAAACGGGAAAAAAAATTAAATCTCTTTGCAAAGTTTTTAGTGCAGCAAATAAATAAATATCGCAAATTACTTTTCACTCATTGGTCGACGGTGGCCATTTTGACACCTTCTGCTCAGACAGATGTTAAAAACAAGGCTCTTTGCTTCGTCACTGATCTTACTGTCATTTCACACAAAAACCAGTTTACAATAAACGTTTTTGCTCATATTCAGCCGCTGACGCTGAAATGCTTTCACTGGGTCTTTTCACAGGGAGGCCAGGAGAAACCAGTTATTAAACAAAAACATTCATTTGTGGACTTCATATTATAATATAAAGTTAAACAAATGTAAAAAAGATCAATATTTCTATCACTTTCCCAACACTTCTGAGGCTGTTTAAGGCTGATTTTAAGGGTGTGAAATGAATCCTGAATGAAAGATATTTAAGTAGATGTGCAGCAGTAGCTTCTTCTACAGGCTGACATGGTTGGTTAGCATGAAATTCTTGATTACAGTCTTGGCTTTCTTGTTTCCTGATTAAGGAGAAAGACAAAAACATGAGTGGTGGTGTGTCCCAATTCCACACTGCACTCGAATTCAAAGCAGGGTTGGTAAAATTAAATACACTCAGAAAGTCAGGGTGCAGTACGGTTGATTTTGGAGTGCTGTTTATGGACATTATTCTCCCACAATGCAAAAAGAAAACGGAGGAGCAGATGTTAAAAAATAAATCAAATTAAACTGCACATTGTGGTGAGAAAACTCCAAAAAGACCGTGGAGAATAAAACAATTATTCAATCGTAAGAAAGACTTTTTGCTTGCACATATTGTACCATCTCCTGTTAGTAAAGTATGTTGATTTTTTGTAAACAGCTAAAACAGTAAACTATGACGATTAGTATGTAGCACATACTGTACAGAATTAGTGTGTAGTTTGGATTTGGGACACGCTGTGAGTATAATGACGTGATTATGCTGCATTTGAGTCCCGTTGAACATTACATTTAAAATTTAAAGAAACAGTTTGGCGTTTATTACTTTTTTGCTGATAGCTGGATGAGAAGATCGATACCACTCTCATATCTCTCTGTTAAATATGAAGCTACAGCTAACAGCTGGTTAGCTTAGATTAGCATAAAGACTGGAAACAAGCTAGCCTGGTCCTGTCCAAATGTAACAAAGTCAGTAAAGCTCCCTTATTGTTTAATCTGTACAAAAGTGTAAAAAAAGACAATTCGCCTATTTGGACTGTTTCTTAGCTGCCAGGCAGAGACTCCAGGAAGTAACTGGACTTTATGCTAAGCTAAGCTAACCGGCTGCTGGCTGTAGCTTCAGATACAAACATGAGAGTGACACTGATCTTCTCATTCAACTCTCAGCAATAAAGCAAATAAACGCGTTTCCCAAAATGTTGAACTCGAGTCACCTCACGTCCTGAACTCTGACGTGGTGCCTGTGTAGGGAATGATTCATTTTACATGTTAAATCCAAATTTAACAATAACTTCTTGGTATTAAGTTTGATCATACATGCAGAAATAAGAGGAAAATATGAACTTTTAGCCGTTAGTGATTCATTTGGTGGCACATTATTAGCCCAAACTTTGCCGACAGGCTAGAATCACGTCTTTCATGTGAAAACTTATGAGAATTAAAAAATATGAAGCTGTAATTTTGACAAGCAGGAAACACAAGGGCACTGCAGGACACTTTAAATCTGTTCCTGCGCCCCACAGATCCTCAACTTAAGCACTTAAAACACATTCACTGTTGTCGTCGTCAGACTTGCTCTCTGTAGTAATAGAAACTGTAATCAGTATCTGAACTTTTTTTTTGGAGACAAATATCTCTGTTTTCAGACAGCTGACGTCATCACAGGTGCAGGTAGCGTCACGTTTTCTGTACCATGATGAGGTTAGTATTGGTTTGACTGGTTTTCACTTGAGATGAGATGCAACACTGATAAATCTGGAATTTGTTCATTATAGCAGACTGTGTAAAATTAAGGTGAGCGGCAAACAGGAAGAAAGCAGTGAGAAAAAGAGACAGAGAGATAGATGGACATTTTTAGACTTCCAGACAAACCCTTAAACATAGTTTTCCTCTTCCTTTTCCCACCACAAAGGAAACAACGCAAACGTAATCAGGTGAGCATGAAACAACACAAAAAAGTGTGTGTGAGAGCTGGATATCAAAAACTATCAAATCAGTGGGTGTTTCCCACATTTTTATGTTTGTTTTTTGGTGTTTAAAGAGGAACAGGGCTTCAAAATAAAAGCCCAACAGGAGAGTGACGTTTCCTTCCAGAAAAAAACCATCTGCATGAGAGTTGGTTCTTCAAAATAAAAGCTGCAGGAAAAACAGAGCGTCAAACTGAAATTCTTCTAGAGCGGCTGTCAGGAGGAAGAAGGCTTCAAAGTAAAAGCCACACTCGCCGGCGCAGGTTCCAGGTAGAGTGAGCTTTCAAAGTAAGAGCGCTCCAGAGGAGAAAGTGAAAAGAGGATCGAGATGTTTCGTCGCTGTCTGTTTGTTTCACATGGCAGGAGTCAGATTTGTACATCCCATCTCTGCATGTGTCTGTCATGTTGAGTGTTTGCATATGACGTTGAACCAGACACACTTCCTGTACGTGTGCTAATGTTCTGTCTGAGGAGCAGTGTGGCTCTGACAGTATTTTATCCTCCTCAGTTTGTGTTTGTTCCCTGTGAGGATAAATGAGACCGCGAGCAGTTTCTCCCTTCCTGGTAGAGGCTGCCAGCCAGGTGGTGTGGGTATGAGTGTGTGGGTAGGTGTAGGTGTAGGTGTGTGTGTGTGTGTTTTATTTAAGAACTAGTGTAGCCTCTGAGCCATCTTTCCTCTTCAGATACAGTCCATAGCTGAGATGGTGTTCCCTCCTCAAGAAGGCGTAGAAATAATCTGACACCAGCAGAATCTGAGGGGAAATAAACATTAGGACACTGATGAATACCTCAGTGTGTGATTAAGAAGAGGAATTTGAGTAATTTCACTCATCAATAATTGATTTAATCAATGGTATTAGCAGGCCAAAAAGAAGGACAAATACAAAATCAGACACGTCTCCCTCCACCTTTAGGAGATGACTTATTGCAATGAAAAATAAAATGTTTTTTTGTTGTTGATCCACTGAGACCTAAGCTAAATTGAATTAACTTTACGTACGACTTATAATCTTTCTGCGGTCTTAATCACCTTACAGCTGACTCAGGTTGGTGGAAAACTGAGGCATGTGTTGTGCAGTTTGTCTACCATAGTATCAATAACTAAAGATCAGCATCACACACGTTTCTAATCTTACTTGTGCGTTGATTTTTCTGCTAAACACAAATATGTGGATATACATTATCAAATCATAATTTCTAATTTTTCAAATTAGCAGAGCTTCCTCGTGCCCCCTGGTGACTGCAGAAGTACCCCTGTTTGGGAATCACTGCTTTAGATAATAGCTACCATTATTGATCCTTAATTGGCCACAAATCCTACTAGAGCTTTTTCACAGCACACATTTTGACTTGTCATAGTAGGAAACGCACAGGTGTTAGTAATAACATTAACAATGGCTCCGTTCCATTCAAGTGTCCCAGTAAGTCATGACGGTGTGACAGCATGAACAAATACCAGGACTCTGAAACTGAAGCAGCTAAATGGAACCATCATTCATTTTATTATTTATACCTGTGCGTTTCCTACTGTGACATGTCAAAATGTCTTCAGTGGTTAAAAAAAAGCCCATCAACAAATTCCCCCCAGGCTCCCGTCCAGGCCGTCCTACCTGTGCCACGTTGAACAGCAGCGTTATGGCGTAGTAGAAGTTGGAGTTGGCGCTGCCGGCGTAGATCCAGAGGTGCCAGAGAACCGGGAACAGAGCCGAACAGGCCAGCAGCACGCAGGACACCAGGAAGATGTTCCTCAAGACTGAACAGGAAGAGAATTAAGTTCTTATCTTGTTGTCAGCTTGTAGCTTGAGTGTGCTCTGGGCAGCCGTGTCATAAAGGTAAATGTAAGTATTGGATCACTAGTTACATGCTAACCGTTAGCATGTTAACCTTTACCCAAAGGTGAAGGCCAGGTGGTGAAACCAAAATCACTACTATTGAAGAAGTAGACGTCTTTAAATCTTTCTAATTGACATCTTCTGTGTTTTATACACTCACATCTGTGTAGGTGACTCCAGACAGGGAGGAAGGCCAGGTAGAGCGCGATGTCTCCCACGGTGGGGTAAGACTTAAAGATGGAGATCACAGCTAACTGCATGAAGATGAGAAACACTGGGTGCTCCCTGTAACACAGACACATGCACACACAGGGCAGCATGGTATGGCTGACTCACGCTGAGGTTAAAGAATAAAAAGAAAAGAAAAAGAACAAACAGCAGCTTTGCATCAACTTGGAAGGACAGGTGGTGAGGGAGCGGACTTACTTGAGTTTGACGGACAGAGGGATGGTGTAGAAGAAAACGTTGATCTGGAATACGCAGAGGAAGAAGAGGCGGAAGTGTTCAAACATCTCAGCGAAGAAATACCAGAAGAGGCCGATGTTCGGGGTCAGGTCTGGTACTGAGAGACTGGAGGGAAAACAGACGGTCACATTAGGACTGCAGAATTACTATAGGAATTCTATAGGACTATAGAATCAGATTTGTGTGATTTGTTTCTGCCCATGCAAGAGGTTTGTGTCAGAACTGCAAAAAGTCAGGCAGAGAGCTGTAAACAAAAGGACACATTATCATCAAAAGTAAAAGACTGGTGTAATAGTTTACACCATAACACCAATAATTTGTTTGCAAGCTTGAGGTAACTTTTCTTTTTGCTTCAGTGAGTTTTATTCTCTCTCAAATTCTTATTTTTGCTTAACATTCAAGACGTTTTGTTTGATTTTATTGATGCAAATCTGATTCCATACTGGACTACCATAAAAATATTTGCATTTTAATTTGCACAACATTTAATTAGCCAATAGTCAGTTTTAAACATAAACACATAACATGAATTTGATTATTAAAGAATTGTGACCGTTATATGTAAAGAGAGGGGCTTAACAGTAAGAAAATAAGTTGTCAGCGCCCTCTGGTGGACAAACCATGTAATGGTGACACCGTTCCTAAATTACCTCAAACATATCTGTGACATTCTTGTACTGCAATTTCTTGCTGTGGAACAAAATATACACTGATAATGATATTAACTACGATAAGCTAAAATTGAGTGATAATATCAGATGTATAGGACAACACAGAAACACACACAACCACCATAAAGACCTATTCAAGCTCCTGTCTGAATCATTATGCTGCTGTGTTCAGTTGGAGATGGTAAATGTCAGAAGAACAGAGCGTTTATTCACTGCACCAAGACCTCCAGTAATTTGACTGTAGAGCTATTCATGACAGGAAGAGGGGAAAAAAATCAGTCTTACTTCCAAAACAGACTTTCTGTCTCGGTTTGTCGGGTCTGGTTAGTCATGCATCATACAAACGTTCCACACTTTTACATTCTGTGAATTTAGACGCCACCTTTAAGCTTTGGCTCGAGTTTCTTGTTCATGACTCACATGAAGCCGTAGACAGACGGCAGGTAGTCCCACGAGCCGAGCAGGAAAAAGGACAGACAGACGATGACGAACAGGCTGCCCAGGTACATGAAGGCATACTGCGCGATGAACCACCAGAAGCTGGCCCGCCGAAAGTTCACCGGGATGTACTGACGCTGGGCGAGGAGACAGAGAAACACTGCCATTAATTACACCGGGGAGAAACCCTTCAGCTGTGACCAGTGTGGGAAGAGATTCGCTTGGATCTGCAACCTGAGGACAGACCAGCAGTCTGCAGACCACAGGCCAGGGGAGGGTTAAGACTGGGCTCATCACACAGAGTAGACTGTGGCGGACAGGACTGTTAATGCTAGTAGTATTTTATTCACACACACACACACACACATTGACATTCCTTCATTCTTAAACAGTAGTATGGCAGCAACAGAGATAGAGCGCAACACGTCTTACTCTGAAAACTACGCCCACCGGCACCACAATATGCAACCAAGAGCTGAAACGCTAACAAAATGCCTGTAGCAGCTAAAATCATTAGATTTCAGCATGTCAGAGGATTATTTTAGCAGCCTCTGTCTACCAGAGAGGACAAACTCAGTACTGTGGGTCTGTCTCAGTGTCCCTTCTCAAGCTAAGCTACTGTAGTTAGCTAAGACACTTGCTAACATAATACTGCATAGCTTTCTGATTTAGCCACATTCCACTACACAAGTTTCATACTGTCAAGACGCTTTAGCTTAACTTACAGCAGTATAGTTAGCCTAAAACTGACATCTGGATATTTGACTGAGCAGTGACTAAATGCTGCTGCACACGTCGACACACTGAGTGTCAGGATCCCACAGTTTTCTTCCTGCTGATGCCTCACATCTGGATCCACTTTTGTCTTCTTAAAGGTTCAGTTTTTGGGTTCGGCAGCTTATAAAAACTTAGTTCTGGGTTCTTTACCCTGTTGGTAGTGCATCCCACCACACAGCAGCTTTTAGGCAGGTTTCTGTTGTTTGCCAAAATGACAAGGAGGAACCTTCACACAATACAAAGTCAATGGAGAGCGATGACTTGTTTTCCCCTCCGCTGTGGGCGGACTTAAATGCGCTCTGTCTCTATGCAAAGTGTGAAACTTAAAATTTACCATATTTACTTTTTTTGTCTTTCAGATGTTTTGTGTCTTTGATATATGATGAAACACTGTACAACTATTAGCTCTCAGTTAAAGCTGTGTTTTTCACATGGCATTAAGGAAAGGCATAAATCCAGAAAATTATATTAGAATATTAAAAAACAAAACAAAAAAAGGCAGAGTAACAGTGAGAAGGGTTTTGAGGTAGGGGTAGGAAAAAGAAATTGGTGATAAAGGAGAAAAAGGACAGCAGCAGAAAATGGAGAGGAAGGGACAGAAAAAAGTAACGGTGAAACAAGCTGTACTACACACTCTTAATATGCACGTGTCCATTCATACACAACTTACCTGCATCAAATACAGCAGCGCTGGAGCGCACAGAGTGAGGGGATAGATGGACTGATATGTGGCCAAGGACAGAAAGACGGCACTCAGCAAGACATTTCCTGCAACACAAACACAGAATTACTCAAATGTTTTTATGAAGGAGAGCGTCAGCAAAGTGCCTGAAAACTACATTTAAATATTTCAGATGGTCAAAAGTAATTCAAAGTGGTCCTTCTATAAATAATGCAATAACTAGACTTCAGTACTGTGAGACTGTGCAGTGAAATCACAGAAAAAAACTGAAGGTGACATTCCTTAATAAAGGATCTCTGCAAAATGGTCCACCACAGCCTACACTGGTACTTTTGCTTATTGTGATGTCATTTCTTGGAGTATCTTCAAATGCTTCATATCCCTACAATCTGTGCAACATAAGCTAAAAGGCTAAGTAAGTCAATAGACCATAATAATTGATAAAAGCATTGAAATTGTATCATAAATTAATAAAATACAAAAATCTGACATGTTTTTTCATCACATTTGACTAAATACAAACACAAAACATATCACTAAAACAATTCTGAATGTAGAAACATTTTTAGTTTTTGAGATATGTGCAAAGGCATTTTGATAATATAATGAAATACTTCCCCAGTGCCTACATTGGTATTTTTGCTTATTGTGATGTAATTTCCTGGATTATCTTAAAATGCTTCATATCCTTAAAATTTGTGCAACCTAAGCTAAAAGGATGTAAGTCAATAAACCCTAATGACTGATTTTTTGAATTTTTGAAACTGTCATAAATTAAAACCACGCCACATTATGACCATGTTTTGCACCGCATATAACGTAACGTAATGATCATCAACTTGTGACACAAGCGTACAACGTGACGACGCAAAAGACAGAAGTCTTAGCCTTCAGCTGCAAAAAGAACGAATACTTTAGCTATTATGGTTTTTATTTGACATCAGTTTAAACAGGATGAAGCAAACAACAACCTCCCGCGTTGTTAAGTATGTTATATGTAATGTCCCAGGTAGAAATGGCAGTTATGGATCCAAAAAATGTCATGTCACGCTGGTAGTTAAAAATCAAACGTTACCTTTTATCGTAGAGAGGATGAAGAGGGCGATGACAGCGTTGTTCAGGCCACAGGTTGACTTGGCGACGCAGGACAGGATGGTGAACGGGTTCAACAGGTAACTGTGAGAGAAGAAGAGACAGAGACAATACAAGAGATGTGATATTATTGGCCACTGTTTTAATTGTTTCCTTCATGACCTTTTAGGTTTCAGTCACCACCATTAATCAGTTTTTGTTCCATATTTACGTGATAACAATTATTATAATTATATATGCACAATAACAAACACACAGCGGCTTATGAAGCCATGCTAGCAGCTCTGTGAGGCTGTACTTTGGCACAGAGGTGGTTTGAGCTAAAGGCTAATGTCAGCATGCTAACATGCTCACAGTAAAAATGCTAACATGCCGATGTTTAGCAGGTATAATGTTTACCATGTTCACCACCTTAGTTTAGCATTTTAGCATGCTAACATTTGCTAATTAGCACTAATCACAAAGTACAGCTGCATCATATGAACAATATTATCAATGGGTCAGCTCCTAAATACTCGTGTTCTCAGATAACAATGGTCCACGCTCAGTATTGCTATAACACCAGTGCGTTCATGTAAAGAGCCTCGAGTGAATAATGTAGGCACAAGTTCCTTTTTTTTAATTTTACACTGGTGCCATGTTGTGGAGCAGCCTTCAGTTACACATCAACTTTTAAATATGAGAGGGGCTTATAGGTCAGGTTAGGACAGAACAGGGTAACGGATTTATTATGACATTTGCAATGACATGGTTACTGTAAGGCCAGTTCAGACCACAGATCTGCGACGAGTTGAAACTTGTGCCGGTCGGCAACGCTCTGAAACCTGCCAGTTTACACCAACGTGACTAGACAAGACGGTGTATCGTTTCCATAGCAACGACTCTCTGTACTTCTGTTCTATCTGCCAGATTTTCAGGCTTTTTTTTGCAGCTGGATATAATTTGTAGCATCTTAAAATATGAATGAAGATAGTGATAGTGAGTTACTTCATACAGTTACATTTCTAGTATTGATGAAACGGCATAAAAAAACGAGAGGGTCGAGATGACCAGCTGTTTTTGCTAAGAGCTGATTGGTTGTTGAAATGGGTGACGTGCCTTACGTTCTAAAATCAGCCGCTGGCGACTTGACAAGCTGAGTCGAAGGAGACGCCATCAGACGGCTTGAGTCCAGCTGAGACGAGCCGGATCACACCACAACGTTTCCCTGCGAAGCTCTAAAACGGTTTCGTCTCGTCATGAATCTTTGGTCTGAACTGGACCTTAGTTGTTCTTGTTATTGATGTGGGAGTTATTTTTTACTTCTTAAATTGTGGTGATGTGCTGTTTAGTTTTTATGTGTGTCTTGTGTGTTTTTGTGTCTGATAATCCATAAATAAAATCGATCAATCATGGGAATGTAACTAGATTTGCAGGTATTTGGTGGGCCCTCCAGGAGCATAAGTGGGACTCTGCACGCTGGGAGGTGCGCGGTACTTACAACATGGCTACTTTCAGAGGGATGTAGTACATTTCACTGGGGCTTCTGATGAGCTCCAGACAGTCGAGGGGGTAGCGGTCCGCCTCCAAGGCATATTTCTGCTTTCTGAACTGAAACAGCATCAACAGCACATCAAATATGTCACAACACTGTTACTGCACGGACCGGAAAATACAACGCACCAAACAAGTTTCAGTTAGTTAGTTAATGCTGCCTTCAAATGGAACTCGTTGATATGACATGAGTAGTGGTGTACACGATAAGCTCGGCATTTCAAGCAGTAAGTCGTGAGAACACACCGCTGCTAGGCAACGGCAACACGGACGCCAAAAGACTCCTCGCTGTTCTCTGTCCAAGAAATGATGACTTACTTTCCATTTATATCAACATTTTCCCCAGAGATATTATGAAGTTACGAAGAAATAATCTATATGACTAAAATTACAATATATTAAATTAATATCCACCGAAAATGAATTTCTCTGGCCTCCGCCCATTTCTGAAACGTCAGCAAACACGTCATAACTCGTGAAAATTTCCACTTACGAGTCTGTGAATGCAAAAAGAGGGAGGCGTTCATATGGACTCTTCTCGTAAACACGACCCCATTTGAAGGCACCATAATTCAATAACAATAAATCCATGTCCTATCTGTAGAAACTGTATTGTTTATTGATCATAACTCGGCCATGTAGCAGTGAAACAAGAATACGTATAGCTGTAACATATTTCTTGTTAGATAGTAGGGCTGACTATATGGTTGAAATCAATAATCATACATTGTACATATCAATATCATGTTACGGCTTTAATGTGTTTACCATGATGTGATTCCACTCAGACAATAAATCAGTTTTGGCCCAACCGTATATCAAGGGAAATTCTGGTATTTTTGTTAGTTGGTATTTTGGTTGGGAATATACTGGAATTTCCCTTTAATATCCGAATATTTTTGTTTTTTCTGTATTTTCTTACCACTTGTTTGTTGTAGTCCTTCACAGCCATGTACAGAGCCACAGCAGTGATCACATCTGCCAACTAATGAGACAGAAAGGAGACAGAAATCCAACAAAACAAATACAGAAAATATCCGTATACTTTCTTTTCAAATCCCTGGAGGCAGACGTTTCTTATCACAGGGAGAGCAGTTTAAATCAAAGTGTTGTGCAGACTGCTGAGCTTTCCCATCATGCCTCACGTTACAGGAAATCCTCCTGTATGTTCACCAGAGCTAATCCGAAGCATTAGCGCCTCATTCTGTTGTCACATCATTTTATTCGCGCAAATTTCATTTTATTTCAGCGCAAAAGAGAAATTTGTTGTTCGTTTGTTGGTATTCATACTCTCGTCTTCGTACTCACCATGAACGTTATCTCTGCGTAGTCCACCACAAAGTGAAAGAGGTAAATGATGAGAGGAGTCTGGAGAGGAAAGACGAGGACAATTGGGATCAATAAAACATATTTATCTACACATTAGTGTGTTTGTGTGGTACCTGTGTGCTCACACACATAGTCTGCATTCTCTGGTCAAATGCATGTTTTTAGATCCTGTAGCTAAAACAGTCTCTACTGACTAATATTGTCCTGCCTCTGATGTGATGTCACTTCCTCTACGTTTGACTTAAAAGCACCAAACAGAAAAAGAAAAGAAAAGATTTTCTCCACCTGCTTTAAATGGTGTTCAAATGGATTTTTCACTAAGTATACTCAGGTGTGTCCATCAGAAAGGTGCCCGTTTGTGCATAATATTTGCATAACAAAAAGTAACTATAGCAGTAGGTTGGGGTTGCTTGTAAAGGCAGATTTCAAACTAGTGTCAAAAATTCAGTTGTCATGACAAAATTCAGAGAATTTGTGTACATCTTCATCTAGACAACACAGAAATGTCTATAATGTATTAATAACTGTAGATTGATTGCTCCATAAGTGAAAAACTGATTTTTAAAGATGCTCTATTTTTAGAAGAAGAAGAAGGAGAAATACAAGAGGGACCGGCCCCTAAAATAAAAATCTGTGCTTTACTGCCTTATTTTGGACTGACTGATTTTGATTCAAGCATCTTTGTAGAAGAATATTAACAGATATATGTATATTTTTTTTTAATCCAAAAAACATGCAGAGGACATGAAAATACTTTCTCTGCCCTGAATAGTGTCTGCAGGTTTTCCCTCCAGGCTCCATCCAGTGCCAACAACCTCCACCAACAAGGTAGGGCAGCCTGAGAGGTGAAATCCAGGGCAAAAAAAAAGGTATGTGAAGCACTCACTGCCCCCCGCTGCTCGTTAAGCTTATTAGGTGCAAGGCAATAAGTGAAGCTTATCAACAGTTTTATTAACTCCTCTCTTCTCTCATCTGGACTGTGGTGTTTGGACAGTAAGAGAACACGGTTTGGAGATATTTTAGTAAAGGAAACAACCGGATACAATAAAAGTGAGGCCGGGGGACAAGAAGAATAGGATTTTAAGCCCCCAGTGGAAATTACACCTTTGGTCATCCATGTCCTGAGTGTAAATGTGTGCGTTTTCATCTCTCACCTCATGGAAAACATCTCCAGAGTACGGTGACACTCCCAAGTCAAGCAGAGCCAAACCTTCAACAACTGCAAACAAACAAATAAAGGAGCAACAAAGACAGTTATCATCCAGCTTTGGGCTGTTGGTCAACAAACTGAACATCCCATGATGTCGAACTTAGAGATATAGGAGATCATAGTATTGACGTCTTATTGTAACAGCAAAGTAATTCAGTGTTTTTAATGACAGTTGTCTTTATGAACCTGTGATAATGCTGAAAGGTCAATAAAGTATAAACTATCATAATCTCCCCCTTCTTTTAATGCAATCAGCAGAGCCGTTCTGCAATGACACAACTTCCTGTTGCAGCTGCCCTAATGAATAATTTATGAAGGGTTGTGGTGTTTCCATGCAATTCACACACAGTCTAGCCCTTAATACAAAGACCTCAGTGTGGCTCAACAAACAGCTGAAAGGGCCAAAAAAAGGCTTCATATTTTAATGTTATATACAGAAATTAAACAATATTTCCTTAAAGAATTGAAGATCTGCACATTAGCTAAACATCTGTATCTGTATAGCTTTACGTGCGGCGACTCCAGCATTCCCAACCTGCACTTATCTGAGCTACATACCAGTAATTATTAGATCAATAGATCAACCCTGATCATTAGTATTCAACCACCTCTCAGCTGAGACTGACAGGAAACATCAGATTGTCTCTTTGTTGTTAGCCAAGACATGAACAGCTAAAGCAGAGGTGCAGTCACTGAAACAAAAACTGATGAATGTCAGTACAGTAGATATATTTTTGTTTATGTTATTGCTGTTGATTCTCTTCAGATCCTTCCTATTGTTGCTTATTTTGGCAGTTTGCTTTTAGATTTCATTGCAAGTTTTTATTGTCAACCCATTCATACACAAAGTCGTTTTACTCATTTTCTTAAGTTTGATTTGTTCTACCTTTTCTTGATCAGTTGATACAGCAGGATTTAACTCTTTAACTGTATTTTCTACTCAACACGTTCTCTGTCTTTCTTCTTTTTATCATTTGCACTTGAACTAGAGAATAAAGAACAAAGAATAAACAGAAGTGCAGAGAAGACTCAGTATCAATACCACAGTGGAAAACATTTAACTGTGATAGAAATGAAAATGGTTGCATGTTTTGAAAACTGGTTACTACTGGCAGCTGAGACTAAATGTACAATGATGTCATTAGAACTGTAGCAATAGAGGCAGTATAAGTATGTAGTAGGGACAGTATAAACCCTCTCAAAATGTAAGTACTCGACTGAAGTATAAGTACTAGAACAGTACTTGAGGGATATACTCGCTCTCATCTCAAGACTCTGGTGCTCTCTTGCTGGTTGCTGCACCAGCATCTTTGAACCACAGAAGCCAAACATAACGAAGAACCTCCATTAAAAACAACCAGAAAATGCGACTCGAAACTCATTTAAATCTTCAGCGACAGAAATCACGGCGAAGCACAATTTAGCGTTATTGAGCTTTCCAAATGTGGACTGCAAAGCCAGGTTTTCGTAGCTAAACCGGTTTGACGTTACACTCAATTACCGGGTAACAGCGCCGAGGTGAGGAAGCAACCAGAGCGGCGTTTAGCGAGAAAACTGGCCCCCAATCAGCTGCTAAACCCCCGCTTACCTCTTTTCCAGGCGGTTAACGGAGATACCACCTCCACTCTCTCCGCAATTAAGTCCGCCAAACTGGATCTGTAAAGAGCTGCGCGGATCGTAACGGCTAAAATTAAAAGTAGTGTCAAGGGAGCCGCCATCTTGACAAGGAAGCCCTCTCCGCCCTGCGAGGTGCACGATGGGAAATGAAGTATTTTGTCACAAAGGAAACTGAAAGGAATCTAAACGGAATTGCACTAAAATAAATAAATAAATACATTTACCATTAGCAATATGTGTCCTATTATTATTATCGTATATTATAGCTTGTTTAAGACGAAATTTTGCTCTTTTTTCCAGTTTTTAGAGTTGTCCATTAACACTCATTATACATTTCTAACTCTTTGTTGTTAGTAAATGACTCGTTCTACATTTGAAACATTGCCGTACAGTCAGTAGACAGAAACAGTAAATTTATCTTTATCAGTAAAAGGCATTGCAGGGAATGCGTGTTTATAAGGCGGAACGAAAAATCCTGAGCATGTTTTCACCCCGAGACTCTTTATGTGTTGGATCAAAACACAATTGACAAAGCTTTGTAAAGTTAGACACAGTACACCACTGATTTTCCGCAAAGGATACTTAAATTTTATTAAAACAAAATTCACTCAGATCAAACATTAATATAGTCTTTTTTCAGCAACATGTAAGGCTCAGTGCAATGTAAAGACATTATGAAGCTTAGAGATGTACGGCATCCATAGCGTAATGTTTAAATAAAGGTTTTCAAAAATGAATGAGAATCGTATAAAGAACAATTATCAACAAAAAAGAGCATCTGATGTTTTCAGCCATAACTGAGTCAGACTTTTCTGACTGAAAAAAATATTTATTTAACAAAATTTTAATAATGTCTGTGATCATGAAAGCTACCTGGACTTGCATAAAACGTATAATTCAACGCCATTGACTTTTAAGCTGAATTAAAAGCTGTACAGAGGTAACTCAAACTAAATAAAAAATCAAATATACAAATCCAATCAAATTAGTGTTTTTTGTTTTTTATATTTATTTGATTCGTGTTGTTCGTATTTCATGTTTTTTTAGCTTTAGCTTAATTTGCATGAAAGTTGTCAGCTGTTGGTGGTCAGCAGTTTGTCTTTCACTGGTGCTTTTACATTGAAACGCGCAGACAGGAAGTGGCTGTTGTTGCCGGGAACGTAACGCAATTACGCTGCCATCAAGACTTTCGTTTTCATTTCTTGACTTGAAACTGACTTGATGTTGTTATAGTCACTATATACAAGGACTATGGCAGGTTTAGAGGTGTTATATTCCTGTGTCGGTGGCAGTATTAGCTGTCCACAGGACGCCGTTGTGTGCTTCGTTCACTGGGAAATGATAAAGAGTGGATACAGGTGTATCGGGTCTGGAGACGAGGTAAGTTAAATGAGCTAGCTAAAAACAATCTAACGTAATGTTAACGCTAACAGCTATTTCTGATGTGATGTCTTGTAGAAACAACGTTACGCCAAACTCTGTTCAAAACTCAGCCGTTTAACGCTAGCTTGATCATTGCTTAACACCGTAGTTCTTATTCCTTTTGGGGAAATATTAATATTTATTAATCAATTCTAGCAACGTTGACAAACGTTTCCACTGCTGGCTGTTTGATAGAACTTATATGAAGAGGGGCATAGCTTTAACAGAAGCTGAACTGGATTTTCAGCAAAATACCTGCTGCTTTGTGAATTAGTTATACACCGAATTGAAGAAGGGTCCTTAACTGTTCAAGTTAAGATTTTGGGTCTGTTTTTACCGAGGTTATTGACCTGTGCTTTTCAGGAAGAAATTAAACTGTCAGTTTTTCAATGGAATTCTGTCCTCGTTAACTTGCTGCCTGCTCAGTTTAGATTAGCGTTAGCTTCCTAAATGAGTCTTACCCCCCGTATGTTACTGACGTTATAGCGAACTGTAATAGTTTGATAAACATATTTTAGCTTTGTTTCAACGAGCTGTCGTGTTTGATGCAGAAACAACCCGCAGTTGTTTTAAAATAGAGATATTATGACGAGCGCTAAAACTGTCATGTCATCTGTAGCTAGCTAACCTAGTTTTGTGCCAGTTGGGGCCACCAGTCATACTAAAACATCACATTGGTTTTGTCGTAGACAATTTCTGATGGGTTTGTCCTGACATTGTTATTATGTTCTCTCACTGTCCTCTAACCCCCCCGCTATTTTCCCTCTCTTTATCCCTTTCTCTTTTGCTGTTTTTCTCTTTTTTTCTGTGTGTGTCTTTCTCTCTGTCACCTCCAGCCCTGCAGCAGTGATAAGAAGTCAGAGCTGCTGCCTGCTGACTGGAGCAGCAACAAGGAATTGTACAGTCTGCGGTATAAAGCCATAGACAGTGAAACCCAATTGCTGCTCAAAGCTATCGCCGTTGACTCCACCTTGATCTTCAACCTGATGGTAGGCACACCTGACAAACGCATAGGGAAATGTGTCCACTGTGAACCCCACCAACTTGTAGATGTGTTTTGAAAGCCAAGTAGGTAAGGTTAGAAAGAAAACGCTCCAGTCACTGCAACAAAAAGTCAATTATCAGGAAGCACATGCACATCTGTAAATCCTTTGCAGGTGCTGGGTAACAATTATCTGCACAAAACTACACCTGTGGTTGAAACATTGTAGTGTCCGTGTGGAAAAGAAGAATTGGGAACAACAAAAAGTCCCCACCAGGGTGCTTTTTTCTCCTTTGTATTACAAGCTGTCTATAGTGAGTAAGGCCCTCAAACATCCACATCTCAATTAGTTGAACGCTGGAGGATTTAGCACACATCTCCTGCAAACATATCTACATCTGTTGAACTGTGGTACAACCAGAATACTGTTTACTTGTGTTCTTGCGGTTCAACATTATTCTTGACTTGGTCTTTTTTCTCAAGAAACCTCAGTTGGGTCTATCTGTGGAACTGTCTTTGTTGGGAGTTCTGCATTGTTACTAAACACTAAAGTTCCCCAGATACTGTGCTCTACTTGTAAGTACGAGTGTTACAGTCACAGTGTACTGACCACTGGAGGTCAGCAAAAACAAGATTTTCAGATACTTATTCTGTTCAGTTTACTGTTGGCCTGATATGTTGGTATCAGATTTCAGTGGTTATTTTTGGTTATTAGGTATTGATCTTTTGCTTGTGTGTTTCTGTGATTGTTTGCCTGTTTCTGTTTTTGTAATGCACATACTCTGTATGTGTTTGTGTGTGAAGAACTCCAGCACACAGCAGGTGTCAGACTTGATGGTAAACATCAGCGATCACGTGGATGCCGACCAGTTGCGCACATTTGACAGGTTGGTGTGTGATTCTTTGTTTTGTCTTGTATGTTGTCTTCTGGCATGTTGATAATAATGCTTGCTGTTATTCTGTGAACAGCCAATAGTAATAGGAAGTGAAACAGTCTAATGAAGAGCTGATGCCTGCTGGTTTTTCTTGATGGAGTGTTTGTAGTTTTATGTTTTCCATAACTGGATGCTCCATCACCAACTATCAGAAAGTACCGGACTCAAAACAAGACAGAAAAAGAGGCTTTGCCAACTTAACAAGCTGTTTTTTGGCAGTGTGTTCAAGGATGCAGACAGTTTGTCAGAGAAGGTGAAGACTCAGCTGCTGCCCTCCCAGGACAGACCGACAGGCCAGACGGCAGAGAAGAAGAGTCGGAGGGAGGAGGAGGAGGAGCAGAGACGAAGAGGAGAAGACAGCGACCCTCTCCGCATCCCCAACAGACATCCTCGCCAGGGATCTCAGCCACACTGGTAGGTAGTGACAGGAAGCTGTCTGTCTGTCTATGCCAAAAATCTTACCCTCCAAACTTACCTCCACATAGAAAGTATTCTTATAGAGCCTGAAAGGGATTAATGCCGGGTTTGGTCACTGTGTCAGATTAGGTGATTATAGAGTCATAAATTCTTGCCGTGACTTGGCAGAGACAGACTACATGTCGGTCCCCGACCAATCGTAGCTTGCTGTCTTTCACAAGCTGCGTGATGTGGTTAGAAAGGAGGTGCTAGGGACCGGCTTCCGGGAACAAGAATGTAAACAAACAATGGCGCCCGAAGCAGCGTGTATGCTTTAGATCGGAAAAGCCGGAAAAAAAGACAGTGACCTTTTCCACCTCGCAAGCACCAACAACATCATTCCTCTTTCGCTTCACCATGTTTACAGCTGAAGAGCGCTCTGTGCTCCTATTGGTCAACGTCACGCAACACATCGTGGAATTTGTCGTACCCGGCGGGAGAAGACCAACAATTCTGACATGCTTGTCTTTAATAAATTTTGCAGCCCTGTGTTGTAGAATGACAAATAAATGTACCTTCAACCTTTCTGCCAGGACGGTTGTCGTCCACCATCAATCGTCACGTCCAACAGCCATTTTAGTTCCTGACGCCCTACATCTGTGGGGTCGGGCCATAGACTGTATATAAAGATGGACGACGCATCTCCACTTCCTCTCACTGTACAAAAATGAAGCCAAAATATCCCAATACGGGAGCTGCCATCTTGCGCTGGTGACGTCATTTGGAGCCAGAGTCTGCGCAGTAGTGATCGAGGCCCCGCCCATACGAACCAATCGCAAGCAAGTCACAGTTGTCAATCATGATGTCTCACCCCGTTTTTATAGCATCAAATAACTAATTAAAACCAAACTGATCAGAGAGACGGAGAGAGGGAGGAGGAGGAGATGAAAACAATGACAGATGGAGAGAGAGAGTAAACCAAATCTGAGAGGGAGAGAGAGAGAGAGAGAGAGAGAGAGAGAAAAGACGTAAAGGGAGAGAATAAGAAAAACAGATGAGACAGAAAGAGGGAGAGAGGAGGGAAAGAGATGCAGAGAGATGAGGAATGATAAATGAGAAAGAAATAACTGAGTAAGAGCAGTTACGAACCTCACATTAATCTGTCTGTGTGCTGCATTAGGTCCTGTATGAAACTCTTAGTTTCCCTGTCTCCTAACTCAAAGTTGATTTCCAGTTGAACTTTGAGAAACATTAAATCGGTTATTTTCAGTTAAGAAACATTGATAAACTGTATTTTCTTATTTTTCCAACAGCTTCAACAAATCATCCGTTGTTTTGTGTCCTCACGTCTTGATTATTGCACTGGATTCTCGTTTAAGCCAAGAAGCTGTAGCACAATTACAGTTTGTTTAATATTCTGCTGCTTACAGAGACTCCACAGCGTTCCCATATCACCTAACTGGTCTGGAAAATGTGTGTGTGTGTGTGTGTGTGTGTGTTGCAGGCCCAGTCCCATGCTCCCTCCGTTTGCAGCTGGAGGAGCAGATCTGGATCCCTTCGGGTGAGTCTTGCCTCTCGCCCTCATAATAAATCCTACAAATGATTTTACTTTCAGATCTATATTAAAGCATCAGCGTGCGGTTTTGTTCTAATCTGGGATTTGGTGATGAACAGTCAGAGTACGCGGCAGACAGACAGGCAGGCAGGCAGGCAGAGGATTACCAGCGCTCGTCCAGACGCCGTCTGCCAGCTAAATGTGAAGCTCTTAACCACAAATGTCATAACGTCAGGATGCACACTTCATTTTACACCAGCTTGAGCTTTTTTATTGCCCTTCAACAGGGAGCGTCCTGCATTAGATTCAGGGATAGATGCTAATATTTTTAAGCACTGGCCCCACGGGCTACCAAGCCCCTAAATTTGGTGGCCCAAATGTGAAGTTATGTAAAAACAATAAGGCCATTATTACCCTGGAACATACAGCTTGTTGTATATTATCCCTCCTGTATTTTTATGTCAAAATGGCTTTTGATTTACCATCCTTGAAAAACAGGCCCAAATAAAAACTTTGTCTCCTTCCATCAAATAAAACGTCCCGTCTCTCCCTGATGTTCTTACTGGTTTGAACTCTTTGACTATCGGTGTCACGCCAAATAATAAAACAGGAAAAAGTGACTGAAAGAAAAGATAAGAAACACATTTTCTCCTCATTTATCAGGGTTCATACAAAGTCTTGAAAGTTTGGAAAAAGCTTAATTTTAACCGATATATTTTCAAGGTTAGGAAAATGCTTGAATTTGAATATACTCCTTGAAAAATGCCAGATTTTCAATCTAATCTAAAAGGAAAGTTCTTTTCTTGTGTTCACTCGTCATTCAGAGCTGGATAAGTCCTCTGTTGATCCCTTATTCTGGAAATAAGGAAGCATTTAATGATCCTGATCAATACACACAATCAAAGTTAATATGAACAGCTGGTAAAATAAACAAAGTGACAGTATACATTGATCGCTGTGGCTATAAAGGAATTCTGTAAACTTTATTTTTCGTAATTTCATTTATAGTAAAAATTTACGTGATGATAAAGGCTTCGAGAGTCTGGAAATCTTTGGTTTAGGTACCTTGAAAGTGCTTGAATTTTGCTCTTAAAAAGCTGTCTGAACGCTGATTTATCCTCCCCCTCCTTCACTATTCTCTGCCCCCCTCCCCCAGGTCTCGCGGCGGTGGCGGGATGATAGTCGACCCGTTGAGGTCGGGGTATCCTCGCTCTGGTTTTGACCCGTCTAGCGGCATACCAGACATCCTGCCTCCCGGAGCTGTTCCCCCGGGGGCTCGCTTCGACCCGTTTGGACCAGTCGGACGACGCAGACCAGGGTGAGACACACACACACACACTCTCACACACACACACACACACTCACACACACCTCTGTCTGTCCTCTTAAAGGACACGATCACATGTTTCCATGTCTGTCTCTCAGGCCCACGTGTGCACTGAAAGGCAGCAGAGTGATCCCTTCCTAACGTGATCCCAGCTTTAGGAGACGCGGGACAGAATCCACAGTCCTCTTTCTGTGTGAAAGTGGATTCTTAAGTTTAGCTGAAGCTGATGTGACTGAGTTACACAGATTGAGTGGGTTTCTTATTCACACTTTCACAATGTGTTTTTCCCCAGACAGCGTTTCCTTGCCTCCGCCCGGGCAAATCACAGACACACCTGCACACCTGACCACATGTGTGTGATACAACCAGTTTTCAGTTGCTGTTACCATGGCGATGTGTGGCTCAGCAAACATAGCATCCCCTTTTTCATCCCACTTAAGTTTGCAGGTTGAACTCGCACAGAACTTTTACACAGAACGAGGACTTTGACTGAGTTACGTTAGGAAAAGATCCCTTCACAGCCAGTATGAATTGGAGTGATCAATAACTCGTTAATGGTATTAAGACAGGCTTGAAACAATATGAACCTGTCCTTTAACCCTTTAACATCCATACACAAGTGCTCTCTTTGTTACATTAATGTACCAGGTGGAGAGCGTTATGTGTCAATACAAGCTGGCGAGTGAAAATGTGATGACGGCGCCGTGTGTCTGTGTTGTTTTTTTTAGGCCGGACCCAGACCACATGCCCCCGCCTGGCTATGACGACATGTTCATGTAGTACCCGGCAGCGTTTCCTGCTTTTCTACTTCCTGTTTGCTGCATCCTGTCCTCTAGCCAATAGGAGCCAGAGGAAACGTCTTCGTCATCTTCACCTCCTCGAGGGTGTGATCCGGTTTAGAGGCCCGAAAATGTTTTGCCTTTTTATTTTCTCCTGTTTTTGAGGAAGAGGGTTTGTTTTCTAATTGTTCATTTCATATAACTAATGTATAACTCATGTATATAAGTTATGGAGAAGTACCCTCCTCTTGATGTAAAACTGGAGTTCGATATACGTCAGCACACTCAAGTCATTCAGCTTGAAATAAAAGATGGTTTTGATGTCAGACTTTATTTTGGACTGAAAGTTAAACTGTGATGTACTTATTCGTCACAAACTCATCTGAAAATCTGGACATTTGTGAGCTTTATTATTAGTATTTTGAAGCAGAAGCAGCGAGGACACATTTGGGCAGCCAGCAGGGAGCATTAGCGGGTCGGGAGGTTGTAACGTAGGTGAAAGGTCACGGCGGCGGCGATGAACACAGCAGCTGATGTCTGCATTTCTGCATCTTGTAGTTGCATCTTTAAATGTGTTGTACTTCTGTTGGATACATTAGAAAAGCTTGAAATATGGTTCTTTACAGTTTACGTGTGGATTGTAGTTGATGAAATATCTCATGCCAAAATACTCTTAATAAAAATCTGACTTTACACTCTGGTGTGTGATTTTTTTGGCTGAGGACGGAGGAGCTAAAGCTGAAATGATTTCAACTTTCAAAAACGTTTTAATTCATGTCAGTGAAGCAACACTGCTTCACACGATACTTGAGAAATTTCCATTTTCAGCTACTTTACACTTAATACTCCACCACATTTCACAGGGAAATATTGTACTTTTTACTCGCCTACATTTATGTGACAAATATAATTACGAGTTACTTTTCAGATTAAGATTTCTTAAAACATAAGATTATAAAATATAACACATTGTTAAATATTAAACCACTGTTTTCCAATCTTTCTGGCTGTGACCTTTACAAAATGAGGCTTCAGATGTGTATTATCATCTCACAACCCCTCAGATTCATCTTGTGAGCCTTTGGAGGGGCCCGACCCCAAGTTGTGAACCAATAGTTACAGTATATAATATCCAGTATAGTAGTCAAAACCTCGAGCAGCTAAAATCTGTATTAACAATCTAATAATGTCATATATAATAATATATCACTGATAGGGGTCATATTTTACAAAACAAGTTTTTATTGGATACATTTTGCAGATGATACATGTGCTTTTATTCATGTAAAAAAGTTTTAACTGAGCACTTTTACTTGTAATTGAGTATTTCTTTAGCTTGTTGTTAGTTAGTACTTTTACTTAGCCTAAGTAAAGAATCAGAATACTTCTTCCACCGCTGGATAATAATACCCTCCAAGTTTGTACATCCCACGATTGTAATGAATGATGCTTAGAATAAAGCGTGAACACATCTCCCAAATACGGGGTGTTTTTAGTGATCTTCCTGTTCTGCCAACATGACTGCAGCATTATCCCTTATCCAAATGTGGAGGAGTAGAAGTATAAAATAGCAGAACATTTAATTACAAGTACCTCAGAATTGTACTTCAATACAGTATTTGTACCACTGCTATGAAGGCAGAGGTGACAGATGTGTCTGTGCTTGGTTATGCTCTTCACTTTTTCTACTTACTGTAAGGTGGACCAAAATGTCAAAACTCTTATCACATCTTATAAATCTGTTTGGAGAGCAGTAAATAACTCAGATCTGTGTCACACGGCCAGATTTCACAAGAAAGTGTGTGTAAATAAGCCACTATATTACAGGTTTTACAGAATCTGACAAAATAAAGAGTAAAGTTAGTTTTTATCTTCCAATAATATTCAGCCACAACTCTAAGATCTTGTATTCTAAACCTTAAATTGAAGATTAATTAATCAAACCCCCTTTTACATTAATATTTCAAAACAGTTTCCTTTACAAGGGGTTACGATATTCTTAAGGTCTTTTATATCCAAACAAATCAACATGAAAATATGTTTAAAACTGATTCAAACAAGTTGAAATAATCTCAACACTGAAAACACAAAAATATCAAAATAAAACTAAACATGGGTTACATAAGTTCACCTTGCATAAACATACACATTCAGTCCAGTATACACAGGAAAATATCCATATTATTTATCAAAAAATTACATTTCCAACCATCTAGTCTCACTTTAAAGAAGTCATGTTGGACCACCTCAGGGTCTAATATGACTATATGATCCTTCTATTATTCATCCCAAAAGTTATCTAACAATGGGCATTTCCAGAATATATGTAAATGAGTAGCCATGGTCTCTCCACATCCCCTCCAACATCTGCTTGGCTGGTTTGGTGTTCTGAGAAATCTGTTGATTATCTTCCATTGAAATTCTCTCCATGAATTGGAGTGACTGTGTGGATCTGACCGCAGAGCTCTAGCCAAACTTCCTCTCTCATTTCCTGCTGTAGCTCTCTGTCCCTCACAGTTTAACTTATTAACAGTCTCTAATAAGACACACCTTTACTGTGCTGACACTCCTGCCGTTCTACTTTTCCTCTTTTTTCTCTTACCGGCGTTTTCCTTTCAAAATAAAAGCAACCAGGCTTCATAATATAACTAACAGGACAAATAACACAGCCTTAAGAAAGTACTTAATATGAACAACACCTGGTTATATCAGTATGCTGGACCATATTAAAGGTACTTTACAACTACACAAGTGTGATGGGAACACTTGAAGGCTCCAATGCACAAACACTGAGAACTTGAAGGAGGAAACATCTGGCATCCAGAAGTGAAACTGTTGAAATGAATATTTGCATATTTATAGATTCTGGATTTTTCAATGAGGGAGGAGGAGTGGATGTCATTTTTAACCGGGCATTTGAACTTTTTTTGTGAAAAGAAAAAAGACAGACACAAGCAGGGAATTTTATGACTTTTATATGATGAAAGAAATGCTTTCAACACGTTTGTTAGACTCCCCCCCCACACCCCCCCACACAGTGTGTTTTGGTGAGAAACACTGAATGTAAATATAACTTGTTTGTCCCTTTAAACTGAAGGCCACCAGGGCCCCAAATGACTGAAATGCTTAATTGTGGACGTGATGACATTTAATGATATCCACAGATGTATAAGCACATAAGTCATTCAGAAGGACACAATACATATAACAATGTGAGAATGAGACATCATTAGTGTTTCAAACTCAGACAAACTGAGACACTCCTTATTGCACAGTATTCAAGTATCAGTATCAATAACATTAACTGATAACGTATTTCATTCTTTTCTGAAAGTTAAATCCAATCAGCACATTTGAAGTTTAAAAAACATTCACTCAAGTGATAAAATCTTTACAGTGAGCTGAAGTTCAGTCACGTCCAGCTGACTAAGGACCTGAGAAAGAAGTGTGATTATATCTCCACCTTTTCTTTGGAAGTAAGAAGTACAATCTTTTTTCCTTCAGTTAGGAGTCTTTGCTAAGTTGACGTCAGGCTTCAGACTCAAGTCATTCGCTCGTCGCAGCTTATTCAGGTAAGGTGCTGGTCTGACCGTCGGGAGCAATTTGGGCTTCAGTGGGATCGACCCTGCGATCAACTGACGACCTGCTGGCAGGTGTTTTCACTTTTTCTCTTAGAATTAAAAAGTGACTGCGGTGGCGCGATCTTGTTTCTTTCAGCTGAGGACTGTAAATAAAGTTGAGTGTTTTTCTGAAGAAGTTTGAAATGATTTGATGTCATTTTGTCTGGACTGTTACAGTTTTCATTATTCAGTGCAGGAGTAAAGATGAGATGCATAAAATAATCAGAATATAAAAGAATAAAAGCTACAAAGAACAAAGTGCAAGAAGTCGTCATTAATTAAGTTAATTAAGAGTGAAATCACTCAATCACACCACATATCAGGATTAATTTAATTCTCACTGAACAGAGCGTTAAATAATATTGTTGAAACAATATTAATATTAAACGTTAAATAATACTGTTGAAACAATATTAATATTAAACGTTAAATAATACTGTTGGCAGCCTGGAAGGATTGCGTTAAGAAACTTCGTATCACCACTTGTATTTCCATCTATTCTCTTATACATCAGAATCCAGATTTGAACAAACACTTACAATCAATTAATATATGTAATTGGCCAAACGCGCATCAGTTGGTCTGATGTGTTGTGAACACTAAGTCTCTGGATCTGAGGTCCCTACAAGAAACTTATTCAACAACTGCACAAACTTCAGCAGCCAACGTCGCATGTCTGGATCTCTCTCTGGACCTGCAGGAAGGAAAACAAAGTTATATTGAAGAAAATCCCACCTGACTTGATCCTCCCCTGGTGTAAATACCAACAGACTGTTTAATGTGTGAGGAGATAAAACTGCTGTCAAGACTCTGAACATGAGAAACATATAAAGAACGTGTTGTGTTGTCTGCTCATCATGAACATGTTGATTTATTTAAACTTACCTTTCTTACAGTTTAGTTTGATGTAAAGCTTGGCATAAAGTACAGCTAGAATCCCACCAACAACTAAAAGAGTGACGATAACTGACACAGCAACAACGCATCCAGTGCAGGACTCAGTGCAGGACTCTGCAACAGAAAGCACAAAGTGAATGTAACAGTCAGAATGTAACTGCACATCATAAACAGCAGACTGGACGTCACAGCCGACACACAGAGAACAACTAAAGGTGTGCATGCTCCTGAACCCTAAAATCTAAAAGCAGCTGCAGATAAAAACCCCACTGGGATGAATCTCAGCAGGAACAGTGATGTTAGCGTTGATCTCATGGCCAGTTTCCTGCTGCTCGGCTACACGGCTCAGAGCTTGGTTCTGGTTTTGGTGTCAGTAGTGAGGAGGAGGAGGGTGATGTTGTAGCCTCGTCCTCTTTCTGAGACGTGCTGCTCATCAGTAGGAACAATGTTTGAATCCCTGTCCTGCCACCTCCACTTCAGCCTGTTTCCATGTGACTGCTGCTGAACTCCTGCTGTGCCTGAGATCTGCAAACGTCTGCAGCCGAGCTTCTCTACACCCTGAGCCGAGGCTACGCTGGACTCTGGATTACGTCTTGGAAGCACATCTTTATCTTCTGATCGCTGTTGTTAGAGCGAGTATTGATAAGCTTTGTGAACAGGAAATATTACCGTCAATTACTCTGAAACACCTACAAGCACGTTAGTTAGTAGTCAGATTGGAGTCAGACCTCTGTCTCCAAATGGTCTGTTCACAGATTGTTGGATGGTGGATATGACGTGGCTTGTTCGCCATCCCATTCTGAGGAAACTTGAGTAGTACAATTTCTGGAAAAATGAGCTGGTCTGCCACATTTCCAACAAACATCATTTCCTCCTCTCACCCCAAATGAGAATTTTCTACCTCTGTCTCTTCCTTTTCCACGTTCACGGCCTCTGCCTCTTCCAGTTGGAGTCGGCTGGAGGTAGGCTAATTGAGCAATTTGGAGCCTTTCAGTCGCATTTTTGATTTTTTTCAACTGTTGATTCTTTTCATCCTGAACAACAGTCTCCACGTGTGCACAGTGTCTTTTTATATCAGTCGGCCTTGCACTTTGACATCCCACATAATATATTACAAAAATGGCTCTGAGCTCTGGTTGCAAACCATCCACCAAAGTTTGGACAGATTGTCTTTCCGAACAGAATCATTAGTGGTATCAGCTGGTTGTTCTTCACCACTACAGGTGTTAGAAGTTTGCAGTTTTCAGTTAAAATAGTTGTCAAATGTTTCTTCTGATTTTTGCACACTTGCATTCACAGCTGCCGTATTTGTGGCTGGTTTAAACTTGTTCTCCAATTCTTCACACAGAATCAACTGTGATTGATAAGCAGAGTCATTTGTGACATTCCAAGGAACAGTTGAATCCCAGGTGGAGGGTCGATAACTAGCACCAACAGGTGGTGCTGCAGTGGCTCCTTTCACAGTGTGTGTGTGTGTGTGTGTGGGTGTGGGTGTGGGTGTGTGTGTGTGTGTGTCCTTACGCCACTGAAGCCAAACACTCTCTATCTCATTAAGCTGCTCATCAAAGCCACGTGTCTACCTGTCAGCAGCAGAATGTATTAAGTATTTACTCAAGTACTCTACTTAAGTACAAGTCTGACATATTTGTACTTTAGTATTCTGTGCTACTTTATACTTCTACTCCACTACATTTCAGAGAGACATATTGAACTTTTACTTTGACACAAAACACATGATGTGTTTATATAATATGATGCAGTATTATACTGCCAATCTACCCAGTAGTACACAAAGTATCTAAAACTGTTTCCTCATTGACGAACATTAAAATGCTGTTACATGTATTTGTTAGTGATTTAAACAACGTAATATTATATTATTTTATAATAAAATACTGTAAATAATGAGTACTTTTGATACTCTAAGTATATTTTGTAAACAATGCAGAATTTTGAATTCAGGTCTTTTCCCTGTAATGGAGTATTTTTAGATTGTGGTATTTCTACTTTTACTTAAGTAAAGGATCTGAGTACTTCTTCCACCATTACTGTAATTAAAAATATGGAGGTCCAGGTGGGACTTTGGCCAGACTCGTTAAAAGGAGGATGATGCATGCAGCCGTTGCCGCGGTTACCCGGTGTTTTCGTCTGAATGGACGGTCCTGAGGGAGTTATTAGTGGAGAGAGAAGTTTTAATTGATCTACACTTTTCATGGAGCTGTGTGAACTGCTGTTAATGTGTCCGTCTCCAACACGCCTGTTGATTTGCAGTAGAAACTGTGTGGAGTAATTAATTATCAGGGATGTTTGATGTGTACACGAGCACGGAGGTTTCTGTGGTTATTTTGCAACAGTCTGGTGCTGGTTGCACAAAATGTAACCAGTGGATCTCACATGTGAAATTGTGGTTTGACAGAGTGAAACATCACTCCAGTTAGAAACACAATACCTGCTGCCCTCAGATGTCTGTAAAGAGAGTCACAAGTGTAAAGGAAAGGCCATCAGTGAAACTAGCTGTTGTGGATTACAGATGCTAGTAAGAGTGACTTATTCATCTTTATTCTGTCTTGATGCCATAATCAGAATAAAACTGTATTTTTTCTGTGTGATCACATGTGAGCAGGTTGAAAAATGTAGAATAAAAAGTGGAACAGACGAGAAGAAACTGTAATACTCTGCTCCGACACCAAAATCGAGCCCCTTAACTTTGATTGGAGGCCCCCTGGTGGCTGAGGGGCCACGAGCAGCCTCTTATTTTTCTGTCCGGCTCTGCAGGACAATGAGTTCCTCTGTGATTCTCACCTGTAAGTCAAACACCTGGGCATCACTGTACAAAAGTGCTGCTACTGTTATTTAAAGAGTAACTTAACACCAGGCTGAGAAGCTGTGTTTTGCTGCCCTCTCTAGTTGAAAGCTTCAAGCCTGTTTCACCTCTGACCACACCCAACAGTGATGTCATGGTGTCCTGGAGTACACCTGTACATCACTGCAGCAAGGTGACAAGTTAAACCACTGGAGGTCAGTAAAAACAAGATTTTCAGAGGGTGTTAAGTTACTCTTTAATTTAATTTTGGTTGTTACTCAGATGTAAGCTAACTTTAGTAATGAGCATCTATAGAACAACTTTAGTAGTTTTAACTACTTTATATAGTTAGTTAGTTTTGACTAGTTTATATGTGCTTTAAAATAAAATAGAATACCAATAGAATAGATCAGGCATACAGTAAGAGTGTGGTAATAAGTTGCATGTTCTCCCAAAGATTTATTAGATGCCAAAACACACACACCAGTTTATAATAATCACAGACAGGAGGAACAATTGCAGCAGCATTAATGCTTTTAATGTACATATGGACATATCAGTTGTTTAAACAGGTGTTTAAAAGATGAACCTATCTTTTAATATGTTTTTGTTGTGGGTAAACAGCACATTTCAGTTTTGTTCTGTTAATTTAAATTGGACACTAACAGGACCACAGAAGAAGAAGAGGGCCGAGCCGGCAGCACCACAGAAGAAGAAGAATATGACAACAAACAGGAAGAGAGAACAGTCATCAGACACACCAGCCAAGAGAAGACGTTTGGACAAATGATGAACAAACAGACTTTAAAGATCTTGCATCAATCAGTAATTGTAAAGAAGTGTTATTAGAGTTATAGCCAGAACTGTTTAAACATTAATATGTGGAAGGTGTTGCAGCTTGCTGATGATCTGAATCGGTCATTGCTCAACTTGGGTAGTTTATTTTGATACCTGAAAGTACAAATGGCCTCTATTGTGAACTCACTTTATTGGCAATGTCAACCAGGACAATACTCCACCCTCCAGATGAATCTACTGTAGCAATGAGACTTTAATAAAATAAATAAAGGTTTAAAGAAACCAGCTTGGAGTGGAAACATCAATCATAATGCACCTGAAGATTAGATTAGATTAGATTAGATTCAACTTTATTGTCATTGCACATGTCACAGGTACAAGGCAACGAAATGCAGATAGCATCTAACCAGAAGGACATAGAATAAATAAGGAAAGGAATGGAATGGACAGTGGATAAATGGGTGTGTGTGTGCGCGTGTGTGCGGGTGTGTGTGTGTTGGGGGGCGGCGTCAGGGGGCAGTTCAGCAGGGAGACAGCTGATGGGAAAAAGCTGTTCCTGAACCTGGTGGTTTTGGTCCGGAGACTCCTGTAGCGCCTCCCAAAGGGCAGGAGGGCAAACAGTTTGTGTGCTGGGTGGCAGGAGTCTTTTCTGATCTTTGCTCTCCTGAGACAACGCTTCCTGTAGATGTCCTCAATAGCAGGAAGTGAGGCTCCAGAGATGCGCTGGGCAGTTTTCACCACCCTCTGCAGCGCCTTCCGGTCCGAGACAGAGCAATTCCCATATCAAACTATAATGCAGTGGGTTAGGATGCTCTCGATGGTGCAACGGTAGAAGTTCACCAGGATGTCTGAAGAGAGGTGGTTTTTCTTAAGAGTCCTCAGAAAAAAGAGGCGCTGGTGAGCCTTCTTAACCAGGTAGGAGCAGTTAGTCACCCAGGTGAGGTCCTGCGAGATGTGGATCCCCAAGAATTTGAAGCTGGTCACACGCTCCACTGCCGCACCGTTGATATGGATGGGTGGGTGTGTGTCAGCATTCCTTCTGAAGTCCACGATGAGTTCCTTGGTCTTATTGGTGTTGAGCAACAGGTTGTTCTCATCGCACCACACAGCCAGGCGGTCCACCTCCTCTCTGTAGGCTGATTCATCGTTGTCCTTGATGAGGCCAATCGCTGTGGTGTCATCCACAAACTTGATGATGGTGTTAGAGCCATGTACAGGTCTGCAGTCGTGAGTGAAGAGGGAGTAGAGGAACGGACTCATCACACAGCCTTGTGGTACACCAGTGTTTAGGGTGAGGGTGGAGGAGCAGTGGTGGTCTGACCGAACACGTTGAGGCCTGTTGGTCAGAAAGTCCAACAACCAGTTGCAAATAGGAGCACTGATGCCCAGATCTGTCAGTTTTGTGATTAATTTGGAGGGGATGACAGTGTTAAATGCTGAACTGAAGTCTATGAACAGCATTCTGGCATATGTGTTGACATTGTCCAGGTGTGAGAGGACAGAGTGCAGCGCTATGGAGACTGCATCTTCTGTGCTCCTATTCACGCGGTAGGCAAATTGGTGGGGGTCCAGGGTGGGGGGAAGACAAGATTTGAGATGTGCCAGAACCAGCTGCTCCAAACACTTTGTGAGGATGGGGGTGAGTGCTACTGGGCGGTAGTCGTTGAGACATGTTGGAGTGGAGTGTTTTGGTACTGGTACAATGGAAGTGGTCTTGAAACAGGTCGGCACAACTGCATGGACATGTTGAATAAGTCCATCAGGACCCCCGCCAGCTCCCCAGCACATGCTCTGAGCACACGTCCAGGGATGCCATCGGGGCCAGCAGCTTTGCATGCGTTGATCCTGCTCAGCACTGCTCTGACATCAGTGGGGGAGAGTGTTAGGGGTTGGTGATCTGCAGTCAGCTCTGTCTTGGATGCAGGCTCCTGGTTGTCCTTGTCAAAACGAGCGTAAAAATTGTTAAGCTCGTTGAGAAAGGAGATATCAGAGGATGGGAGGGAGGGTGGAGGGGCTTGTAGTCACTGATGACCTGAATGCCTTGCCACAGACGTCGGGGGTTGGAGTTGGAGAAGTGCTCCTCAACCTTCCGTTTGTAGCAGTGCTTGGCCTTCTTGATGCCCCGTTTCATGTCAGCCCTGGCTGTACTGTAGGCTTGTACATCTCCTGATCTGAAGGCGATGTTGCGGGCCTTCAGCAGTAGGCGAACATCCCTGTTCATCCAGGGTTTCTGATTTGGGTACATGGTGATCAGCTTCTGGGTGGTGACACTGTCTATGGTGGTGGAGATGTAGTCCAGTACAGAGGAAGCGTAGCTCTCAATGTCTGTGTGGGAGTGACAGGTTGCCTGAGTGGCAAACATGTTCCAGTCTGTGTGTTTGAACCGCTCCTGCAGCGCAGAGTCAGTCCCCTCTGGCCACACTTTTATTGTCCTCACTGTGGGTTTCACACGTTGGATAAGTGGTGAGTACTTAGGGGAGAGAAACAGAGAAAGGTGGTCTGACTGTCCTATGTGGGGGAGGGGTGTAGCTTTGTAAGCTCCAGCTATGTTGGAGTAAACATGGTCCAGGGTCTTGTTTCCTCTAGTGTGGCAGGAAACATGTTGATGAAATCTGGGGAGTACTGTCTTCAGGTTGGAGTGATTAAAGTCACCCGCAAAAATAAAAGCAGCCTCTGGGTGTGTTATCTGCTGTTTGCTAGTGGCTGCATGTAGTTCTTTCATTGTAAGCTTAGCATTAGCATCTGGTGGTGTGTATACAGCAGTAACTATAACTGACGTGAGTTCTCTTGGGAGATAATAAGGTCTACATTTAACCATGAGAAACTCCACATTAGGTGAACAGTGTCTCTCGGTGATAACAGAGTCTGTGCACCAAGCTTTGTTTATATAAATGCACAATCCTCCGCCTCTGGTTTTACTGGAGTCATCTGCAGTCCTATCTGCACAGTGAGTGTGGCGTCCTGCTAACTCAATAGCACCGTCCGGAAAACTACTTTTTACAAAGAATCTTACTGTATATTATATTTTTCCTCAATAGACAAAGATAGTTGGTCCAGATTTCATAAAAGGTCTTTGAATATGTCTTTTTCCCCAGAGGAGGACTCCTAATGTTTTGCCATCATCAAGCCAAACCCTCTATTTGCGTACAAGAAATATCAAAAGTGAACGTGCAGTTTTCCATTTAATTTACCGAGCACATTCATGGTGTTAACATCCATCTTTGTTTTCCAGGCTATATGCAGTCCAGTCCAGAGGGAGGTGGTGATGCGTTATTCTCACTCACTCTGTTATTGACATCCAATACTTTTTATTTTTCCTACAGAGGATGCAGATGGTTTATTAACCTGAATAAAAGCTACAAATCAGGAAATCTGGAATGCAAAGTAGAGCATATTGTACATTTACTCAAGTACTGTACTTAGGCAACAGCCTGCTGCACACTATCAGTCTACATTTTCAGCAATGAGTCAATACGTTGGAAT